>QNGE01000224.1:242011-361400 GCA_008508345.1 Paragonimus westermani | reverse complement strand
TTCTTCTCAGATATGTTAGCTGAGTCGTTTGAAATAGAATTGGTGTTCACATATTACAAATATCCTGCAGCTCGTTTTGTTTACACTGTTTGATTGACGTTTACTTGTTTTGTTGGTTGATATCCTCAAAATGTACATTTTGAAAGTAGGTTATTCACATGTGCGGACACAGTGCTCATTCATTTTTAATCTCCTTTCAACTGTCGAGTATTAGACAGAACTTAATTTCAAAACCTTATCCTAAGATATGAGATGTTTGTAAAAACATAAACGGAATTACATACTGATTACATCAAACCCTATAGCTACTACCAGAATCTGTTTCGGAGAAAGGACTGGGAATCCAGCACATTGTAGACACCGGATTGTCTGCAGAATACTTATATTATCTATTGAGAACGAAACCAAGTCTTTTTCATGAAAATTTCTGGCGAATTCACAATGTTAGCAAGTTTCATCAATATTAACTGGTTTGAAGATGTTTCAACTTTCCTGTAGTAAGCAAGGTTTTAATTTTGTGACAAGCTCATATACTTTCAAACGGTTTCTATTTCACTGGAAACACATCAGCATTCACTGAATTATATAGTCGCCCAAGCCCTACATTTTTTGATCTGATAATTTTTTTTACTCGGAGACTTTCATAATTTTTACACGGTGGCCATTAAAATAATCAGAATCACTGCGTGCTCATGTGTTTTTTTGTAAACACGACCGGATTTTTGTGAGAAAATGTGTTATTTCTCGGAGATAATTTTGAAACCCTGAGCTACTTGTGATCTCCTAAAAATGGCTTATGTCTTACAGATATACAAAAATGTGGAAATTCATCACAGAAGAAAAGCTTTAATGACTGTTAACTGCGAACTCTGCGGATGGTAACAATATGAGTGATTTACATTTAGCGTCAATCCTCTGGCGTCATTTTGAAGGTTTTTTCGCCACTGTTTTCTTGAGTAATTATCATGTTGGATTTACAGATAGCATCGTCTTTTGGACTGATCGCTCTCACATTGTTCTGTGTCCTAGGCTCCACAATTTCGGTACGAAACCAGTGGGGCTCCGAGTGGGCCCAAAGGCAAACGAACCGAGTGGTGGCACTACTGGACATATGTGTCATCCGGTTGTCTGGAAGAGATAGATGAGTATTTACCAATGGATGACAGTTGAGGCAGTGGGTAAGTGTCCCGTGCACATATGGTGAATCATCGGAGTGACTTAGCAATGACGGATACAGCTCATATGTGCCGCAACCAGCAGAACATTCATCAATCCCAGTTCGATTAAACAAGCCACTATCCTCATTTCTTTGAAGGCTTGGCAATGGACTAGATTGCATTCGGCTTTCAGTGGCATGTGGAAGTGATAGGGAATTTGATTGTGTTTGGTGATTCCGGTGCAGCATTTGGAACAGAAATCCACGTCTGTTTGAATTGGGTTTGATCCGAGCTAGTCCAATTGATAGTGGCCTGGCACTATCATGGGTGGAACCAATTAGCATAGGCATTCTTTGGCGCAAATCGCTCGGACTCATTTCACTGCCTTGAGAACTTTGGCCGAGGAATAATGCTCGAATTATTTCCCCACGACAAGTTCGCATTCTCTTATACAACCGTTGAAATGTACGCTTTGTAGTACGTCGAAATGTTGTGGAAACAAGGAAGTAGAGGAAAAAATTGCACGCACATCCAAGTAGTTGTACAACATTTGTCCAATCTACTGTCAAGTTCAGTGCGTAATACAATCGAAATGCATGCGCATCGTGTAAGATCCGTTCACCTAGTCTGTTCATGATGAGCATACAAACAAAATGTAGTATGCCGAACGGGGCAATGAACAGTAGAAATGCAAATATGACAGCCAACAATAGAGGGGTGACACGATTGGTCGCACGATTGGGGTAACGTTGTAGCGAGAGCCGACACTGTGAGTTTGGATTTAGAACATACAGGCCATGTGCCGTGTAGTTTTGTTCATGAGAGTTTGGATGTAAATGCCCTGGACCGTAAGGACTTTCATACAAAAACTGTTGTGCTCTTTGGGAAGTAAATCTTTGCTGTACTCCAATAAAAGGTGCGCCAGTTCTACTAGGAGGATTCGTGTTAATAAGCGAATGTCGACAAGCGTCACTTCGCCGACAGGCACGAATCACAGCTAAGTTCGAAATTACCACACCCACAAATGGACCAATATTTGTAGCAATGATATGAAACAGTTTATAGCAAAATTTCACTGTTTGATCGTTTAAAATTGCTCGTTCTTCTACCATTATGATAAGTTGTTTATCGCATGTCGCTTCGGTCTGGTTGTTGATTAGCGTTGTACAGTCAGTTGAAACTGAATAATTTCTGTCTGTTTGCTCTTGAAATGTAAACTCCAGAAAATAGGGAATGTGGAATAGTAGTGCAATCATGTAGACACTGGCAATCACACGGAACATATGTTTTGCAGTCAGCCAAGTCCGCGATGTAAGTGGTCGACAAACAGCCAAGTAACGAGCAACACTCATAAGTAGAACCATCCAGACACTGACCGAGAGAAAGTAGGTCTCTAAACCAGGGCCTAGAATGGAGTAGAATAACATGAATGAATAAGAATGATGCCTGCGGGTTGCGTAGCCCAAGGGGAGCGAAGCCAAACACACCAGGAAATCAGCTAGTGCGAGACCAAGTAGATTCACTCTTGCCGTACATTCACTTCCAAATGTAATTTGAGAGGTGTGGTACGCAGAGAGTACCAACACGTTGAGAGCGTTTCCAATTAATCCTATGGTTCCGATCAGTACAGACACTGTCGGTAGTATCAGGTCGGAATAACTCGCTATGGATGACTGAATGCTTGTAAAATTCCAAGTCGTTTGGGTAGGACGAAGGGAACTGTTCAACGTTCCACTCAGTGCGCATGTAGAACAATACTCCATTGAAACCGAATAGACCGCGGGGATGAGCAAATAGCAGTTCCTGGAGCAAAAGCCTCGTGTGTACTCTACAAGCGGAATAAAACAACATGGCTTGATGAGAAAGGTTCAAAGCAACAAAGATATTTAAGATAGTTCATTCCCTTCTGAGGTTTGAGAATGACACTTAGATTAATGATGGTAAGCGCAAACATTTACTATTAAATCGTCTGTAACAGACCTACAGTACCATGAAACGGCGTCCTGTGTCGAACATTTAGCGGGCTGGGATGGATAGTCAGTCACTGAATCAGGAAAGGTCACTGATATTATGACAGGGTCAAGTTCACGAGCAACTGTTTCTGAACAGCCTCAGTCGACTGCAAAAATTTTAGACTAGAATGACAACAGGATTCTGACTGCACAGGCTGTGTCGGTAACGTGTCCTGTGATCAGGATGTGTCTCGTGGCTGCGGACATTAGTTGTTTGTTTGTTTTAATGACAATGTCGTTCTTTGGTGATACGGAATTCTGAGCCCAATGAAGCAACTGGTCCTCCCATCTGGAGGTCAAACACCTCTTGGATCTGCCTAAGTAACTCACTTTACAATTGTAAGTAAATTGATGGGCACTATCTGAGGTGACACCGACAGGCCAATCTCCTTTGACAGGCAGTTTCTGGGTTCCAGCTAATACGCAAAGTTCATTTAGTCGAATTCATTAGTCTTCACGTATTTCGATAAGTGTTGTAACCACCATTGAAAGAACTTTCTATGTAACTTTTTTCTCATTGTGACCAGCTGATTGGACGACGGTTCCTATCCACTCTATCGTTCTGTAAACCTCTTTGGATAACCATCTGAGCACAATGCAGACGTGGTAAGGTCTTTTCTTCACAGCGGTCCTGGGTTCAGATTCGTCTTGTTCTTGTGGATAATACATTAACTAATGCGTGTTTGTGACGGACTGGTGTTGAACTAATAAAGTTAGGGGATTAGTTACGTCATGTGGATTTCCTACAGACAACACTTTTCATACAGCCATCTTCCTGGCAATTGATGTGTATGTCCAGAAACGACAAAAATCATCAATCTCAAATTCACACGTTAACTTCGGATTAGGACGAAAAGTATTTGCGCATCGCACTAGGTTATCTATTGCCTGTTTGGAAAAACTGAATACTAGTGCCTCATTCTCGTAACGTTTTTATTATGAAAAGCCTAATATGTTTCCGTTTGACCCTTGCTGTGCCATCAACATGGAACAGTTTGTTAACATGATCCCTTAGTAGACCTCCCATGATGACCCTGTCTGCCTGGTGGTAGCACCGATCAAGAGAACTGAGGTTATTTGGTGTATAACAGTAAGGCTTCCCTCAAAATATCCCCAAGCCAAGCGAAACATGGTGGTTTTTTTCGACAAGCCTACATATATAGTTGTCTCAGGTAACGGGACTTCCATGAACAGTGTCCGAACGTCTACAGACCAAATCATCTCATTGGCAAAATTGGTGCAGTCTGAGCCACTGATCAATTCAGAAGAATCATCAACAAAATGTGCCTGAAACCTTTGTTTTAATAGAGTTAAGATGATGACTGATCAGCAGGCCAACTTATGGTATGGAGAATTTATCATCGCAACAATGTACCTAAGCGGTACTCCACAATTTTGTGCCGCAGGGTGGCTACAAAGTTAAGATGTCGACGACTCACACGGTTTAAGTGGTCTGCATATTATGTTATCATTTATGCGCAGCTGTAACACTGCTCACTGCGCCTGTTTGTTGGAACTTTGTTCGACTCTCTAATGTTGACAGTATCTTCTACATGTACACTTCTCTGCCTAAAATAACTGCCGCAAGAATTAGGCGTTAATACATTTCTTGATTTAAATTCTCTTAGTGATTTCAGGTGTCAATTTACAATAGCGGTTTTTTGACATGTACATTGTGAGAACGCTGCAACCAAAGATGACAATAGGGAAATTTGCCAACTTCACTTCAGGTTGTGCAGCGGTCCACCCCAATTTCTCTAGGAATCGCCCACTTGGTTCTACTACCGTTGTTCACGAAGACATGCGCAAAAGTGATATGAAATTCATTAGAGACTTATGAAAATTGGTGGTGAGTAATAATCCCGGACTTCCAGTTACGATCACGTTGTGTTCAGCTCAGCAGATCACAGTGAATTTCATGGGGGGAAACATGAAGTGATTGACGTATTCCCCTATCATGGCTTTTCAGAGGCTCATGTCCAGTTTCATCCACGGAGTTGGGCATCAGAGTCCCTGTTTGTAAGAACGGTTTATTAGCCGATTGGCCTCACGATGAACACGACATATGCCGAGATTTATTCACGTTGTGCCCCAGATCACGCATTCAAATGGATTTTGCACTCACCGCCTTCGTGAAAAAAAGCGTTTAACTTGACGTTCTGTATACTGGAACCTAATCGGCAACCAACACCCATACCAAGGACCAAAGAGCTTAGTGAGTAATCTTTTAAATCATCCGTGTTGATTTCAACGCTGACCCCACAATGAGTAAGGACGAGTAATCTAACTAGGATAATGAACTACATCAGACTGTGTGCACAGTGGATCCTGCCTAGTGACCAAGAGAGAAAATACCGTAAGCATTGTGATAGCTCCACTTGCTGACCGCACTACTACGACTTCTGTTGGAGTTGAAATTACTGCAGTCATTAGACTTACCCGGCGTATATTTGGTTATTGATGTGGAGTGGGAGATTCTAGTCTGAACGAACCGAAAACATCTGGCAACTTCCGCTTCCCAACAGGCTTTCAGTGAATCTGTTTTGGAAAGGTGCATTCGACTCAAGTTTTCCTTTAATTTAGACTCGTTGGCAGCATATATTCTTACAACCACCGCGCTTTCACGAGACATTCTCGTTGACTACTACATCATTGACTTCATAGTGTACAACCCGATTACCACTTCTGGAGGTAGTGTATAGTTGGTTTGCATAACTAATGAGGAAACACCATGAATACTCTGCTGAGTATGCTGTAAAACTCACTAGCAGGACTTTTCAGTTAACCAAAATAAGTGGTTTTAGTACAACCAGCTAGTGAATACTCGAGGAGACTGTCCGACAAGTATGTGGTTTGACCAAGTGGGTAGTTTCTATTGCCAACTAATATGCTGAAGAATGATTACGAGATCTGGCGTGCACGAAGATTTTCTTTCACAGTAGAACAGCAGTTTTGCTCAAGAAAATACTGTAATCTTGAGCAGTTTGATAGATCGCACACCTCCCTGAAGGAAACTGAACTGGAGATGGTTGTTCTTGCAGAACTTCTGCCACTGGCATACAAGTGTTTTGAGTGCAGCCAACCTAGCACAAACCCTACTATCCCAAAGCGAGTTTTTTGTTCATCGGGTTACTGATTTTGTGAGGTTCCTGCGACTAATATTCGGAATCTATGGTGTTAATTAGCTCATCCGCTAGTGAAAATCGGCACTGTATACCAATTTCAATCGATCCATCGGTCGGATGAAAATACCATTTAACTATTCAATAATGATTGGAAGTTGTTTAGCATTCCCTAAGCTCAGCTAAATTTTCCACCATCAGTTTTGACAAGCACAGAATGCTCCCTGGAAACACTGATAGATTAGGGATATTCAAGTCATCTGAGCAAAGCTGAACGTCAGTAAGACGTTTCCACCCGAAAGAGTTTAACTTTGGACAAGTGTGTAATTTAAAGTGCTAATATTCACAGTTGCGTTAACTGAAATCTTGCTATCAAGCGGATGGCATGCGTTCAACTGAAGCACGTCATCTAGCACTGTTTTCAGTTTGAATCATCTTGTATGCCAATTGTACAGAGAATTAGTGAAATTCCAGTCCTCCTAGCTCACATTGACATTCATTTCTGCAGCCAAGAAGAACAGATTCACTGAGAAAGTGTTTAATTTCTGTGTTTGTCCAAAACTTAATCGACCACCTAAAATGTTATACTAGGTTCCCAAAATTAGCTGAGCTTTTAATCCGAAGAGTGTTTGTACTTGATAAGACTGTTTAAATAAACGATGCACATATGACCGAATGTTTGATGGATGAGTGCTTTTACTTACAACATAAATGACTGTCGGCCTTCACCTAATTCAGGCCATTTTAAACTGCAGGACCCCCAAAAACACATATGAACGGTCGCATAACGACTGAAGGTTGACAAAGTGGTACAATAATATCGTGGTGTTGGTCTTTATGGTACTGGCATTGCTCACCAATCTACCATTGAAAGCAATGCTACCTTATCGTCGACATCCGCAGTATATCAGCTTGTTACACAAATCAGTTCACATTTAGTCAAATTGATGTTTAACTTGCAACAGAGGGATGAAATTTCCGCGATTTCACAGAAGTGACTTCATCAAAATAACAAGCTGCATTTTTCCTCTTGCTTGTTACGTGAGGAACAAAGACAAACTGCTAGTAAGCAGTAAATTAGTAAAGAAGTTTTACAGATATGTCATGCTTTTTAGGCGAAGGTGTTAGATGCTGCTTGACAGTCGATTTTCTGCATGTTTATATGTACGTCTATAACAACAGACAGTCGATGGATGAGGTTAATGTGCAACGTTAAGAACTATGATCAGAGAATTTGAAGAAAGTATGAAATGAAGGTCATCAGACAGGTGAGGGAGTACCACAGCTTATGTGTATAAACTAAATTCAAACTTTTTGCAACAGATCTCTGAGGATTGGAAAAAACTTTCAGTAGCTTTACATAGAGTGGTAAGCTGTTAATTTCCGTAGCTATGTTAATCGTCAGCTTAAACCGCTCCGGTTCAGAGGTAAGAGCTGTGTGAACAATTTGCACAACCACAGGCACCTGACAAAGAAGTAACTCCGACGACGAGCTGAGGAAATAGGATTACGCACCCTAAAATTTATAAAGATTAACTGATAAGAACAAAGCAGGAAGTAATCCGCAAATAATGGGTGAAACAAAGAAAACAGGTGATAAATGACACAACGGAATTCTCTAGCTGGAAACTACTCCAGTTTCTAAATACCCGCGTTTGCTCAATATTTTAGCTGTCGTTAATTTTTATATTCGCTCTGCCTGCCGCCTAAAGCAATTAAGGGTAAAGGCACTGATCTATTGCCATCGGGCCTTAAGACCATCGCTTGATTGGTAGAAACGTAGTGGATTGAACCGCATCTTTGTGGTTAGGAGAGGAACAGAATCGTTAGACAGAACGGTCGTATTGTGTCAACTTAACTGGAACACGGTGCGAAGATGCTGAACAATCAATTCGAGGGTTACTGGAGGCAGCGGGGTGAACAGACAAGATAAAGCGATAGCCTGGTCAATTCCCTTTATTTGCCATATGTCGGTTAGTTTTCTTTTTCAAAAATTTAAAAAAATCACCAGTATGCGAATGTACATTAAAACGGTTTGATATTACACCTGGGTATTTTTCTGTCCAACCTGAACTCAGTATACTACATTTTCATTGTGCTTCCTAGCTGCATCTACAGTTTACGGATATACTGTAATTATGCGTAACCATAATCTACGCATAACTCCCATCTGTTTTTTCTGCATACTTTCATGGGTTAAATGTGTACTGTGAACGAAAACAATACTTTCAGTGTCATATGACAGCGTGTTTCTTCGGCGATCTCGTTGGTTTAGTTCGCGTGAACTACATTCGGCTCTGTCCACAAAGTCATCTATCACAGCTTTTGCAATCCGACACTTGTTTTCTTTGTTACGTACGGTAACGGCATGAAATGAAACGAAATGGTTGGTCCAACGCTTACAATCCGGATTCACAGCTACTGACAGCAGGCATGTAGTGTATCTTAGATACAAAATCCCGCGGCCGTGATGAACTTCTTGCGTACTGAAGATCATCATCACCCATCTGTCGAAATTAAACCACTGTGACCAGTCCACTTGATCTCAGTAAATTCGCTTCGGCTACTACGAATAACATTCTCAACGAAAGTACTGATTGGAAAAATGACATTCTGACAGATCTAATAGTTTCAAACCTGAGTGCGGACAACTGTACACCACTGCGATTGACCATGAATTTGTCGCAAGTGACCTCCACACATATCCAGCCCAGTTCAACGAATTCCTTACTGTTTGCTTCCCCAACGACAGATAGTGCCCAAAAAGCACCCTAAAACACGCTGACTCATATTTTCTCACTAAAAGAATCTCCTGAAGTAAGTTCATGTACTCTTCTTGGTGAAAGCAGTGAAAATGGCTCTTGATATTATTTTGGCAGCAATATTCGGTAAACTAGATGAGGCTTGAAACCTTCGTACTCGGCGAAGCTTATCTATAATAGACATCCCGTGAAACTGATGTATAGACGACAAGCAGAATGTCTAATTGTCCGTCACCAGTATTTTAGTTTTTGAGATGTTATGCTAACCGACAAGTAAGCTGGTGGAGCTCTTTATTTGGGCTTCCACATTAAGATTTCAAACGCTCCTGGCGGGGTGCTACTGAATCTTCCAGCGTCAATCTGGCAACTGGTTACCTTCACACAAAACTCATTAGTAATACAAAACTTTGGGTTTGATTGGTGTGACCTGTTATCATCTGCGCCAGGATGCTGCTGCGACCTCCCGTGATGTCCTGAGCGAAAACCTTCTATCAGGTTACCTCCAGACCTTAAAAGTGAGAAGTCGTGGTCGCTGCCAGCAGGGTTTCCGAACCGTTTAATCAATACTATCACATCTTCCGCTAGGGGAGTTCTTCGATGCAGTAATGGAAGCCGAACTATGTCAGCATGTTTAGAATCACTCTTGGCGACTAGTGGGTCAAGAATTATCCGGTTTTCCATATATTTATACTGATGCGGTTGAATTACTTGGTAATGTGAGAATCACAGCCTCTTCTGTTTCTAATGATCTTAGGATAATTGAACTCACCTAGATACAGAGAACTAAGCAAAACATTGTCAAAAATTGGGTCTAAAGACTTATCACACGGTGAATTCTGTGGGAGTAAAGAACGCTGAGCATGGTTAGATGATTTGAATAATCCACGACTCAGACTAGATCATCACCGGCAAGTCGTCATTAAGGGACTCTTCAAAACTTGTAGGGAATCTGTTTCATCAAAGTGTCCCAGACCTAAAAGAAAGTCAAGGAACCAGACGTCTGATTCCACTGAAATGTTCAGTGTGGAGCGAGTACTAGACCGAATAGGCTAAATTCGAGTGGGTCGTGTGGCCCAATCGTGGGACGGTTACTCTATCAGCGACTCGGTTTTGTTATCGGTACGGACATGCTTAAATGTCGAAAGTCAACCATGAACTTTTCTACAGCAACTTTTCAGCACAAACGAGAATAAAGTCTGTTACCTCATTACTTACGGGGATCTGTCGCTGCCAATTTGCAGCTGGTCAACGCTCTGCGTAAATAACATGTAGGTGTGCATAAATACCAATCACGAGCGGTTTGTAAGCACAAAGGTACCACTTAACAGGTTTACTTTAAATGTTAGTTTCACAGATCAAAAGCGCTTTGGAGAAAGTGATTAGCAACTAGTCACCCAGATGTCAACAAAGATACGTCACCGATCAGCAGTACAGCTGGCACAACTTTTTAATCGCGCTGTGTGAACTAGCCTTGTGTGGAAAAAATGCAAGCGGTTTACAACTACATATGTCGTTAACAAAAGTTGCAGAGATGATCAAGGAACCCAACTACGAATAACATCATTTAAAGTGGTCTCAATGCGTGAAAAATTTGATGTGATTCTTTTTGAACACATACAGTGGGTCTCGAACTTGTCACCAAGCAGAAACACGGCTTTCGTAAGATATATTCATCGTCAACAAACATGCTGATTGTTCGTGACTTTAGCCGAAGTCTGCTGAGATGGGTTTGACAACCGACTTTCATTATTCTGCCTTTCTCCACGCTTTACCAAGTCAGATCACCCTCTTATTGTTATGCACCTGGGTACAACACCAAGGGGAATGGAAATTTATCGCAATGGCGACTACGGCCTCCGGTTTTTTACAAATATTCATCTGTGAACAACCGTTGTTCACCCTTTCCGTTTATGAACTACCCCGTATAGTCAATTCAAAGTTGTTCTTCTAAGCCGTTGACACAAAACTGTGGCGGGTTGCTGGATTTCCTGACCCGTTTAAATCATTTTTACCTCAATACGTTAATAATAATTTCCCACTTAATGCAAAAAGATGCTAACTCATGCTCGCTCATCCCCAAAGGTTTACCACTTATCACCTTGGCAACGCTAAACTACTCGTATCAGTATGGTAGTAAAGTGTGAAGACATTTTGTGCTCTTGCTGGAAGTCCACCGTATCTTGAAATACGTTATCATCTACTGAAACTGACCAGAGACGGGCCACCGGAGAAGCCGTGGGGCTCGGGAAAACTCACATCAAGAGGGGCAGGTAGGGTTATGTCAATTCTCAATGAACTACGGACGCAGGGATGGAGACCTAAATCTTACCTACAAAACGATGCACAACTCATACCAAACAGTATCACACCTCTACCCAATAAACATAAATGAACGCTTAAAGATTCGCTCCCCGACACTGGAATATGAAACAGGCCTGAGTTGTTTTAAACAGAACTGCCTCACAAAGTGGGTGTGTTCACATTAAAACAAAATGTTCATATCCATAGTCACGGATAGGTCGGGTGATCATCTTCAAATTTTACTCAGTCTGCACATATTGGCTACGCCACAAGTCTCCTAAACACTTTCCTGACCCTTGTCCACAATTCAGGAGAGCTGTTTATTTGAAGAGGTGCTGATTTACTGTTTAGGTTTTCGTTATTGATGTAACAGTATGAAAACAGTTCAATTAAATTTTCATTATATTTACTTTTGTTCATCTCTTCTTTGCATTTACAAATCGCCCGAAACATTTTTTTCCCAACAGAGCAGTGACCGGAACTGGCATGTTTAGTTTACTCTCGTTCCCGTAGCAATCTATAAACCTGTGGATCCATGTTGATTCCTCGTTTTGGATTCACTGAGATGTTTATAAGACATTGGTTGTTGAAATTTAAAAATTTACGGAAGCGGTCGTAGAGTTGTTCTTTGTGAAGTTCATAGTTCCGGAGCTTGCGTAGACTTCTTGGCTGAAAAAAGTGCCTGTGTAGAAAACTGGTGCTCATGGTGTTGTTCTGTGTTGCCGGGTGATTCACTGTGCAAAATTGTTAATTGTGGTTACTCGCTGTTTTTACACGCGATAGTGGATTAGATATGTCCGAGTCAAATTGGTTGTAATACATCCGCGCCAACCGACATATGCAACGTAAGTAAGCAGCTTATAGATGGTGTTTTTAATTGCTTGAGTTTTAGAATAATTCTTGAGCCGGTACCAGTCCGGTAGCCTGAAGTTTACCGAATATTATGAGCGGGCTTTTAAGTTGATTATGACTGTTTTCACAAAATTATCAATGCAGTTGGCGAAAAATTGATCCAGACGTTTTAATCCTTGCAGTCAACATATGGTTCCACCAGCAGCTGAGCGAATTTAAGTAAAATGCGCCTGTTCAATCCATTGGGGAAATTAACTTTTATTCCGACCACCTACTTCTAACTAATGAAAACTCCAGTTAACTTTAATTGGCTCTTTCGTTCTTGTTGTGTGTATAAAATTGGCATAAATTGACTAGAGTGAAACTTTCAGGCCAGTTGTCGAAATTAGGAGAATGCAAACGGCACATCTGATCACGGCCATCTTCGGAGTGGATACATCATTACATTTGACAAAGAATAATCGATTTGCCTCACTTTAATCTGAGCGCTAGAAGATACACCTTACCTATGAACCAGTTGAAAACTTTGTATTCTAGGGAACTGCAATAAAGAACAATGGTTAACTACAGTGGATTCGAAGTGTTTATTAGCAAAGAACTGTTTGTTGGCAATATAGGTTCCCATGTAAATTTAGGCCCAGACACCTCCGGAGTTTAAACACGTAACTCCTGACAAACACTTTTTAAGCCTGACAATTCAAATCGAATCAGTTCTACGTGGTCGATTTTAGGTCCAACATAGTTCTGCTCATACATGTAGAATGCGATATTTCACCCAAAAACCATAATGAATATTATAGTTTGTTATCAAAGAAGCGGCAGTTTCAAATCTATTAGTTGGTTCAACTTCATTGGCGCTAGATATTTTGTATTGGCAAAGAAGATAATATTGTCAACGGCGAAGTGGTTGGGTATCGAACTAACCGAGAAAACACTTAAATTGTGTTTGGTTTTTCAATGTCAGTCCGTTTTCTTCACGAAAATCTGCCCTGCGATTGTGATAAAACATAAGTTTGACTAGCCCGTCTGGATTGGTCTGTCGTTTGCAGGAGTGCGGAATGTAGAAACATCTCAGACTATCAGTATTTTGTGACACAGCCGTTCACCACAGTACGAATTAACAACAATGATCCAATATTGGCCCTCTCCCGGTTCCGAAACCGTTCGTAGTCCAAATTTGCTGTCTATAGTTAGAAAGATGTGAGATCCTCTGGTTCAGCAATGCATGTCAGTGATTTGAGTTATCAGCCACACTTTCACATTTTACTTACTGCAGAATATCCCGTATCCGTTAGGTAACCACAATTTGCTTGACCCTAAAGTGACAAGGTGGATCGTTGTATTCTGTGCCTTTGAGTAATATCCTTACTTAGGTCGTAACTGAGTGGACACCATGGTTCAGTCATTACTACACAATCGCATCAGTTTGCTCGCTTACTGGTCACAATTTTTTTCCGTAGGCCATACCTGTGCTATAGTTTTTCTAAACAGGCGATAATAACTCACAAATTCTAACAGCCAGATCGTAGAAACCAGACATTCTGTGGTCCCTGCAATGGCCAATTGCGATATCAAACATGAAATAGCAATTATCCCAAATTATAAGATAATGTCACTCCAGTGAAATGGCCACTGTACATATCAAGCCCATCGACTGTCTTACCGCTAAGAGTTTCTATCATCCAGACAGTCAAATTTGACATTATATATGTCTCAAGAAACCACGGTGATCCATTGATAGGTCCAGGTGACACACCCATTAAAATAATTTTTCTATAGGTTGGGTTACTTTAGAAAAATCCAACGATACATTCAATAACCAACTGGCAGAAAACTTTTGTGGCCTTGTGAACTGCAGTGTACGAATCATCTGATGCCAACTTCCGCTTCTAGCACGTAAACTATTGTTTCTTATAGAAGTCCGACATAGTAATGCTGTTTCCGCCATCCGGTCTGTTTTTCATTCATCAACGTGTTTTTTCGATCTTATCAGACGTTGTCTCATTTCTTTACTGACAAAATTCAGTCTACCTCTTTTGAAATCAGTCAGTCGTGCAACTCTGTACGTTTGCAACATCAGCAAAACTAACACTCTGTTGCTTTTGGGAAAACATCGTTATGCACGAGCCAAACACTCCGCCATTTTCACCTCATTGACAAATTCTGACAGTTGCTTCAGGACGTACGCGGATCAGCAGAAAGTTTGCGCCACATTCCTAGTTCAGACGTGAAGAAAGAGTTTTTTCATTAAATGGCTTTAAAATCTTCAAACAGACATTAGCACGCACTACGCCAACTGGCGCTACTCAGGAGCTAATGATCAACCTCCAGAAGTCTGGTTTGGCAGATTGCTGAAAAACTTAACTCACGGTAATTCAAGTGAAGCAATTTGCTGATTGATTTCAGGGCGTAAAATAACCGTGAAATTAATTACTCAACTCACCGTTAAAAACCCATCCGTTGAGTGGCGGCTAATATCAAGGAATTTTGGCAAATTAAGGTCTATCCACCGGAAATGTGTTGATGTCGGTAGTCATGATTAGTCCGAAGGGGCTGTGTGAACATTCAGGTGATGGATTGGTCAAGAGTTCAAATTTTATTACACATAAAAATTCGCTGCTGGCCATCTTTTTATAAGAAAACTTCACTCTTTTTGCAAATGTATGAGTCATTCCTAATTCTGAGTGTTTTGGTTAAATTTGAGTGGAAATCGAGGTTACCAGAGGCCGTTGTCGTCTTTTGTGCCGAGGGGAATAACAGCGTACTGGTTTATTTTGACCACATTGGCCCTGTTACAAGTATAGGGGTCTCCGCAACAGTAAGTAACAAATTGACCAGATGTCAACGGTGATGGCTAGCGAGCTGTTAATCCTCTGTCATGCTATGAAAGTCTGGCAAGCCGCGGATCGGTTTAACATAGAATCGGTTAGGTCTATTAGCAGGGTATAGATGATTCAGCAAGCACGGTATATCGCAACCCAACTGGTTCCTCCAAGGCTGATCAGTAGTATGAGTGGACTTCGAGTCAAAGTACGGAAAATAAATCGGAACCAGTATCCGCTGAACTTTCAGTTCCTACGTCAATTCCTGTATGGTGTTGTAATTACCAAACGCAATCAATTCCGGCCCCGAGTTAATACTTCAGAACAAATCGTCTCTTCGTAACCTAAACCCGTACCCTAGATAGGAGATAATCCTTACTATCTCTGTGCACGGAACCCAGTAAAATTGATCCAAAACCGATGCAGATGTTAGCGTGACTGTACAAGTGAATTCTCAAACGTTGGACATTTTGCGTCATACCTTTCGGTTTCCAGGATTTGGACTCAATGTGTTCGAAGTGAAATTCCTCAATAAGGTGTGCACATCACGTGCAGTTTTTACTTTTGTGGCCCCATATTTTTAATAAAAACCGGTAGCGATTTGCACTAACTTCTCCATAGCTATTCACAGCTATCCTGTCGCATTTTAAACTGCGGACTATTACAAAAGGTGTTAAACAAGCGAGCGGAGACCCCTCTACTCCATGGTTTTATCGATCTGTGTATCTTTGCATATTAGAGAAAACCGTGCACAGTGGATATTATAATGTACAGATCTGAATATCGTGTTCGGAGACAAAGGAAGTCACATTAACAAAACTTTTCCGAATGGACTAATTATAGTTGAACTCTGGTGTGAATTTTTATCCTAAATAATTGCACCTACTACTGGTCTCATTTATTTCAGGTCCTTATTTAGCATTTCCAGACTAATTTATTCAGTTCCAGACTAACCTATTGAGGCTAACTGGGTAATTACATAGTGATAACCAGACAGAGAGTTGAAATAACAGCAACCAGTATACAATCCTGTTTTGTCCGATCAATCATCAGTATTGTTAACACCGCTAGTGAATAAGTGTTTCAACTAATGGTTTCGCAATCGGAAAAATGGAAAGCGACGGAACGCATCATGACATACAGAATACGGGGAAACAATGGCAACAATTGAAGCTTATGTGTGCGCCAGTATGAGTGATTGCAAAATTAGTTTATTAATTGAAAGAGCCCACATTAAACACCAGAAAGCAAGTTTCATCGATAAGTACCCGTCGTACAACGTCCGCACCCCTTAAAGCAATCTCGTCTCCACAATCAGTTCTCCACTGCTAAGAATTCCAAGCGTTACTTAATCCACACATATATGATGTTCTATCAACCGCATCGTCTGTTTGAACTCAATTTCTGTCTACCTCCAATCACAACCTCAACGATGGGTGGCTGAATTTGGAACTTTAGACAACTGCAGACAATATTTACTTTGCACTCAAGTCTGCATTTTCTGGAACAATATGTCGCAAGCGTTTGTGCCAGTCGCCAGTAAGTAATCTGGTAAACAGGCCAGCCTTACACATTCATAACCCCAGCTAAAGACATCAGGTAGTCTCCTCATCAGAATCACTCAGGCGTAGAAGACCTGCGTTTGGCTGTTGAGAGCTGCTTCATTTGAGCTGCCGCATTGGTTACGATGAGGCTTGGTTGTTATATGTCCAAAAGAGTGCAGTCAGACTTCTAGTTTGTTATATTTTTCATGGTACCTCCGTAAACTATGGACTTATAAGTGTCGGCGATTTCAGCAGTCATCCACCAATTTCGTTATGATAGTCGAATGATATTTGGTTTGAACCGTTTTGTACACAGTAAGTTGCACACGGTTGTTCACTGATCTTTTGAACAAACAATCATCTTGCAATTGTTGTCAACAAATTAAATGTAAGCGCAGCAAAGTATCTTCTCTATCGATTATCAAGCTGAATTTTTAAATAATTCCATGTGGTTAATCTAGAATGTAAAAATATTTTGGTGAATTATAACATATCCGCACCAAATTTAGTACGAATGAAGTTGAACAGTTTGGGCATCGAGTGTAACATGCTATTGATAAACAGATTGAGAACAGCACAACGTTATGAGCAAGTTGTAATACTCTACGTTTCAACCACCTCAGGTGGCCTTCCTCAGGAGTGTTGTAATCGAAATCAGAAAGGCTACCCGAGATGGTTGAAACGTAGAGTAATACAACTTGCTCGTGATTTTGGCGAATTGTTCGATTTATACTGCTGTCACCTAGTGTAATCGAACAATTATGAAATGCGTTGATTTCAGTTGGCGAACTAAAAGCCAGTTAACCGACCGGTTCGATTCGCAACAACATAATTCCAGTCGCACTGTAGCATACAAGGTTTTGCTAAGCGCTTTCTGTCAAATCCCGAATTCTAACGCTCAACTTGATATTTTGTGAGCATCTAGCGAGAAATTTTTTTTGTAAATCATTTGAAAAATTGTCCAGACATTTTCTACGATGTGTTCCACTCATATTGGGGGGGTGATTGGTTATGGCGCGCCGATATGTTTTGCCTGAAAGAAAACTGTTTGCCAGTGTTCTGTTTGAACCATATCCCCACATGTGAATGGCTGCCAAGGAAATTTGGCAGAGTAATTTTCTCTAAATAAAGTGTCCATTAACAGAATTTCAGAAGATTGTCCCCTGTTGAAAACGGGTGCAGACTTATAGAAAGTCATGGAGAAGCCTGCGGAAAATTTAACACACATGTTCAACTGACCAGAATAAATGTGCATTGAACAAGAAAAGTGAATTAGTCGAGTTGAACCATAGAATTGTCCAAGCCAACGATGCAAAATCGTAACATCTCATGGGAACAACGCAACCAGTTCGACAGCGAACCAGTGAGACCAAAGCAGAGTCAGAAGTGTACCATCCTACATTTGATCTCACCATGCAAAACAAAACTTTTAATCTTCAAAACATCCAGTATTCGTCCAATTTTCAACGCTCCTTTAACCATACGTAGTAAGCAGCTGGAATATAGCATGTTGAAGGTAAAAAAATTGAGATGAACGCCGTAATAAATGTTAGCAAGGACATCATTCACAGCCGGATGTCCATTTCCACCCGATCCACGAAGATAATCGACTTAAAATCAGACTGACAAAGTAGGTAGATGTTTTACGATGACACTGAACTTGAGTGTCTTGTCTTCTATTAATAATCTAGATGAGTCAATTAATCTTTCAGCATTCTCGAACATACACCAACTTTGCTTGACTGTATACAATGTAAATTCGATCTAGTTGTTTTTACAAATTGAAAAGTCGCACAGAAAAGGGAACAGACCAGTCAATAAAGCGCTGTATTAAAAATGAGGTTATGGGGATTTTATTTAAATTGCAGACGAATTTATATTTGTCTTGTGACCAATACAGACGTCTTAGGTGGGCAGTGATGCATCTGCAATAATCAGTACAGGTGGACTTTATGGAGTTTTTAATAACATCCATGCATCTCTATGTGTATTAACCACAGGCAGATTATTTCTGTGAGCACCTGCAATATTCGTTTATTTGTTCCATCCAACTTCATTCGTTTTCTAGACGCCAACTGTACACAACTGACACAAACTGTGTTTGGTGACTTTCTCCACCGAAAACCAGACGGGTTGGGAAATTTCTGAACGTGTTGGACGCACGCGTCGCAGAATGATTGAGATGAATTATTTCATATGTACCTGATGGGTTAACAAAACCAATCTAACTCCGTTAATGACAACATCGGTGATGGATCTTCAGTATACTCCAGCAGTATTTCTAAGTGTACCAGGGAATTTTAAGATAGCATTCCAAAAGAGATTCATAAAATGAAGCAAGGTTATATGGGATCATCAGTGACGATTAAAAGGCGGAGAAGTGAATTTACAATAAAACTCATAGCAGCTTGTGGTAAAAATGACTGCTATAAAACATTTCCTCAAGACGTTTGAAAAATATAGCATTTGATTCCCAGGTTTGCTGAATTATAATAAATTTAGTTGATACGTTCCGCTCAAGTTACTCACTATTCGATTTTAAATGTTGTATCTGTAAGCTTTCTTTGATTGTTTCTACAAATGGTGTTTAGCGTAAAAAAACACTGGAAAATTGGCTAACATTACGTGTTGCAAAATAAACAAAGTACTTTTGCATTCGCACTAATGTCACGTGACTGAGATAATGAATCGGGTAGCATTTTTGTTTTCGGTTTTCCAGCGGTATCCTTGAGAAATCTTACTTGGGAATTGGAAAACATTTTCAACAACAACTTCGTCTGAGTTAGTATGGTGTACAACACACAAGTATTTGGTAGTTCCTCTGTGGATAGCAATTCTCGCATGTTTTTTTCGGAATACAAGTCAAATCCCTACAACAAACGGGCAGTGTGTAGTTGTGATACTCCAATCGGTTGTTGTGATAGAATTATACACCAGATGTACTTCTAAAACAGGTGAACTGTCCATGATTGACTGTTTCAAATAAATTGCTTGATTACTCTCAGTAATAACGAACATCTTCCAAACTCCTTTTCTGAGGCCACAATTTGGAAGTCTCTTCTATCAAAAAACTTCTACTTGAGGCATATTTTATAATTCATTTATAAATTTCTCATCACGTTAATGAGTTAGGTTTTAAACTAACTTCTACTTCTGGAGTAAATCACCAAAAATTGCAAGTTTTTCAAGTTGACTATCACTCACATTTGATCGCAGCGTTCGCATTCAGATAGACTTTCCAGCCAGCCTCTTTCGAAAAGAATCACTAGACTCGAGTTTCGCTCTCATTAGAGCTCGTCAGTAGTGCATATCTTTGCCACGACCGGGATTTGAACTCCGGACATTCTAATCATGAGGCAACCGTGTTAACCACTGCGCCATTGACCTCACATTAGGCACGACCGAATCATCAAATCTGAACGCTCAACCACTCTCGCTTGTGAGCTTGTGAGTGGTTAACACGGTTGCCTCATGATTGGAATGCCCGGAGTTCAAATCCTGGCCGTGGCAAGGATATGCACTACTGACGAGCTCTAATGAGAGCGAAACTCGAGTCTAGTGCTTCTTTTCGAAAGGGGCTGGCTGGAAAGTCTATCTGAAAGCGAACGCTGCGATCAAATGTGAGTGATAGTTAACTTGAAAATAAACCAACTCCCCGACTACTCATCAGTAAATTGCAAGTAGTTGGTTTTCTTCTGGTTGAGTGAGCTTTTGCTGTCTGGTCATCCATCACGGTTTTTGTTTCACAGGTGTCTTTTCTTACCATTTAAGGGTTAGTTCGACTCTCAAAAGTAACCTTCACTAGACTAACCCCTATTTGTGCATTATGTGGTATATTAAAATGAATGTCCTGTTTTAGAGAGGTTGTCCTCAATAATGCAGTTTTGAGTATGAAATAAATTGAGAACAGTTCCGTGTTCAATTTTTTGGCAGCCATAGTACGACATTAAACCCCTCATAACTCCCAAGTCTTGGGTATATCTAAACATTGCGGTCATTCAATCGTTTGTACGATCTCTTTACATAGAATAAACGAGTGAAACGTCCGAAATCCGTAAAAGTAAGGCTCGTAGTTTTCTCAAGTTCACACTTGTGTTTATGCTTCACATTATTATCTAAGGGAGAGCCCTACGCCATGTAACAGTGAGATAGCCAAACCAGTCAAGATTATGACATTCAAACACACGACTGAATCTACTTGTCTACTTGTCTTTTGTGTTGGGCTCAACCTAGAGAATGGGGGTAAGCCAGCAGAGTAAAACGAGTTGTATTGTCGTCATGATCCGAAACATTAGGATTCTTCCGCACAGCTAGCACTGAATGATTACATTGTCAAATTCAAGCACCGTTCCTTATAGGATTAAAGAACCATTGTGCGCCAAACATCTGCGCGGTCATATTGCGCGATTGAGCGCTGTCCGTTTGCAAGCCTGACTTTACCGTTTATATTAAAACTGATCTGTTTTGATGTCTATCAGTTTTAATTCACAGTTGATTCACAATTTTTATTTACAATAATTACAGCGCGGTCTGGTTTGTATTTCAGTTATACTGTTCCGCGTAACGTTTCAAATACGCTCCACTTGGTTGCATGTACTCGAGATAAATTGTGTTGGCACTTCCTGGCCTTCCCTGCTATCTTTGCTTGGTGGTCGGGCTTGTATGTTGGCTCACATAGAACGTTGCGTCATCTAGAACTTCTGTCCTGGATACACGATATATGAGTGGAACCATAAGGGGTGCAGCGCAAACCGCTTATATTGAGGGTTATCAGCAACCGTCTTTTATCATCGACCATCGTGAACAATCCGAAAACTATGCTGCCAACCGTGTGAGCCGCTGATTTATTTGACATTTTTATTTCGTATTTACACAACCAAATGAATTTAAAATGATGGAATGTAAACAAAAACAATTTGTAATTCCAACCAAAACATGCGAAACTTAACAGTTATTAATTACAGAATGCGTTACAGAGTCACAGTGTTACCTATATAGATTGTGTTGCAGGACAGAAAAAGTGTGCGGTTTGCACCTGCAAGACCTGTTCCACACTCATCTGTATACAGTTTCAAGCGTTGACAAAGAACACAAACTCAGTGCAGGTTAGACACAACCGTTCTCAAAAAATCTCACGCGACACGTACAACTGCAACAAACAGTTTTGAGCCATGTATACAATTCGGAAAATATAACCCTATTTCACAGTTACCAATATATATATCGATATATCATAGGATGTCAACATTTCCCATACTCTTATATATATATATTTGATGTAACACGCGGCGAGCGAGAATAAAACAGAAGAACCTATTGATGTAGAAATAGATCGCAAGAACTGTACGGATTCTACTACTAAATGGACACATCTCAAAACCTCACTATAGATAGTTGAAGCCAGCAAGGACCCGTACACCATAGATCTAGTGCACTATTCTAATGCACCCATTATGTGTATATACCAATCAAATTTGTCATAAGCTCGCCAAATGAATTGTTGACATCTTGAATCTATCCTCTAATTTCTCAGGTTCTAGTGTACAATAAGACACTATTTACCTGTCACAGCTACTAGAGAACATAGTGTTAAGTTGCCAAAGATCGTGCTTCATCGATATCGACTCCACACCCTCAAATGTTCCATTCAAACAAAGAGTTGAATTATGTGTGATTTTATTTTCAGTCAGAATGCATTTTTTGTGTCCCTAATGTTTTTCCGCGAAACCTACATTTTTCGTCATTTTAAATGTCATTGACTGTTCCAGAAAATTCGATGGTGTGGCGATAAATAGTCAATTACACCCAACTCTGACGGATATACACTTAAGCAGGTTTGAAACACAACCGTCTGATGTCCAAGTGAACGCATTGTTTCTGGCGGTGGCGAACGACAAAGAAGCTTGTTCAGCACAGATGAGCACGTTTTATCATGCGCCGGACAGTTGTGATTTTCCGGACGCGGTTTGTTCTCCATTCTTCACGGTGTGACAGCTTTTTCAAGATCATAGTTTTCTTTAAATCTTCATTCGCATCACCCATCTTCATTATGGCCTTCTGAGAACCAAGATCATGAATCTTCGAAATATCCTAAGTGGGCAGTTAATGCTCTACTGTGATGACTGCAGTTAACCGAAAGTCTTCGCTTGTGTTTTCATGTCCTGCTGGATCACACACGATTTGTGTGATACTCGGAACAACTACGGAAATATGAACGCCGAGGAAAGACTTCGCAATTTCGGTTATGCATTCTTCGGGTAGCTGCGAGTACCAACGTAAAAATGTAGTTCACCAAGCCGAAATTGATTGCTGGTGATAACAAAGTTGTGGTACTAGACATCAGTATAATGGATGGCTATCGATTTTTACTCTTTGGTAGGCCATCAAAAACGTTGAGTGAAATTTTCCAAAACTTATCCGCCACGTCGACCGAATTTATCAGGTTGATAAGTGTTTCACATTGCAAGAAGTGTGGGCATTTTTTCCAGTATTTTTCATCAGTTAAATTTACACTGAAACGTCTATTGTAGCCGCAGTCAAAACACTGCAAACCACTCACATAAATCATCGAAGCTAAGTTGACTTTGATGACGACGCACTATGGTGCCTTATGAATGAAGCGTGTTGAATTTCTTCAGGTCTCGGTTTGCGATGCGATAGACACTGGAAAGTTGGACGACTTATGCGACAGAGAAAAGTTGAGGGTCAAATTAACGACACGTTTAACGAAACGTTCTGGTTATCGAAGTGTATTTCAGCGGAACAACAAACAGAAAAATACCGTTGCCGCAAATGACTATCATTGCGAACAATCGGTTGCTTTAGCATTTGAACTCCCTGAAGGTCTTCTTTTTTGCCCAAACCATATTCTTTGTGAACATTTTTTCCGTCATCCCTGTGTATTCCAGGTGCAGCCATATAATCTGACGTTTTTGGTCATCGACCACTTCTAGTGTTACAGCTAGCCGCACATGGTTGTTCTGGTGCGTGAACATACGACACTTAAGATCGATGCAAATTACTTCTGTCGGAGTGCAATTTCATACCTAGTTTGTCTCCGTGACACGCACCCCGGTATGGACTCAAGACGGAGGTTTCACGCATCACAGCGAGTTGCACCAAAACTTAAAGGAGAAAGCTCTGAGCCGTACTTCATCTTGAGAGCCGTTCTCTTAGTATGATTGTGATGGATGACCAAGTCGGAGATGTGGTTATTCTAACGCTCAGTGAAATACCTCGAACCGACGGTGACTTATGGTCATCGTCCACAGTGGACAGATTGCGGACAACAAGAGCAACCGAGCGGGTGGTCAAAATCGGGCTAACAGGTGAGGAATCGCAAGTAAAAATCCACGACGGAAAACGTCAGCCACAAGTAGAGAACGGGCAGAAGTTCGCACGGCGTTTTAGCGGAAGTCGTCACTGCGTTCTGGACCGGAGCTCCGGTTCATAAACTTAACCGCGCTTGGTGTGGGAACATGCGAGTCAGACGATAAAGATATTGTATTATCGGCGAAATTTTCATCACATGATGACTGTTATTCGTTTGTCCATGATAGATTTGAACTAAAATACTAATCTCCCTAGTCATTATTGTAACAGTTATCAAAATGAGGATATAACTTGCTTATTGATCCTAGAAGTACCTCGATTAGGAGCAATGATTTTGTGGTTACTGTCAGAGTTTTCAATTTAAAAGCACACATATTTATTTGAAGTTACACCAGATGAGGAAACAATCATTGTCACATGAAGTGAATGCTGATTTTATATGGCTTCGGTAGATTTGTTGTGTTGGAATGTTTGAAGGATATACTGAAGTTCAGATTGGCGGTTTATGGATGCAACACGGTAGCCATAAATGAATAAACGAGCAATTAAGTGGACCAGTAAGTGAGCGAACATTAGATTTTGAGCTGTCTTCAAATAGACCGTAACCGAACTATTCATTGCAGACTTCAACTCTTATAATCCAAAGTGTCAATTATTAAAACGTGCTAACACCGTTTGAGATTAGAAGCAACAACAACAACGTAATCTTTCAAATTCAAGCATTGCAATCAGTTTTATAGATAGTTAGTTTCTTTCCCATAAACTGGAAAGAGCAAGCGATATATAGAGAGAATTCGCCCGCTTATAGCTCATTCACTCATGTAACTGGCTGAGTTACTGGAACGACATTAAATGGATACTGAACGTATGTTCGCTCTCACCGAGAAACCGTCAATTGACGAACAAGCTGATTTCCAGTTATTCAGCTTTAATTTAAATAATTTGTGCTTTGAAGCTAAACCCGAAATGGTATGTTTGAGTTCGGTCAAATCACTATCAAGTAACAACTCAGACTCTAACTGAACAACAGCTATTGACCGACTGAAAGGGCTGGAATCAACAGAAAACTAGGTAAAGTAAAGGGCCTTTTGAGTTGGGCTAAACAGGTAACATCAGTTTATTCGAGCTACGACGAGAAGTTCAGCCCTCACCACTTTAGATTCGGTTACCTTAACGCGTTTTATCAGAGGACAGGTATTGGTGATCCTTACAGACTGGTTCGGATCAGCCAAGTGGTTTTCACTAACGCTTTCAGACAACATAACGAGTTCAACATTAACAACTGAAGGGATTTATACAGAAGAACACCACAGGACCAGTCAACATGTATTTCGTGATAATCGTGAAACCATCATGATAACGAAATGAGCGCTTGAAATGCTGGCAAGGCTATTTCACGTCAATTTGCTCGGGCTATCAAACACCAGTTGTGTGTTTGGCGTATTCACGATTGCCCCGTAAAATTATAATCTAACTGTAGTGCCTACAGTCACGTGATTAATCGGTGAATATGAACTGGATCGCTTTGCTAGATCTCTCAGGGATCAGACCTCTCGTACTTATAAACAAAACATGAAATCTCTAGTTGGCTTTTTTACTTGTTATGCTTCTGTTATGTTTTTAAGAAGTTTAGTTACAGTGACCCCATAACATACGGAAAAGAAAATACGGGTACTGGGTACAAAAAACGTGATTCTCTTAACAGCTGTAACTGACTGCTTTGTATGAGGTACTAATATTCATAGCAGCTTACAACTTAAAATACTTCTAATCCTATAGGTGAAAACTATACTCAAATATTTACTTACATTTACCCATTATTTTCGCTTGAGTCAACGTGTAAATGTCCTTGGGCACTTAACAACAATTATCCTCATTGCTACGAACGTTCTATATTTGCCATCAAAAATTCTGCCAAAGCATTCCTGATTTCAACACAAGTTGAATGTAAGCTGATTGGTTCGAATGAACCAATGAAAACGTATGTTACCAGTTGACTACCCGAAGGTTAAACAAATGAGAGCGGAACGTGATTTACGGTTATTTTGGTGGTATATGGAAAAGATTATCACAGACTTGAAATGTATGGAGATTGCTGAATTGCTTAGCGTTAATTAACTGTTATTCCAAAGTCCATACAACAGATATGGCCGAATTGTGGCTGTATCGCACACTAAGTGACACACTTAGTTCTAACCCCGGTCTAATTGGAACTTGCGTGGTGATTTTGACATGCTGTTCATCAAACGAGTGTAATCCGTAAACCATTCATCTTGTGCAGTGTACTACTAACTGAAGGCATTTACAATGCTGACGTAGCCAAACAACATACTGTCCAAGTAAAACATAATTACTGAGCGTTAGACTTTTGTATATTCACGTAGTGCTCTGTACGTATATTGATAAACATGTGACCGTCATACGCATAACAGGGAGGATTTTCATTCGCTTGAGGATAGAAATCGGCAGAATAGTGTGTGATAAGTAGTTAAAAGCTAAAATATAGGGTATATGTACTCAACGTTAATAGCAAAATGGAAAAGCATGATGTCGATATTACACGACTCACGTCATGAAAAATTTCCTTGTATTCACCTAATGGAGTTCAGCGAACTTTTGCATGCGAACATAAGTAAGCAAATTGAACTGACACAAACAACGGAAGTTATCGAAGCTCAAGACCAATGTTGTCACTATGGAAGACCCAAATACCACCCGCTTTGTAAGAGCACGGTTTGAACACTCCGAGTGTAACATCTTCGGCAAACCGCACATTTGGTTGTCACCTTGTACAGACAGTAAAGAGGTGATTAGAGGATCACACCCATCATCTTGTGAAATACACGGATGTTATCAGTTCTTGGTTTTCGCATGTTACGATACGGTTAAAGATTCACGTCACTTGTTACCTGACGGCATCCAAAATGCGTTCCTTAATTCTGGTATTCAGACCTTTTTAAACACAATATCCACTATCCTCGTCGATATTCAAGAATAGCCTTTGAATTGATTGATTCACATTTCGGACGTATCACTCTTGAAGCTGCAATTTAAACTCTGAATTAAATAACCATTATAGCAGCGTTGTGTTCTTTGACAGTGGAACTGAGGAGATTGTGTTGGACTATTTGACAGAACTTTCAGAAGACAGTGTCGTAACACAAGCGTTCCTGAGATAGTTATGTCAAAGTTGGGCAATATAAGACTGTTTTAATTTACCATCAAGTAGGTTTGTAACGCAAACGCTCGCTACACACTACTTTGTCACTAGTCCTACTGCTCAAACTATATCAGTTTTCGTTTTTTATTACCTCGCAATGGATGCTATCAAGAATCTTACACCACTTAAAATATACTTGGCGTTAGCGATCATCTTGATGACGTGCCCATTCCTTGTGTTTACTCATATACCTTACTCGTACTGTTGCAAAGGATTGTTAGTCAACTATTCTCAGCACCACCTGATTTTAGCTGATGTCGAAGACGTCTACAAACAAGAGCATTAGGGGATATAGGTGACTGGATAGGCTGGCCTGACTAACTCCGTCATCAAATTAGCACTGATTTTCGTCTGATTCACCCACGCAACTACGTGGGCAGATCTGACACCACAGTTCAAGCAAGATTTTGGTGTTCGGTACAAAGGCATCTAACCATCGTAACACAAACACACCGGCATGATATCCTAAACTTGCAGGTGTTTGCTATGACGCTTTAGTTTGCCACCTTTGCTGAATGACGAAAACCAAACAGCTGGTCGCCCAATGAACACGGCACACTAGTTCATTCTTGCTGGAAGCTGGAAAAACGACTAACATAGAACTGCAATGACTAAAGTAGACTTTCAACAAATAGTTCGATAGGATCGAACGCCTGTTTTTTGGTAGTTTTGCACTAGCCCACTGATGGAGAAGGATACGCTTGTGTGAAACCCCACTGACACCGTAAGCTGTCAACTATTCTGATCAGTAGACCAGACTGCTTGGCTTCGCAGGAAGTAGAACGTGAATTTAATTAACGTGATCAGTTTCGCACTCTCTGATGCGCAGATAGATTGCGGTTGCATCCTGTGTGTTAGCTTGTAGTTTGAACACAGAAAAGTGATTTCGATATTGTCGCGTTCCAACCCAAGTGAATGGGGAAGGAGTCCATGTAAACCACAATAATTTGACAAACTTCGGTTAACATTCGAATTGTTGAGGGGTGTAGAAGTCGCCTGACTATTGAAGCGTGCAAACTAGAATGATTTGGACATGACTGCGGTAAACCGATTGTAAGAGAGGACTTTGGATAATATAAGTTCACTGAAAAAGTTATTGGTTCACTTCGGATAGAGCCAACCCCGCGATTCCAAGCTAAGAAACTGAAGAGGGTTGTCGAACAATTTTCCACCAACAAAATAGCCAAATCTCCAATGACCACCGTGGTGGACGAAGTGTATCTAGACGCAGACTAAAACCGGTCATGAGCAATACTGGTTTTACTTTGTATTCTTCTCCATCATTGTGTTAACCCACAGAAAGCATGTTACGCTTCAATAGGGTTATCAGCTCGCTTGGTTTGTTCGTTTGCCATTGTTGGCAAGAAATTTGTTTATAACTCATACGTGTAAAAATCCATATATATGCCAAGTAAATGGCAATGTACCGAATATGTGAATCATAAAAACTCCATAGCAAAATGTTCGGACTTATTAAAATCCCGTTAACACTGTAGAAGTGATTGTTGTTGATCACTGATTGAACAAGTGAAGGTCTGTGGATATGATGGTCCGCAACCAACGTCTTGTCAACCTCGAATGAGATTATTCGAACTTCTCACCATCAGTGTACTCATCAGTTAACCGGTTCATGTTCGTAATGTTTGCTCATCTACTCATCTATTTTCTCAGCCAATTATCATCGGAAAGAATAGTGGGTTTTGTGCTGTTTGGTTAGCTCATCATGAGTCGGAGCAGTTCCGATCGGAAAATGTTTACTCGTTCTCCTAAAACTGTGAGATCAAAAAATTGTAACAAAATGAGACAAGGATAGTCTATTCCATTTAGTTATTCAAGGTTGGATTTGCTGTGTGTTGGTTCAAACGTGAACATTAGTATTTGCCCATTGTATATCAAATTCGAGTGAGGAATATTACGCCGATTAGGCTTGCTTCGCTGTTTTATTTGTCTGATTGTATGCGTTTTGGAAGCCGGCGTATCATATGATTCATTAAAATCTCACACGCAATCGAGACAACATTAATATAAATCTAGTCATATGATTTCCTGGCAGCTACTTGAAAAGAATTAATGGCCGCTGGCAAACTACAAGAGCAGTGGAATGCTTATCGGTGATAGGTGGATAACCCACTTACAAATAATGATACGTCAAATGTAGCCGAATTACGTTGATTTCTTTGAGGGAGAATTTGAAAATTCTGGACAAAAACGGGGTAAATTTGATCGGTGGTTATATGGACAGCCACTATCGTTGTTTCGAGTTCGCGGATGCTGACAGTGTCCGGTCAAGTTGAAATTACATTTCCTTATTCTGGCAACGGTTGTAGGCATTTTAATATGGGAAAACTGTCATACGTCCACCGATGAACTGTGACTACTGGAACTGAGGACTATACGGCCCAGTCATTCTGGAACTCACCTACCTAATATTGTGAGCCTGTTCCACAGCTATCTCCAAATTTAATGGAACAGGAGTTTAAAGCTGTCTGGTGGTATCGTTTAAACGCATTCTTTTGCCTACAACTGAAATGTAAGTAAACATTCCACAAACATTTTCTCCGCATGTTAATAAGTATGTGTAGTTTGTGCATGTGTCGATGTGTAAGTTAAACGATTTTAAACTGCAATCTTTGGGATACACAGTAAGGCACACATACAGTTCGTCCTGCCGGAATGTATTTTTGGATACCGAAAACCCGATGTTCTGAACCGCTACAAAAGTTGGCAAGATATTATAACCAAACTAAACTAAAAATGACAAAACGGAATAATCGTATTTCATTGAATATTTTGACCGTTTGGCGAAAAAAATTGAGTCGTTTAATTCTAGCAGTGTAAACTAGCGCTGCGGTGTCCCAAGAGAATATATAATGACAGTTCTTCCCTAATACTAACTGGATCCACGAATTTTAACTTTTTAGTAATGGCATACATTCCGCGGAGGGTGTATGATAAATATTGTTGAATAAAGTTGTAACGCAGTGAACAGTGAATCCATCTCCATAAATGTGTACAAAATCCCAGACTGTCGGAATTGTTATTGTTCTCGCATACATTGAACTATTTATATAAATAAACTATTTAGTAAAAAAAAGGTAGACAAATATTTGCCGATTTGTTTTTTGCTCATTTGAAAATTCGACTAAAATCCTCAATTGCACACCTCGCGATTGTCTCCGACTACATACAAACATCCATTTTGGTCTCAAAATGCTGTTCAACTCAATTAAACCGAAGAAACCCCATTGTTTAAACTATAGAGTTTAGTGTTGGCAATTTTAAGTTGCTCTCAATGATGATTATTCAGTGATACAGCTAACTACAGCCTCCATAAACGGTATTTTGAGAAAATTTTCATTTCCTTCTGCTCATCAAAAACGTTTTTTGTGTGTTGCGAAGCAAACTACATCTTGCATTGTCTAGATACTTTGCTTATCAGTCTGCAGATTGTTCAGGCATAATACCGAATGTCTTTTAATCTCATTTCGACTGTCAGTAATTGTATTTATCGGCTTTCTCTCAAACAGCTTATAAAAAGTATATCAAGGACAACAATAATTTTGATAACTCGGGCGATTTCTATTATTGACTACTCATATATGAGGACGGATTTGTTATGGTGCTTCAACCGACAGTGATAAATTAAACAAGTGTAGACCCAGTAAGTGTTTTCAGAAGTGATCACACAAAAACTAAATCAGGATCCTATAGATTCCGTGACTTGTCGCATGATTTAAGTTTCAAGCTAAATATCACTCACATCCGATCGTAGCCTTCGCATTCCCATGAGCTTTCCGGGAAGGCACTTTTGAAAAAAACAATACTCGAGTTTAGCTTTTATTAAAGCTCACCAGTAGTATATATCCTTGCCACGACCGGGAGTTGAATTCCGGCCAGTCCAATCATGAGGCAACCGTGTCAACCACTGCGCCATTGACCTCACATTAAGCACGACCGAATTATCAAATATGAACGCTCAAACACTCTCGTTTGTGAGCAATGATCAGACTGCCCGATCGTCTCGAGAGGAGACACAGTAACTGTCCTGTTATCCGCAGTCGATAACCCCGCGATTAGGACTCCCGAGACAGGTTGAAATCACCGATCTCATTAAACCTGCTGGGCGACATTCTAGATTACTGATGAGTAGTCGGGCATTTGGTTAATCTCAAGTTGAACAGGACTTACTTGTCAAAGACGCAATGGTCAACACGGTTGCCTCATGATGGGAATGCCTGGATTTCAAATCCTGGCCGTGGCAAGGATATTCACTACTGACGAGCTCTAATGAGAACGAAACTCGGGTCTAGTGCTTCTTTTCGATGGGGGCTGGCTGTGAAAGCTGCGATCGGATGTGAATGGTGGTCAACTTGAAAATAAACCAAATCCCCGACTACTCATCAGTAACATACTTTAAGTTTGACATACGGATTATTATTTTGCTGACTACGAACAATACCCTCCAATTGACATACGACATATCACGCCAGGAACGATGAGTACACGCCGGTCTAAGGGTCGGTGATGCATGTGACGTCACAGCGAACAACTGTAGAAATAAAGCAGGACCCAATCTCATTCATTAAAGGAGGCAGGATGAAGAAATTCCATGTTGTCCACCGAATACACAAAGTTTGCTGTTGTCCAGGTGCAGTCCTAGGAAGCTTGCGTTCTTCAGACCAACACTACTCAGTAATCAACGCTAAGCTCCCTATGTGCTAGAACCGTTTACTTAGGCAGGTGTTCTGTTTTAAAACTTTAGCCACCTCTAATCCTTGTTGCTGTAACAATTTCAGTGACTGCTGATTCTACCTTAATCGTTATGTTCCAGTATTCAACTTGTTTCACCATAGCTTTTAAAGAGATTACTCATGTCTCGCTATATATTTGTCCCATTGTTACCGAGGAATTAACATCGTAGTAACTTAGGATATAGATTACAAATACTTCATTATTTTGAGGGCGTAGTTTTATAATTCAGTTAACATTACGTGACAAAAATTCAAAGTGATCGATACTATAAAAATGGTGTGTTAGGGTTTGAAGAAAAACTCGCAACACTTATGATATTCGATAAAGGTATAGAACGCCTGTGTGCTTTGTATTTTGATGTATGGTTCGGAAACGTGGCCTGTTCACAAGGAAGATTGGTCACTGGATTTCACCTTGTAACCGATGTAGCACCACTGACAAAACTTCCGGTTACATACACATATGCCAGACGGTGTTGTTGGTTTATTTTGGGTTATAGTCTCGAAATACTTTAATAATTAAATAATGTTGATTGGCAGCTAATTTGTAGAATTTCTTTTTGGATACTAGGTATAAAATTTAACTGTGGTTAACACAAGTTAACTAGTGACTGTGGAACAAAGAGCAACCACACCTTACTGAGGCGAGAATGCCTATTAATGGGGAATTGTTTCAAACATCCTCTCAGCCAAGCATAAGTGCTCAGTTATGTAATTTACAGTCAACGTGTTTAAGTTCACACCATTAAGCCTGCATGAACATGAACGAGAGCCTGCAATTATATGTGTATTGGCGTTTTTTATATCATTCATTTCTTTGGTCTCAAATGCAACGCTTGAAAATCAGGTTCTCACGTAAGAAACTTACTTACCAGAAGGATTTGACTAACATGATAAAAGGGTTGGATATGCTGTTTTAAGAACACGTGATAACGGCCGATATGGTCATCTGGATTTGTATTTCATCGGTTAATAATCGTTGAATAATATATTTGAATCGGTACCGCGCCTTTGAAATCAATTTATCTGTCACACTATTCTGTTGTTTTTGGCAAACTGGACGTGATTGGTAAACTGATTATGGGTTCACTGTTTTACTCTGTGTATAAAGATAGATTAAGTGAGTAACAACTTGAAAAGAAAAGAATACACGTGTATTCTCTCTGTTATGAGAGGTCTGTCGAGAGTTCCCAGTTGATGTATTTGAAGGTCAGTACTTGCGCGCACTGAGTCGTCGTGTTAATAAAATCTTTTTCTGTTATTCTCTAGGGCAAATTGAGCGAAATATGTGATCCATCAATAGCGGTCAAGCTTGTTGGTCAAACGGAACAAACAGCAAAAGTTGTCAGCAAAAAGAAGCCACTGTAAAGCAGCACTTGTTCCACAAGACAAACAAGGAATTTAAAAAAATTGTCAGGGATTATTAATTACTGACGAATTGATGGTGGGAAAAGCGGTACGGTTAATCTGACATAAGTGATATTGTGAGTGTATGGTTCACGCAGCCTCTCACTTGACGAATCATATGGTGGGCTAATTATTCGCTGGGAGACTGTGTACGCTACCAGGTTAGTCGTCCGTATACATGCTGAAACTGTAAGCAGAGTTGAGTTGACCTTATTTACAGACTAGCAAGCAACTTGACTATCCCAATGATATTTGAATATTACAAGGCAAACATGAGTCCAGGTAACCGAGAAAATCAGTTAGCTAACAATTAGATGGGGAAAGAATAATCTTCCGGTTAAGATAAGCTACGAAATAAGCCGGCATTTTGTGTAAACAGGCGGTCGCAGATAAAGGCCTGAAGCCACATGCATTTGTAGCCGACAACCGGTTTTTAACTGTAATACTATGTGCCACGGAATGTTCAGTCAGAGAAGACGTTTTTTGTGCTGGAAATAAAGCTCATTAGGTGCTTCAAGCCTCAAGCATATACTACTGTTCCAGCCCCTGGTTCCAGATATATCAACTTGCTTTCCCCTGGAGAATATCACTGACACATAGAAAAAGATTTCATATCCTAAGCAACCGCGGTTATTCACACACTCTTCGCAGGTTCTGCTCTAGGAATGTCGCTCGAGTGACCTTGCGTTTAGCAACCATATTAGCATGGAGAGCAGCGATTACGAGTGGTGTGTTAAAACCAATTAGCACGTGAAACAGCATGATGTATTTTCTTTAAGTGGTAACACTGGTTATCTCTCGCTGATCGTCCACTGTCTGTTTCAAGCTCACCATCCCCCAGCCGCTAAAGAACAGACCGTCCTGTGCCAGCCTGCTTTATCAAATGCGTGACACAGAAAATTAATTAGATATTCAGATTTGAGTCAGCCAAAGTATTGTGATAAGCTTATCGACGTGTTGCTTGAAAAACGTCAGTGGTAAGAATAGATGTGTTGGCATTTCAGACAAACACTTTTGTGTCATCTTTCAGCATATATGAGCTCAAAAGAATGTCAAATAATATAATCAATTTGCGGGAGACCAAGCTTTTCAACTGTTGCAGCCCCGTTACTTCAACTCAATTGAAAAAGAACTAAGACCACGGATTACTATACGTGGCAAAAAACCTATTGTTCTGTTCACTCGTAATGCCAGCAAAAATATCCAATCCAATCGTGAACTCCCTCATGTCCGGTGGATTTTCTTGAAGTCTACAGATTTCATCATCTGAGTAATGTATAGTACAAAGCTACTACCACTTCCAGGAGTTTCGGGCACTCTAGTGTATTAGCGCTTGTTTGTTTGGAACGTCGGATAAAAAACATCATTTGCTCAGTTAAATTGTCTAACATCACAAATAACGCATCACTTTAGGGTTAAGTTAAAAACAAGCCAACATCACATAAGACTATCTTGGTGTTGTTGCAGACAACCCGTTGTCTGGTAGCATACTTTGTCGAAAAAATAGGCGTGAATACCATTCGCAAAAACAAAGGCGCGTGTAACGTATTTTTAACGGAAACAAAACGTTTCAAATTGAACGATCAATTTGCTCATTCCAGTAAATACGCCGTGAAGAATTAGTGTAAGCTATTTTTAAGGAACAATGGAACTACGCCAATATTGTATTCCATAAAGTCGCCATGCGTACTCTTGGGAAGAAAAAAAAATGGAACCCTAATCTGGTCTTCTGACTTAAACTAGCCAACAAAACAAACCGAAACCGTCGAAAACTTGAGAAATACAATGGTTTATACTCAACGAACCGCATGAAGACGCTCATATCCCCACCAGAGATAAAACTCGCGGCATGTATGACGGTATCAGTATGGTTCTTAAGTCATCGGTCAGTGCTCTGGTAGTCGTCAGTGATCGACAGAAACGGATGAACAAATAAGTGAACCACTACCTGGATTCATGCTGAGCTTCGACATCAGCCTTGAAGCCTTCTCGACAACGGATGAGCATGCGAGCTACCCATCAGTATAACTCTAGTGACGACGATGTTGTAAACCGTGACCTCATGGCACTGCCTTGAACAAGATTGTAAATACTTTTTTCTGATATACCATCCTCACGTACTTGTTCGTCGATGTTACGCGGAGGGAGTAGTGTCTTGACAAAGATGCAAAACTAATTTAATCAGTCCTTTTTTGAAATAAAGAAATGGTCACAACGGTTGAGTCATAAGTTGTTTTACATCCCGTTTAACTGGTTTGAAGGCAAGCCTCGAAAATAACCGCGAACTCAACGTCAAGCACTCAAAGTCATAGCCACTTCCGGTTCGATTATGTCCATTCGCATAAACGGGGCGTGGAAAAAGTTTCAACTCAATTATAAAATTCCCACGACAGAACACGAAGCTCACACAGTTGGTGTCCAAGTGAATAAGTCCTTTCGCTTGTGACGCGGAGAGTTGCTGGTTTGATTCTCGATCAGACTATAATTACTTGAGGCGTCTAAACAAGCATGAAAACCGTCGAGGATTGTCGGTTTTATGATGAACATCAAGAAACATCAACGGCGATGGTTTTACCAGTTATAAAAGAATTACCATAGCACCAATCGCTGAAAAAGCCCTTACCGTAAGTTCCCCAACAGGTTATAGTCACTAGCCAATTGCTATCAACGAAGACCCAAAACCGATCAGTCAATTACACTATTTTAGGAGGTGGTAGTAAACGATTCAAGTTGTGTAACTGCGATTTCTATTTAGCTGACTAATTCCTGCAGCTGGTGCACAGTTACTCATAAACAGATTAATTTGATGGGCAGGACGTGTGACTTGGAAAAAAGGCAATGGATCCTCAAGAATACGTTTTAGAAATAGCTGGCTGTTATGTTTACAACTATTAGTGAAAGGTACAGCCACGATGATATTTGTAGGATCTTCCCCAGTGTGCTACAATTTATTGCATGCAGAAACATACAGATGGCTCAGAATATCCACTGACTAAGTAAGCACCTTATAGACAATGATTGAGTGTGCCGTTGCCTTTTAAGCTTGGCAATCAAACAGTAAACGTTTCATCGCCGATTGAGATGACAAACTTCGTGCCAGAACTTTGTGCGTTGCAAGTGGTGAGTATACTATAGCAATCTTCCTGGAGATAAGCCTTTAATGGCTCAGATTTCTTCTGTCAAGTTTTGAACACGTTTTTATGGCAGCTTCCATTTATCTGATCCCTTAGCCATTGCATCTTGAAATCTGTTGGTTGCAACTCAACAGTTAATCGTGTGAAAATATACTTTAGCTAACCTACAGTCCAACGCACCCGGTGACCGAGATCTCCTGGGCTAATGGATAAGTGTCGGTCGTACCGCCGTGAAATACACTCATTACTTGCGAATGACAGTCCTCAACGTGTATCGTGTTTTTAAAAATAAACCACGCCCATCAGTGCATTGGCCGCTTGCGAGGAATTTTAGGCAGTAATTTTCCAGCAGAAAGGCATGGAGATAATTAAATGTGCACAAGATACTGCCGTTTGTTTTTGTTCTTTCAAGGAAGCATCACATTAGTTGTCCTTTCATAGACCAAAATATGTTTGTACAATCAGTATTGTGGGAATTTTCGTAATCTTTGCGTTGTATTATATAAGTGATCATTTTGGTCACCGTGCACGAACGTTCGTAGTAGTCCTTTCCGTCGCAGACAACCATACAGGAGCACACCTGTTTGTTTGCGTTGCTTAGCTTGTTAATATCTACAGACGGTTTTCATCTGAATGTTGTACGCAAGAGAAGCAGATGACTTCCATTAGTGGTCACTTACAGTGGGACAGCCGGCAGCTCGGGACCAAGCCGTCAGCGTCAAGTGTTGGAGCAAGTGACTGCTTGTATCTAGAACATCTGTGTAAAGACCGGAACCACACAACTGGTGGATGATAACGTCACTAAAACTGCTACTTTTGTCACCAAGTGCACTGCAATAATGCTTTCTAAAGTATCTCTATCATCAGTTCAACAAATCGTTGTCACTACAGAGCGAATTGACAAGCAAGGTAAGCCAGAAAGGTAAAGCTAGACTCCTTATTTCCGATACCAACAAATGTGGTCAGAACGAACGTGAGAGCAATAAAACGCACCTGAGTGACCAGTAATCAGTTGGTTCTTTCAAACAAATCAAAAACACGAGGTAATAATTAGAAAGCGTTCGATTGATCATTTTTTCTTTCAACCTTCTTTATATTAGCAACCGTTCTTTGGCCAAGCTTTTTGCAACATCCAGAGGAAGTAGGTTAGATGCAAGGTAGTAAAGTTGGCCACAAAAAATTGGTGTTCCTTACAGCTCATTGTCTGCTTGTACCAATTCCGGTCAAAGCCAGCAGAGCGGAAGTCATCGCCTAACGACTCAGACAGTCAAGCGCGCAGACTAATATAGGGAAGATATAAATCACGTAGATGTCAATGCAGTTCACGGCACCCACATTTTCCCTAATGAACTTGACCACACTGTTTATCGATGTTAAAAATGGATGGAAAAACCATCTAACTTGATTGACTGTGATAAAGCAGCGCGACATGGTGCACATCCAGGTAAGCTTGACACGCTCAGTTATGAGAGATGATAGAGTTATATGAGAAATTTTGGGGACCATCTGCTCTACATCAGTTCTACAGAAACTATTCCGGCAAAGGAGTCGACAATCAGAAACCGAACTTTAGCACATCTGAAGATAGCTTAGTCTTATAGCCAATCCGTCTTTACGATAGTAACTAGGACACTCTGAACAGTTGATGCAATGTACAGAGACTGTTGTACTACTGGTTAGAATGCCGCGTGTGAGTAGTGCATAAGTGGAGAACGGCAAGGAAATGTCACTCTCAATATGAGTGTCCGCCAAATGAGTAGTTTCATGGTTTAGGCAGGTATGCACCAATGCAATGAAATCTGACATAGTAATTTTACATATGCTCTGACAATGAGGCACTTTTGTGTAAAAATTTTCGAAAATGAATTAGAGCACTCATATCCTAAAATATTGACATCTGTTTTAGAATCTCATTTCGACTAATCTCCGTCCGTCAAAGTCCCGAAGCTCCACTCGGATGCTTGAGCATTAAGCAAAAAATGCCAGAAGGATGGGTTGAACAGGATGAACCAAACGAGGCGGTCACTATGACAAACAAGTCAAATCCGGTTGGCAAGCTCGTGGCATTTCACAACGTTACGAAAGTGCTGACTGATACTAAACAGGAAATTGAGGAAGTATTTATAAAGGTTCATTATAAAACACTCCAAAAGTTATGACAGTCTACTGAAAACACACGTTATTGTGTAAAGAGGAAGAGAGTGGACATACTGAAAATCTTCGCTGGCATACACAATTGAAAACTGAATGAAATTTCGTTTCGTGTGAAACGCTGTCGCTATATCAATGGGTTTATTCGCTCGAAACCATTAGGTCCGATATCGTGAGGTTTACTGGGTTTATTGAGTTCGTCTAATTTGCTTTGGTTCAAACGACTCATTCATAACGTTTGAAATCCACCTTTGCGTCACGGGACCAGTTACGCAGTAACCATCAGCTTACCCTCTTTCATATGACAGAGGAGTGAATACAATTACTGATATCTGTGCTAGTGGTTAGCATTATCTTTTTACATCCATAGAACGTTCTGATATGTTAGACTTAATTTACTGTCCAGCAAGATATCTTCGGCTATCCGATATTGGCTCACGAGCACAATTCATGTTTATACACTATGTTCGGGCGAATTTCTGACTCGTATCACTGTAATGAACAAGCAAAGTGAATGTTTTATTGGACTCGTTTATACTCAGCGTTTTTATGTACACTTCACATGAGTTTATCATCGTATTTGTTAAAACAAGTCTCAATACAAATTCGAAAGGGTTCCTTTCAGATGGGTCCCTCGTCTTCGGAGAAAATGCCCAATTATAGCAATCATCAACGTTCGCTTGCTGATACGTTCGGACTGTTGGACACGATTCGCTGGGCGCTGTTCGGCACTGCACGCTGTAATTCCAGCTTGAGAAACTATTCGTTTAGACACCTTTTTCACGCCACTATTTCTGCCGACTGCACACAGACAGTGACAATCTCACTCAACTTAATTCGGTCTATGTGCATTTGTCCGATATTCTGATCAGTTACGTGAACGACTGTCATGTTGACCTTCAGAATGCTGTTGTGTTTACTGTAATCAGTCGTAGTTGCGTTGTATTTTGTTGAGATGCCGCAAAGAGTTTTCATTACACTCCATCCTGCTTTGTGAGTAACATTCACCAGTAAGTTTTGAGACAAATATTCTTTGGCTTATGTATACCTCATTCATGAATGACAACCACGGATATCTAGGAGAGAAAATAGTCGTTCCAGAACCTGCTGTATAGTTTTACAGTGCCACTAATCTTAAAGAAAATTTTGACTATGAGTTTACCAGGAAAAGCCCGCCAGTCTGGTTGCAATTTATTCAAAACAAATTTCTGGTTGGCTACACTTAACCAAATGGCTTGGCACAATCTATTAAGCAGTAATTTGACAGATAGTGATCCAAATAAAGCATCAATAGGTCTCCCCTCTCCTCATCTTAGCATCGTAAACGCAGTCTCTACTTGTTCTAATTGATTACATGGGTACTTTGAGCCCATTACACAATTGCTAAGTGGGGTTGTCTCGAAAGGACACTTGAGATAAATTATTCAAAAAATCGGACGACTTGTTTTTTCAACTCCTACACGTTTGAAAAGTCAGCGGCTAACTTCTACTCAAGCCACCCTGCCTAACGGTATCGTCCGGCGTGTTCTAAATGCCAGGATTTGTGTCCACGGAGAGCGTGGCTAGAACGACAAATCTCCGTAACCTTTAGCAAGGTGAGATGCTGGGTAAGTATGTTTTCACGCATAAGTAGTCTCTGCTGGCTGCTGCTCATCAGACGGTGGAGTTTACTGATCAAATAAGCCTGCACCTGTTAGGTTACTTTAGTCCATTCGGCAATCTATTCAGCAAAACCAAGTTAGAGACAGTTCAGAATCATTTGGTATGAGCTGTCTGTAGTAATTAAATTCAGAATCGTCGAATTAACGATTTAGGTTTAAGTCCGAGTAGCCTGTTCATAATTGTTTGCACTAAGCTCAGTTGATAAACGTTGTAATTTTAAAAATTCCTCCCCGTACACTTCACCTTATCTTGTTCTGAATGGAAACCAGGGATTAGTCTGGCTAGTGGAAACTGCTTAATAGTGGAAGCATTTGAGAATGACATGCTGGCTACTCAAACAAACCAGTTTAAGGGATACTTTGTGGGTGATTCAAGGAGCCATTTTTATTTCTTCTGACTTAGATCCATCGAAACTGTTCTACCTGTAGAGTATAACAACCTAATGTTTTGGTTGTTATATGCGTGGAAAGGTGATTACGGGCGAAATCCGATTTTTGCTTTCAGTGTCTGTGATATTATTCGCCTCGGGTTTAACGCAAACTACTGTTAACTCACACCGGTTACATCAGTGAATTTCACTTTCATGATGTATCTGTACTTCTAGATACATGCAGTAGGAATATTGAGGTTGGATATCACTATGCACTTATAAGTATAGATTTTTGTATCTGTATACACGGTTGGTATTACAACGAAGCAAGTTATGCTAATCAAGAACATTAGTTGGTTTTGAACTGGATTTATGGCTGAAACTACGGTGAACGAAATAAAAGTTGCTTATTTGTAGCAATTTTTTACACTGTGTAGATGACTGTTCACTGGCGGCATACACTTCTTCGGACAAACCGACAATGCGCTACAATGAATAGTTTACATTGCGGACTTATCTGGTGTTAACTCATTTGTTCCCTACTTCAGTTAGAGAATCTGGTAACGCGAAAACTTTCCTCAGGGTAACGATTCAGTTTTGAGGAACGTTGTGCCAACAATTAATTGACTTGGACGGCCACAGTTCACCCTATGTTGCTAGGTGACACTGACTAGCACCGTTCTCACGTAACCTGTCAACAAAGAATTGTTGTCGTTTCTCATGTTTGCAATATGCTTGTGTTCGATAAACTGCTTGCACACCAAATCCGTACGTTTGTTTTTGTGTTCGTGTTGGGTGACAGGATCAAAGAGACTGAATGTGTTAAACTGCTTAAGTAAGTTGCACGTGTTTCCTAAATTCGTTGATTCTAGGTGATTCAGTCTTCTGTGTAGATACTGTTCAGTTGGGCATCCAATGTTTTCTCCATGCGCGTCAAACCACGAGAATTAACCAAAAATGCTGACTACTACAGAATACGCTTGTGGAATGTAAAATATATTTTTTGGAGTTCCTACGGAAAACTAAATGCAGCAGAATGAAGATTAACTATTGATATCCGATAGATGAAATGCTAGTGGTGGTGGAGCGCAGTCAAACAAAGTTTAGTTAGAATGAAGATCAGGGGTCAGAGCTTTCTATCTAGAAAGCTTCTAATCAACGCATCCTTGAGGAACGTCACCCACGGTAGGTGAAGATAACCATTCATTTGTAGGTATGCGTTACTCTTTACTAGCTAAAAGCAACAGAGTATAACTAGACAGATCATATCCACGAATGTAGTAACTAAACGTAAAACGGCATGTATACATCATAACAACGCAGTCCACAGTGTGTACTGAGGTGACAGCCTAGTTGGTTGTGTTAGTGTTCCAGACTTTTGCACCAACCTGTCGTTGACTGGGATTGCACCTTTTCAACAGAAGCTTATAGCACCGACTGCCGAGTGAGTAAAGGTTTTGTTTAACAGAGCGTAATCGATGATTCGACTTGGGTTACTCAAAATTGTATTAAATGAATCAGAGATTTTTGGACAAAAAGTTGTTTGTTTGAGGTTATGCTTTAGTTAGACAGTTTGCTTAGCGTAGGCTTTTCAGTTTAGAAACTATGTAAAAAGCGAGACCACATTCTAACCAAGATTTGAAGGTCAGTTAACCTGACTTTTTCAAAAAATGGACCTCGATTTCTTGAAAACCGTAAGTTGACGACTCCACATTTTTGTGAAAATTATACGCAACGAACTGTGCGCACTAACAACTGTGCTCAAACTGCGTTGTTAGAAGTGGTACATACTTTCCTTTGATGAGTTTACCGGTGGGCGAGAAACGTTTAGCTGCACGCTATGTATCATGTTAGAGTTCAGTGCACCTTTGCAAGTGCTACAGACTGCTAGACTTGTCAAATCAGAATTGTACTACGAGACAAATAACATGAAAGATCGATCGTCTATTGGTACAATCACCTCACTGTTGTCAAGGCAGTGGGAGAGTGACAAGCAGTTTGAACACGCGCGCTCACCTGTAGTTACGCTTTGACAAATTCTTACAGATTAGTTAAAAATGTTCCCTATTCGGAAGAAAACTCAAATGTGTTAGATACAACTGTCTGGTGGACAGACTAGGATAATTGTTGAAAATAAAACCATTTCGTACCCCACCCTAAAACCCATATTAACACCGGTGTATCTGCAGTATTGAAGTCGCTTAGTCGAGCATGCATTCAATATGTGCGACATGTGGTAAGAGGAGCTGCAAAACTACGTTAAGATCCTAACCCGTCTTCTGTAAATGCTTCCAGCCCACTCCGTCTGTGGATTGGTGTCGCATTCGATGTACAGGATTTTCAAAGAAGAACCCAGCTAAAAATACCAGATATGTTTACCCGACCTATCCATTTGCTGTGACTTAAGAACGGAGCTAAAGCGTACTACTCATTCAGAACCACACCTCTATCCTAACGGTAGATACGCGCGTTATTCACCTTGCCTTAATGAATATGCAAACACACAAATTCCAGTCAAAAAAATGCCACAATGACAACGAAAGCGTGTGGGCTACTACCATTTCAACAGCCGTTCGAATGAATCTGTGTTGATGACATGGACTAAAAGCCTCCAGCTACTGTGACACTATCCACTGAACCTGCTGAGGTCCAGACTCATTTTGCTGACCAAATAATACGTCACACTGTACTAACCACAACTACTCACGTAGACATTTATAATCAAGCTACTCGGGACCCAAGACACCCATGCGAATACGGCCGACCCAACTACTCAAAGCGAACAGAATGGATCGGGGGAACACTTAGTCCTTTAACCTTGACAGAAAATGTGAAACAAGAATCATAGACGCGGATACCAGCAAACCCGGGATAGCACCATTGAACTCGTCCATATTTCTGTATCGGTCTATGACTATGTTTAGTCTGCCTGAGAGTAGTTCAGGAATGCTAGCAAACTGGATACAGCACGACAGAAAGGAGACATTAAGGTTTTCTAAACAGCTGGTTTTCCGTTATATCTCTTCAGAGCAACTTTAGGGACAACGAGAGAGTTCTGACTCTAAGTACGCTCTTGTGCCACGTTCGCTATAGTTCACTCTTCATACCGTAGCCGACCTCGTGAGACTGATGGAGCTCTAACAAAACACTCACGGCAGAAGTTAGAACTCAATCAGGACACGTCATTTCCGAAGCAAACGCATACACCTGCAATCGCTGTCTGAGGTCCAAGTAATCGAAAACGCTGATGCTGTCACGAAAGCAACGCACGATTTAGACCAATGAGGACCCCTAGACTTACTCATTGGTCTGCCTGACCTAACAGTCACGGGCACACACACTCATTATTCAGAGGTGCGTTTCGACTTCTGAGGATAACCTACCTAAGAGAAGGAATGAAACTTGCGTATGCAGTTTGGCCTGCAGCCCGCTGGAATCAGGCAACATTGTTACAAATCAAAGAATATTAAATCCGAGTGGACACAACTATATACCATCACGAAACCCAGTGCTGTTCCTCAAAACATTGCCCAAAATTACCCTCAAGTGGATGCAGAATTTAGTACGGGAGTTAAAAAACACTGGATCGCCATCATTTTAGTAGGTGATGGAAGCCTCAAAGTACATTGCAAAACTGATCTAGCACTTCTCTCTCAACGAATTCCCTATAGTAGATGCATCTGCCATGTGTGATGTACACAGTGAAGTTGTGTCCGGGCACTGGTTTTGCACCAGCGCTGATTCAAATACGCGGCTGCGTGACTTCTATCTCGACGAAAAGCAACTATAGTGATCATCACGGAGACAGAGTATAAAGAAGAAGTGCGGAATGGTAAACTATCTAATCCAGTCATGACGGTGTTTCACATTGATAGGTAACTCGATAAAAGAAACGGTGTAGCCCTCCGGTTAAAGTCGCATCTGAAGACCTCAAGTGTTCGTAGCAGGGTGCTACTGGATCTTCCGGACTTAGTCTGGCAGTTGACTGATTACTCGAAATCTCACCTATGTGATTGAGGTGATTTACAGATCACATCCTGCACACAGATATGCCGATGCGGTTTTGGACCAAGTCGTGCGTGGAATACCATCTTCAGGTTAGGCTTAAACTTTGATATCGGTGCTTTTTAATCAACAGAAGCTAGATTTTAAGAACCACTTTGTCAATACTGTAAATTCTTCTGCTGGGGATTTCCTCAAAGCAATTGTGAAAAGCGAACTACCGTAGCAATTCTAGGACTATACAAAGGGACGGGTGGGCCAAGTGCCGTTTGGTCTTAATTAAATTATTACCAATGACATTAAGAAATCTAAACACCACGGCTCAACTTGGTCGTAGTGATTATGGAACGGCTGAATTCAGAAAACTAGAAAACACTTTCCCAAAAATGTAAATGCGGAGGTATTTCGCAAGGCACATTTTCCAGCGATGAAAACGCAGACAAGCAGGATGGTGTGGTTCGGTTATGTCAATATACTGGGTCTACATAAATATCGGCAGCACGTCTTGGAGGAGGTTCTTGATGCCGTTAACAACCATATTCTAGTAAGTGTCCCAGATAGGGTAAGAGGCCTAGACGTCAATGAAGTGAAGGCAAACGCTTAATTAAAACCAATTAGAACGAACTGAACTCGCGTCTGTTGAGTATGTCGACTGGCGCCTTAAAATTCTACGCCTTGGAACTAGCTGGACTGCTTACAGTACTTTTCAGTCACCCAGTGAAATACCGTTCATTAACGTTGCTTTCTGTGGTCTCTAGAATAGGAGAATATATGTTAGATGATTCTCTCCGGGCCAACTTTGAAGACTGCCTACTCATCAACATGGAACAGCATAGCTTTCGAAGGAGATGTTCGTGTGTCATAAATCTGCTGACTGCTCGTAGTGTGTGTACAAAGGCTGCAAACGCGGGACTGACCAACGACCTGGTTTTTCATGACCGCTTTGAAACCTTTGATAAGTGTGACCAACTCACTCTGCTGCGGAAACTGAATAGTTACGGCCTTGATAAGCGCTTATCTACCTGGCCAAAAGATTATATGACTGAAGGTTCAAGGTCAAGGTGAATGGGTAGATTTCTGAATGGTTCCCAGCCTACGGTGGCGTTGTGCAAAAACCTTGTTATTCATTCTTTTCGTTCTTGAACCATCCGGTATAGTTACTTCACCGATGTTGTCCTGGGTAGATGAGACGAAACTGCGGCGAATTCTAGAGCCCCCGGTAGATGCAGTAAACCTAAAGGACAATTCGTACTGTCTAAATCAGATGTTCGTAGAACGTAACTTGCCTTTCAATATCAAAAAGTACCGAATCGTGCAGGTTTGCCATCGAAATTACACTGACTGCTAATTTGTTGAAATAGAGCTGCTCTTGCCAGTATGAAAAAGAGGTCTGGAGAACACAATGGTAAACAGTTTGAGGTTGTTTACAAATTCACTTGCAATGGCTAAGACCGCACAAGTGGGCTTGAAGTTCCTAGGAAGGATTTGTGTGGTCTTCCACTGTATTCCACTGTATCAGTCTCCCTAATTCGCTGTCATCTGGAAATGAACACACAGGCTTGTCGACCTTATCTTAGAAAAGATTCAACATTTATTGAATGTGTTCAGAGGCAGGTCTGCAAAAAATTATGGGGCTCAGAAATCACTGCAAATAGAACAGTTCTGGATTAATTGAAAAAATCTCAGAAGCGATCTGATTCTTACCTCCAAAATGCCCAACACTCCGTGTCACCCAGTGGCACATCTTCACTCACTTGATAATCTTGAACGTTCAAGAGTTCGCTCGCTGAATCCGATTGATGGGACTGGCGGGTTACTCTGTAAACAACATTGTTTCACAGTTAGACTCTGTTCACATTGAAACGCGCCGCCAAACTCTGTGATTATGGCTGAATCCTTTGAGAATTTCAAATTACGTTGGATCAACACATACGTGAGACAACTTACACTAAAACTTTCCCAACAGTTATACTAGCTCAAGCTCAGGGATAATCAACTGCGACTGTCTGGCTAAATGCTGTTTCAGTGTTTCACTACTCGGTGCCAAAATGATCGCTGTCAACGGCTTCATTGGACTGACCTTTTATTCAGCTCTATTCACCTTTTCTTTATGCCGACAAATCGTCCAACAAATTTTTTTACTGACCAGCTTAGCGACAGGAATGCACAAGCAAACATATTTCTTCCGCCCGTAACAACCTATGAACCTATGATTGTGCGCATATATTGAGCAAGCGACATGACTTGACAACGATTAGTACTCGTATATTGAGCTGCTCTGTCGTTTAATTTGTGACCACAGAGTTAGACAGCATGTTACATTGTGAACAGACGCCAACCGTAAAGCAGTTTTGTCTACATAGCAACCTGTCCCTTCCATAACTCAGTACCAATAAATGTGGCATTACACGTTCACTCTCACTGAGTGGAAGGTCCTTCTGAAGATAAGCTGGAGTGTTCAGTGCCTATACGCAAGAAGTGTATTCTCTCCAAGATGGTTGTAACGTACTGAAAATTTAACCACTTGCATCATGTTCCTGGGATTGCTGGTTTCGCATAGCATCGTACTCCGTGAAGTAACTCATCTGTGAATACCTATAATGAGCGCGAAATTTTTTTCCAGGTGTATACGTTAGGCCTGTATAAAGCGGACTGCTGTGACAAACAGCGAAAAGAAGACATCACTTAGGAAGGTTTCACAACTATCTTCTAGAAGGTCCAATGTCATTTTGTGCCATTTTATCCGTAGCTGTATTGTTCATAGAACTATTCAAATTGTCTATCACTAGGTTGGTATATCAAGACGACCAATTCAGCGTAGCTAATGTAATATCCGGCACAATTTTGACGGTGAATGTTTATAACGTTCTATCTTTCAGCGGTCTAAATCGACCAACACTTCTCACACGTTTTTCTAATACTCTACAAAGTACTAGGCTTTATATCGCCAGCGTAAAGAAACAGAGCTGACTACACAGTCCACAATAGTTCTATGAGGAATTTTTGCGGAACAACATTTGCAGGCTAGCCGATATGATAGCTTGCTATTCGTTGCTACTTGAACCAACGTCAGACAGATGGTCTTTAAGCTGTCTGGGTGAGTAGTCAATGAAGCTGTTAACGTGAAGATTCCATATTTGGAAGAAGTAATCAAGTTTAACAAAAGTCTTAGAAAAATTGAGGAAGATTGTGTCAGTGGTCACTCCCGTGCTGACAGCTTTCGTCCAGACTTATGAGTAATCAGCAGTTTTGATTTGAAAGCCACGCTACTCCTCTTTAATGATTTTGAGGTCTACTGCTCTGGTCCAGTGATATCGATTCGATTTCGCAAAAATTGTAATTCATGTTGTTTATGAGTATTTTTGAATGCACGCAATCGTCATCTCTTCAGCCTCACGCAGTGAACCGAAGGATTAGGCAGCTCCGGCTTAATTATTCTATAAGACAAGCCTAACTGAAGAAAGCATGTCTAGTGTATCCCTAACAACCTCAGACAGTAAACATGTGGTGTAATGAGTAAACGTCAGTGGCGTAGGTCATACGGTGTTAAATTTTATGAATTAGTGACAAGAGAAGCCACACACGTTCGACGGAATAGATTTTTGCCGTAAAGGAAGAGACACGGTAAAACACTTGAATAACCCTCCAAAACACGAGAGTGAAAAGATGTAATGGGATTGTGTTAACACGACTTCATTGTGGGAGTAGCTGTGGTCAATCTGGGCTTTCGCGCCTGTTGTTGCGAGCAGAGCTGGGGTAGATCAACTCCATTTAACCAAAAACTATGGTCAGCTTTTTCATGGAAGTCACCTATAGGGGGCTGTGATTTGAGTGTGTTGGGGTTTAACAGCTGACTTGCATGAGTTGATGCTGTGGAAAGTCATTGTTAATGGACTCATCAAAACGCAACGTGCTTAGCGTTTCATATAAACCATTAGTGTTGACTATGAAAAAGGATGGGTTTTCCCAACAACTCGTGATCGCTTTGTGCCTCTCAAATATCTGTTTTTCCACGTAGCTACCAAGCACGTGACACGACATTTTTCCAGATTTCTTCCGTGAGAAAAAAGGCCTTGAAAATTTTAAAAGCTTCCATCATCCTACCTTTAAGCTACGTCAACAACATCCCCTTTGACAGGAAGAAATTAAAAAGTGAGAGACGTGAAATTGCTCTTTTAACGGGTCTCCATGTTTTTCAGAATGCTACCGGTAATGATCAGCAATGTATAATCTGTGCCTTGCTCGTAGCTGTGTTAAACAAGATATGCTTGTCCTATGATATTTAGATACGAGAAAATAGTTGCGTTACAATAATATGGAAATAATTTTAGAGAAGTATACCTTTTCTTAATGAATATTACCGACTTAGTAATTCACTTCTATTCAATAGCAATCGCATGATAAAGGTTGTGCCACGAATAACTCTGTTTACAGTGAAGAAACTGTTTTTCGCAAACCTTCATACCATTCAAATTTTCAATATGTGTTGCATTTGTAAACTCCTTCCTAGTCCGTATTAACGCAAGACAGTTGAGTTGTGCACACTTTAAACTCAAGCGGTTTTGAATTATTCAGTGTCTATGTGACCAACTTTTACCTCGAACACTCACATCGGTTTTGTTATCAATCAATTTTCAACTCTAAGGGATAACGTGTGAGTGTGTTAAATATTTAATTACGGAAACGAACAAAACGATCAGAAATGTTATAAAAGCGTTTATACGCCTACATAGAACGCTGCACCGACCGAAGTATTATAACGAGAGCAATTACCGTAAACAGGCAACCATAATGAGAATTCGACTTGTGTCAAATGAATTGTTTCACTTTCAAGCTATTTCGTCGTGTATAGTTTCTTTCGGGCATAGAGTTGGCTAATACTGAGTTAATAACGGCTGTCATTTGAAATTGAGTTGCTGCGGTACAAATTCTTACCAAGAATTTTTGACTGGATTGTCATTAAATTGTGAAAGTTTTCACTCATGTTCTGTGGCGCGAGTTAATTGGCACCCGGTAACACTTCCACGTTCTAATTTTACCCGGTTTTCTTCAAGCGTGCGATTTGGTTGATAAAGACTTCCTGACAACCTAATGTGCAACCATTACCGAAGCGTTCGACATTGCCGGTTGGATTGTTGTAGACCGATGCAAAACAAGCGTCTGCTGACGCCCAGCCATATGCGCTAAATTGATGAGAATCAACTTGTAAATAATTAAGCTTCAGCTTCGTAAGAAGTCTGAGTACCTAATGCAACCACTGTAGAAATAGGCAGATTCCGGTCGTTCTCCACAAGATGTGGCGTGATCAACAATCAAACTTTGTTCTAATGTTTAATCTTGGTGCTTCATTCTTAAAGTGCCTTTACAGCTTTCAGGTTCTGTCTCAAGATGTCTCTCTATGAAATGTCAGTAATTTCTGTACATGACCAATAATGTTAGAAAAGACTCCGTTGCGTTGTCACCCTTGTTTTGAGGAGAAAGTTCACATTCACATGTGATGTACAAAAGTGATTGGGAAAACGGACATTTTCACTTGTGACACACAAATTGCTGATGCAAATCCCACTCCGATTTTATAAACTTGATGGGTTCAACTTAGACGAAACAGATCGTTAACCCCGGATTTTTGGTTGTCGTTCACGCCAATCAAAATGATTCCACAATCCGCCCATTGTTGTTGCACCCGCTGTTTGGCCACGATGAGTTACATCTTATTGATTCAGGTGGTATAAGTGGCAAGAAGAACGAAGTTGTAAAGACGTGTTTACAATGTTCAGTCGCTAATCTAATCAGAAAAGAATAAACACAAAAACATTAATCAGAGTGAATAAGAAATAGATCAGTAAGAATTAAGAATTACGCAATTTTCACACCAAATTGCGCGTTCGACTAATTGTTGTTCAGGGAAAGTTAATTAACCGCACGAACTTCCTCTGTTGTTGGTCTAAGCCCGACTCATGGAGAACAAATTCTATCAGGACTTTCATGTGTTCTTCTAAAGGTAAGCAGTAACCAAGCCTCCATTTTTTTAGGAAACCTCGAAGTAAAAGCATGATTCCATAAAAGAATATACGGGTTTCACAAAAAATCAGTTGTGTGCAGCTCCAAAAGTGGAACTTAGTGGAATATCACACACAAACCACGCGTTTAATCAAATGGGACTGTAGCGTGGTCATCGGAGAGTGGAATAATGAGGTGTTTCACTAGGCCAACTTGTTAAAAGAAGGTACTGACTTCAGGCATCAAGTGAGATTTAATTCCGCGGTTATTTGATATGCAACTTTTTTGTCTACGAATATATCAGTCACATGACTACAGCGTTTTTTTAACCGTTTTGTAGTCAGACATTATCAACTGAAAACTGAGCGCAACCGTTTGAAGTCGAGTACGGACAAATCTAGTTTATCGTTTTGCAATCATTTGAACATTCTTATATTGTACGCGATTACCCTGAACAAACATGGTGAAGTGCAAGTAAATTATGTTCTATTTTGGTACCTTACCCAAAAATCCACCCACGATTGAAATTACGAGAAAGATGAATCAAGTTAACGCACTGATGTTACGCGAATTGCCTCGTTGTTTTCACGCTAAACGTTAAGCCCCCACCGGTATTCTCAGAACAAAAGTGACCAACGGATTACCCATTTAGAGCTAATTTGTTCGTGCTAAAAGAGAATGTTTGGTTGAAGTATGAGTAACATTTGACAATCTTAAGTCACAACACTAACAGTGTCCTTTTATGGATGCATTCAAGGCAACTGTTGCTGTTGTTACACACCATTTTCTTAGCGGACAGTAATTCTGATGTACTTGTGGGCATTTTATTCACCGACGAGCAAGTGTTCTTGAAATATCAGCTGAACACTGCGACTTGGAATTGTAAAATTATCCCTCCTTTGTGGCATGCATAATTCTCGAAGTGATCAGTGTGCTTCGAACGGTTTATTTTTTACCTGATTCATACTCCTCGTGGAGTGACAAGTTATTAGTAGGCTTCGAATAGACAGCTCAAAAAGTGGATAACGGAAAACGTGAGTTTCCACGAACCACTACAATCGCATGGGTATCACTTGATTCTTACGGTGCGACTGGAAGCTTGAACAAGAAAATGGTTGATAGAGGTCACCACTTATCAGTTCAAACAACACAAACCTGGATAGTTCGAACCAACATGTTACAAATAATGAGTGTTCTACAGTATTCGGTGTGACTACCAGTATGCTGTGATAAACGATGCGAAAGAATGTTCTCAACCACGCTTCTGTTGAGGCTAGTTAAATGGCGTGTGCTCGACGCTGATATAGTCAGTCGGGTTATTGGGATCATTTTTCAAGAGAATTGAAAAGAGTGGAATCCATGTTATTCTGCTGCTTAGACTTACAGCTACAATATCCCCTCCCGCAATATGAACTTACCAGATACTCACAGAATCTATTAATAAAACGTTCAAAATGTGGCAACCAAAAAATTACCTAGTAAAATCGATTCCAGTAATCGAAAAATATATCCACTAAAACCAACGTACGTAGATGGAAGTGTGAGCGTGTCAACCAGTGGCAGACGATAAAGTTTAGATAAGTAAGCAGGAAAGATGCAAAAAACAAGACAGATGTACATTTGCTGCATGCAACCATGATACACTCTTTCTCATACTCACCGAATGCACTCAAGTGACAACATATTTAGTATAAAAGTAATCACGTGTCAAGCTAATCTCATCAAGTACGGCAAATTCCATCGATTCTGTTATAAGTCATCTTTAACAGGGATATTTGATTTGGTTCTCAATAAATGCATGGACCTCTACAACTGTTACCACATTAATAAATGAATAGCTTCTCTCCTATCTTCGGGTAATCTGAGGTCGATTTCAACATGCCGATATCATCACCCTCGGTGTCTTATACCGCACTATTTTTCGGCTGAACACCTCGGAGATGGAACCATTCCATCTGTCTTTTACGGAAATAGGACCCGTTAAAAAATCCAGTGCAAAAATTGGGAACTCACTCTAATATATTTTGTATAGTGCAGTGCTCGACCTCTTCGTCTACAGTTCCACAAACCTAGTTAACCATGTCTTCATTACAATTCAGTCACGCAATCAATAAGAATTTCTTAAAAATCGCAAATATAACAAGCTAAATCAATTTTGGTTTTCATTTCATTCGGACACACAAGGGGAAATTCTGGTGGTAAAACTATTTTCAAAAGTTTTACATGTAAAAAGAACTATACACGTCACATCACGAAATCCCAAGCATATCAACGGAATACTGTTTAACTTTTACAAAGTGCGAGATGCCCGATTAGGGAGGGGAACGAACGTTAAGTTAGCTGACAGTCACGCATTCAATTAGGTGTGAATAACTGCTGTATAGGTTATCAATACTAGTTTATGAAGGGTAACTGTTTCTCCTGCGTGGTGTTCAAGCAATGTATTGTTTTGAGACGTCATATCACGTTACTCTATTTGATCAACGTGAATTGGTTTTTGTACTTTGTATGCAACACATTGTCTCATTATCATCGCAAGTTCGAAAACTAGGTCAAATCTCATCTCGTTCAACAATAACGATGGAAGTTACTTAATGTAAATTGTGCTCACGGTATTTTATCTTCTCTGTCGTGCAGCCAAAATACACTAAACACATTGTTCAGGTTTACAAACAAAATATGCACAGTGGTATATAGGCTCCACCCAAAACAATCAATTCAACGTGAAAATTTGCTGAGGTGAACTACTTGATTGCATCACAAATTTTCGTATGGTTAAAACGAACTGACAGGGTTCCATTAAATATATGGCATTCTAATATTGCGCAATATATTCACACCCAAAATGAGTAAACACAGAACATGTTAGTCAAGTGAGTGCGTATAATAGTTTCAGAGGTACATGTGTAAATTGAAGGGTTAACGGCGAAAAAGCAGACACTTCCGAATGAGTTGTTATTAGCTGGTGAAATTAAAGAAGGCGTCTAGAGTGGAAGCGAACTTCCGGTCATTTTCTTCCAATGGCAAGTACTACCTTCGAGTTTGGCTTTTCTCAGTGTTCAAAACAAGTACATAGACTTGTCACGATAAGGTTTTGAATTTAGCTTTCACTGTGCTGGTGAATCAACGTTATATATGACTGGGTTTTGAAATAGAAATTTTCAACCAATTTTGTATTTGGCAGCGACTAATGGATACTTTTCATCATTAATGAGCGAGCCCGGATTTCCGTTACTGTCAACACACAACCCTTCGGAATTATAAATATCAGAATTTGATTCGCGTGTTCTAATGTTTACAGATATAAATGAGAGATGCAGTCCTATCACGTCAATGAGGCAATCAAATCAAAATCACATTTTGTTACTAGTCAGTTAATGTCATGAAATGGGGGGGGGATTTGGAGAACTGTTCAGTTCACTGGAAGGATATTCATTTAAGTTGTTCTCCCAAACACTCTTCAAGGACGCTAATGTGATGTCCAGACATCAATCATTAGACTGACAACTCTTTTCGGTTTATGCATCACTTGTCATAGGAGTCCTTAGTGGTCAAAAACGAATCGCTGAACAGCCCAAGTAGATGCAAGCGTACCTCGTTAGACTATCAGGGGAGACAAAATGAACAGAGGCAAACGAAAATGTACACAGTTCAAGCAAATTACGGTAATCAGACAGTTGGATTCACAGATGTTCACAGGTATTCGGGAAAACCACCATGAAATTCCAAACTACTTGCTCCTGAGAAGCAAACGTGCTGTTGAATCAACTTCGTTTGTTTTATCGCGATTGGAGCTGCGACGATGTTCTTAGTATAGCGGAGCTGAAATGTTCGACGAAAGTTCCGCGCACAATCGTCAAGTGATTGCATAGGCAGGAAGAAGAGCTGACCAGTGTACGCAAATTTGTGTTGCAACACAAAGTCACTTTGTCAATTCTAAAAACATGCAAAAAGTGGCGCAAACGCGTTGTTGTAAAAACGTGAGACAAAAGCAACACTGTGCAACAACGGAAAACCGTTGGTTGACAGAAATATAAAAGACTTCACAAGTCCATCTATGATGTAAAGAAGCAGGTAAAACCTGGGCACAAATGGATACTCAGAATCAATCAAACCCAGTACGTTTCCCACCACGTCCATGTTTAGTGCATGAGGCCGTCATAACATTCTGATGATCCGGTGGTTGCTAACAGGTAGGTGTCAGCAATAATGTTGTCCTTTAACCTCACTTCTCTGACATTAAATAACATTCCTCTGTCTGAAAGAAGGATAAAAATGTACTTAATTACCGGATTTTTCAGATTTTCTTTTGTGTAAGCCTTGGGAATAATGTCATTAACAGTGCGTTTATTATGTCTCCCAATTGTGGGGTTGCAACTCTGTCATTCTCGCTGAGTGCTAACGGTCACGCCATACCTAAACATCGAAAATATTTGTCGCATAACAGAGCCAGGTCAGGCCTAAAGAAAGTTAAACCAATTGCGGGCGAATTTTCAACATACGTTTTATGCCTAAGATCAAGCGATATTCTTCCTATTCTCTGCAGCACCCGGTTTTACTCATTTCAGTGCGCATCACGTAGAATCTTATACTTTTGTAAAGCATGCTCAACTGATTCGGGACACTCATAGATCCCCCGACAAAATAAGCCCTCTGGAGTCCGCTTTTTGTCCCAGCCAATTGTTACGCTGGTGTTAAGCACAACTCCTTACGAGTTAACCTCTCTAATGAACAAACAAGGGAACAGCGAAAACGGTCGATTAAATGATAACTACCTTTATAAACACGAGCATTAGCGAGGCCAACGATATCACAGGTTCTGACTAACACTTCTGTCTTAGCTCTGGTCGACAAGTTTAGTGTAAACGAGAATTGACACAGTGGTAATAACCATAGTAGATATCACAGCTTTCTATCTCAGTGCAGAAAACTCTCTGTTGGGACTATTCAGTCAAGACTAAATCTTGAATTTCACTGAACCCATTGGGGGATAATTGGATTGTTGCTTTTTTCTAGTCAGATTACAGCTAGTTAAGTCCCAAAATGGTCTCTGAAATTTTGACATTTCAGAGCCTGTTGTACCAAAACATCCCGCACTCGGTAATGTAAACTAGACCCTGTTTTAGCTTGAAAGTGAATGCCTTGATCTTGTTCAAAATTAGCCGAATAAGAGATCAAGAATGCATCATTGTCGCAAGGTGTTTCTTTTCTGGCAGGCTGTACCCGTCGTAGAAAATGCCAAATGATATTTGGACGAAACCATCCTGGCTTAGTTTGCGTGATGTTAGCGTCAGTAAAGGTTACTAGAAATTCTAGTCATCACCGGCATTCAGTATCTACGGAAGAATCGCACAACGAGAGCTAGGAGAATATCCTTACTCGAGCAAATGAAAAATCTCATCGTTTCAAATACACTACTTACTGTAGTGATAATGAAAGCATATAAGTTAACGCATGTTTTCCACAATTCGCCTTCAGTTCGGTACAGTTATGTGAGTTAATAAAATGAGATCAATCGGACTTATTACGGAGAAACTAGATCACTAGATCACCGATTAATTAGTGATGGATTGATTGGTCTGTCACGTCACACCCGTCCTTTGGCTTAGCCGAGAAGGTTGGACAATGATTCGGTGGATGTTTAGCCATGATAGGTGTAGCGCCTGAGCAAACCACTTCTGATTACGTAATATCTGGTTAACAAGTCTGAGTTCGAAACCCTCAGCAGCATGGAGTGTTTCGAATCGGACGGCTTTCGTTGGGTTGCCTGGCTCGTGACATACCGCTTGGAAGGCCTGATCAGTGTTCACCTGGTGACCGCTTTCAACTAGATGAGCAGGGATAACACTTTTGGTCGATCGTTTTCTCCGCGCTCCAGCCAGTTTGAATGCTGTCCTCGGATTCGTTCCAAAAGTTGTCTTGACAATCGATTAATATAACCTGCTTCACCGGAATGAGTAAATACACATGGATAGGGTCTGAACTGTCAAACTTTGTTATAAAAACTGGGAACTGGAAATGCGTTGAACTGGATACGGAGTTCATCTGTGGCATATATGCTGCTGATTACTTAGAGGAGCTTGTTTTCCAGCCATCCCCCGGCATTGTAGCCTCTGTAAGGAACTCGAATAAACATCGGCTTCCTTCTTACGTCCTGCACTCTAGGTATAGGTGGTATTCTGAACATGATTCTGGCCTGAAAAATGACATGGCTAAGTTTTAATAAACTTAGAGGCATCTAATCAAGCCGAAGGTGAATAGAAATGTCTGGTAGATATTTGTTTTGAGAACATAATAACTTTACTGACGAGAAGGATCCTGTTTTAGGTAATTGTAGCAAGCTAGTACTCAGCTGACTTTGTAAAAGTTGCAGTTCGAACGAACGAATAGCCAAAAATAGATGGTTGCTGGTGATGTGTCGCGTATTTGCAAGGATTGGTCAGGGGAGTTCTGCCATACCGCGTGTCAACAACTAGTGTTGTCAATGTATCAACTTATTTAACTAACCCTTTTATTAGTTAATATGATACTCAAAATTACAAACCTGGTGTCCTCTTAACATTGTATTCCAGTGCACATTTTTCACAGAAAGTCGTTGTTTATCTGTACAATACATTTACTGTATTACCCGGCTTATAATATCATATTAAAGCTGATCGAAAATCGTTGGGTACCGAGTGCTGGATAACCAGGTAATTTCGCCAAAATGCAAAACCCTCAGGACAGGAAGAGGAATGCCTTAAAATGGAAGAAATTTATACCAAAAGAAAGCCGTTTTCGCTTACTTGTGGGAAAACCCAGAAAAAACACTGAGTTCTTAGGGCAGAGTGAAGAAAATTTTCCCCATCATCTTACTTCAGTTTTTCTCGTGCTTAAGAGGCAATTACCCATGTTACTTAATTCTCCAACGCTTTGAAAACGACGGACTATCATACATGCCATCGTATTTTGCTGTGGACTCACTTATGTAAACGCGAGAAGTGGATATTCTGCGGCATTGTCATTCATAAGTTCTTACGTGACTGACATTTTTGTAGTAGGTTTTGGAGAAACAACTTAGCTCTGAGTTTTCAGGCAATTAGATGCTCCACTCTTCGAACTGATTGGCACCGGTTTACCGATTCAGGCTTCACTTAACTGCCTGAATAGATGCTAATGCAATATCAGCGTGACTGGTCAACAAATTTGTCCACTGAGATCTTCAACGACAAGTGGATCGTGAAGAATGACAGAGAGAATGAGCTTCACACGTTAAAATAGCGCCGATCGAAATGCGCAGATAAGAATTGCCCAGTAGCTTTTGTGTGTTAAACTGCAGAAGCTCAGCTTGTCATTATTCTGTAAATAAAAGACACATTACGTCGCCATTCTGAAACCATTCTTCCTTATAATTTCATCCACACTAGTATTTCAAAGTGTATCTGATACAAAACGAGAAAAATGTGCAAGCGCACCACTAGGCATTGCTCAAAATCCCCTAGTAATGATACTTTCACGTTAGTCGTTACTACGATTTTCGACCACCCAATGAAGAATGAACACACGGTCGACACTAAACAAGCGTCATCGGTGATCATTAAAATACACAGATGCTGAGCGGTAGCTTAAGTAGAACACTGTCCTTTACAGCAGAAGTGATCAACATCTACCATCTTAGACGAAATTTTGAAAACCCTACAGTTTTCTTAACCGCAGTTACAACGATGGGCAAGCTTTGTGCATAATCTGTGACCCTTATTCGCAACATGCTTGCACATTGTAATACCGACTAACATGTCAACTGATCTGTCATGACTGCCTCGTTTTGATATGCAACGGCTTGCTCGTTTTCCTGCTCATCTGATTGTATGACTTATGTACCGCCTTATCTTTGTTCAATAAGTTGTTGTTCAACATCTGCTATGTTCACCGACAATGAACCCCATATCGGCCACTTAAACTTATACATACCTTTCCATACACATATATGTTAAAAGTAAATTATCGAAAAAAGTATTTCTCTGTCCTTCACATGTTGTCAAGTAAAATTGTTATTGCCACCTGGCCTGAAATTGGTGATGAACAGAAAGAATCAAGTCAGAACAAAGCAGATAGAACATGAAAACTGGTAGATGCAAGCATTTCGTATTGACTCAACAGTACCAAACTTACAATAACATGGGTGGGCTTTTTCAAAACAATCGATTTGAGGGGTGGATAATCAATAAGCCAGTTAGGATATGACATTAAGTCCAGGGGAGGGTCAAGTTCACGAACAATTGTTTCCGAACACAGAGAGCTGGTTTGAGTCGATTTATTGCAACTGCTTCAGCAAACCGTAAGAATCTCGGGTTAGAATGACGCAACAAGATTTTGAACGCATAAGATGGATTGATAGCGTGACCGGTGGTCAGGACGTGTCTAGCGACTGAGGAAACTGGCTGTTTACGAGTTTCAACAACATTACCATTCTCCGGTAACACGGAATTCTGTACCCATTTAGGTAAATGTTCTTTCATTCTATGGCTCAAGCATCTCTCGGTTCTGCCTATGTAACTTTCTCCGCAGATACATACAAATTGGTGAACACAATATGAAGTGGCGCCGATAGGCTGATCTCCTTTGACTGAAGGCACTGGTAGCCTGTAGTCTCGCACAGAAGAGGCGACAAACGTTTATGCTCAAGCTTGTCTGCATGTGTGTTCCTATGGTTTGACACGATAATGAGTTGTGGTCTTTTTGCTGCTACGTGTTTTTCTTCAACGCTGGTGGTGTAGAGACTAGACTGACCTCATTCGGAAGTGATAGGGCTCTGTTCGGTCAACTGCAACATAATGATACATCCGTCAACACAACCCCAATGTGTTTTTCCACACGCACACATTCCACAATTACCCTGTTGAACTTGTAATGTGTATAATCAGGTTGATTAATTCTCTAACGTCGTACCCAATATGTGAAGTGTCTCGAGACGAAGAACCCATTAACCCACATCTTGAAGGCTAATGCGAACCCTAAAAGTCGCTTTGTTTATTCAATCAAGGTCCGGTATGGCCCAGCTCAGGTCCAATCTAGTCTACAGTCCAGTTCAACGCCTGACACGATTGGCCTGACAACGCTGACTGGGACCACTCGACACAACGCCTGACACAGACTGCTTGTCCAGAAGTGCCCCCATACGATCAAGGCTTCCGACTTTGTCAGCAACGTTGGTACCGGCGCCACCAGCACATCGCTTACTTCGTGGTTTGGCAGCGCTTTTGGCCATGAACAGTGCCAGAGCTAATCAGGTTTTACCACAGATCTCTACGCAACGCATCAAGAGGAATGATCATTCACTGCTGCACAGCACGCTGAACATCACATTCTGCCTTAACGCCGCCCAACAAACCGCAAGCACCTTTGAATCCACGACTTGTACAGCTTCGTCCAGCAAACAAATTAAAAGTTGAGGACCACTGCAACATCAACACATTCGTCAGTCATATCCTATCACAACTGATGATTCATAATTGTCAACAGCATTTCCGTTGTGCTAGCAAGATGTTGTCAAGTCCAAACATTTTGTCACAGAGTTTTTGGTATCCGCTTTTACTTGGTACAGTGTTATTCACGCTTTACATTAGTGGCATTATTCGCCTTCTGATAATGAGTTACTTACACCAACAGTGCCGTGGAGTTAAATCTTACTACGGTTACCAGTTTGAATGCTCAGTTTTGATAAACGAACCCAATGCGTCACATTTGTGATCAACAGCTATTCAGAATACTTTTAGTTCTGTCAAGTGTACTGAGGATGAACAAGAATATATTCCGCTTATTTGGCTTACTTAAAATGAAAGCAAGTTGCCCACAAGACCACATTTGCAGAAATGATGTAACCTGAACTTCTACAAATAATTTGACGCTTCCTCACTCTTAGCAATATCCTCACTTGTTTTGTCGTGGAATATGGTGTTTTTTCTTCTCATCGATTTAGTTATTTGTTGGCCGCCGGCAAAAGTAATGATTGTACACATTCTTTGTGGAACTGCCATGAAACACACAAACGTTTTTGTTACACGCATAATTGGTTTGTGACTTGACCGAACCAGACTCCAAGTATTTTGGGACCTAATCTAATCTGTGCATCTTATAACATTTGAAGATACAATGGTGACACACAACTTATACAGTCTCCGATTACGCTTACCCTGGCGGACGTTTATAAAAAAACACAGTCAAACATGACTACGAAAAAAGCAACTACCTAACTTCATTTACGACATGGAAGTCGCGATTATTTGAACATTCAAACAGAACAATAAGGAGAGGTACATGTGGAATTCATTTGGGTACCAATTTGCATCTTCAGAACACACAGGAAATTGTCATCAATATTGAACAAGAGAATGAAGTGTCATGGAAAATAAGTCTGGAGAAAAGAAGCTGGACATTCGAAAAAAGCATCACACACGCAAAGACCCATTCGAACTTAAACAAATGTCGTATGTATGACTATCAAAGCATCCACAAAGTTTGTACATACAAGGTTAAACATTACGAGAATTAACTATTATAACCTTGGGCAAGATGACAAAAATTGAGGTTTAATGTAAGATAGGTTTACAAAAACTCGTGCAATTATACACACGTTTACCCTAATTGCCTTTTAACATAAACTAAATTTCTGTTGTGGATAGCACACCATGGTACAATTACAAGGAGTATTTGTTCATGGTTTTAATTTAATACTCTTCATTACCAACCTCCTATTTCAAGTACTTTGATCAAGCCGTTTCAGTTTCTGTTTCGGGAACTTCTTTTTATGATTTAAAAAATGTCAGATGGCAGCATTAGGTTAGAAATGATACTTTAAAAGTAAGGGAGGGAAAGAAACGGGAACTTAGCCAATGTGGAATACCTACACAAAACCGGTTTGATACCCCAGAGAGTTCAACTTTCGAACCTCTCTAGGAAAGAATGCATCTCAAGAATAAGCCGTTTTCTAGCAGATTTTTGAACGACACTGGAAGCGAAATATCCACTATTCGAAAACCGAATTAAAATATTATCGAGCAAAGTTTGCGGATAATGCCCAAGAAATCGATCCTAGTTACTGTTCAGCCTTCCATCATACTCATTGTGTGTGCACATTCAGTGTAGAGAAAATCAACATATTTTAGTTATTTATCGGATTGAATTTAAGCGCTTCACGGCAGCAAACAAGCCGTTGTCTTAATCTAGGGCTGAATTAAGTACATCTCTTTTTACTATAGGTAAGCTTGAGTGAAACGTTTGAGAATAAGGCAAGACTTTGTTTCAGAACGAAGCGATACTTTTGACGTGGGACTTGTCCATGTTGAAGCCGTAAATCCCTACGTGTTCTCAATGCACATCGTTCACATCACTCAACTTCTTTTGCATTCCATTTTCAGTCTGATTTGCATTTAAACACATAAATTCTAGATAAACAGGACGGATAAGAGAATTTCCAAATTTCCCTGGCTGTGACTGTCAGTTACGAAAATCGTGAATAAGAAAACAAACATTGTTTTCGTGAGAGTAAGAGCAAATTGAATAACTGAAAACTCCGAGTAAAAGAATCATGCGGACGACTTGTTGAAAACATAACAAAAACGTTGAATTTCAATCGCGTGATTAATTACATAGAAAATATATTGCATAAACAATACACTACCTTGTGATTCGTTAAAACTTTTGATGCTTACCAATGTATTAGATGTTGATATTTGTAACAACGAATAACAGAACAATCTCTTGGATGCGCTTTTTATCAAACATAGCAAACGAAGATCTGTAGAACTGACGAACTACGAATAGTTTCCGAATTGTATTAACTTGTTCAGACCGAATTAACGTGTATGTACTGTATTGCTAGTGTTGCTAGACATCATAACTCATACGTTGCTCGTAATTAAGTAACTGCCTCTCAATGAACATGGAGTGGATATGATTATCTCTCTTCATTTGAAACGACGAATCAGCACCTTGAATTCAGTGTCCCACAGCTAAATATGATACTTGACCAAGACATCCTGTAGACGGATTGACGGCCCAAATTAGGTAACAGTCTGAGATCACTTCTGCTCGTCATCTTTCATTGCTGAGTTATTAAGAGTTTGCACTAATCACTGAACATTTCGATAATTTAACAGACACTTATACCGTTTACGAAGGATTTCTCAATATTTCACAAATTTTGTGCCCTCACCATTTTTTTTAGTAAGATTCAAAATGAACTTCACCATTTGTTTCTCCTTTTACATCTGCCAATTTATAGTTTAAGACACTCTGTTCAGTGATACGTCGTAAGTTTCCGATCTCAACTCCGTTTTTATTCTAACCTTTTTGTGTGTATCCATTTAACTGCTTCTGTCGATCAAATTACGCGGCTAACACAAACAAAAATTTATTCGAACGTATCTGTGAGCATCGTTCAGCCTGGATCAATAGCGGAGTCACCAAGAAGGCTATTAGGGTAACTGAGGCATACCTTTCCCATCATCAGCCCGGCCTCTTTTTTCGTCCGGTTTGAAAAGTCAAGAGTAGTTAGTAGAAAATTGCGAGATGTCACATTCCGGTGACGGACAAGGTGATGGAAATTCGATTATGTAATCTGCCTTTGTGCAATTGTCGTGACTGACAACACACACCATGATCGATCGAACTGTCATCGTTCCATTTGCATCATACCTGTGATGTAATTATATCAGGGCGATGCCTCCAAATTAATTCACGACGTGGTTGGCTTAATTTGAATTTGTTCGTTGCCTGTTCTCCTGGCCAGCAGCGATTTCAAATGAGTGTTGTCCACTAGGCCTGCGAATGAATAACTGAAAGCGAGCCTATTCGTTAAACCGATATCTGCAGTAAAGTAATTATAAGAGAAGTTTTACCAAAACAACTATGAAGATGCGTCCAACAATTATTTCCAACAGATCTTGAAAACCTCACAGAAACCAGTGTAAGCTTCAAGATAACCAACATCACTGGGTTTATTAGACTTCAACGATTCTGGTTTTAGTCAAAGCAGAGGAAAGTCATATATCGTGAGACCTTAGTATTTTAATCTACTCTCATCAGTCGTTAACATAAAACCAGTTATAACTAAAGAACATGTAAACCCTTTCTAAAAGAGCGGTTCATAGAACAGGTGGACCCGCAGCTAACAGCACCGATTCGGCCCCCACTGAGACCGTCTCTACCTGGTGAGTGCGAACAGAGAATAAACCGGTCATGATGCATCACTTTGAGAGTTGAAGCATTACAAAATCTGTTTCGAGTCCTCGCAGTCATAGCGAGTTGTATGCAAACTAGACTGCAACCAGTTACCAAGTTTACAACGTCAGACCGTTCAAGCTATTGTTATATGATTGTGATATGAAACTTCTATCGATTAGCAAAACAACGCTAATCAGACAACACCTGCTTGTTTTGTGGGCATAGAAGACACTGGCGCAATAAGCCTCCTTGACAACTGCCATTGTTGTGTGCAGTTTGCGTAAAATTTTCTGGCTTCCTGTTACAGACTGGGGAAAGTAAGTCGAAACGCTAAAAACTAATGACATATGTCATCGTTCTGTTTGAGCCGAATAGCCCAGTGTATTGAATTCTGTCTTTTTCACTTAAAGGTCGGCAGCTCACTCAAAACAAGCCCAAATGCCAGTTGCGATTATTGCATTCCGCTAGCTTAAAATGGGTCAAAGATATGCTCTCTGTATTTACAAAAGTTGAACCTCATTAAAGTGTTATGTAGGGTGAATGCGCTCTTTTTCAGCCCCATGGAAGCAAACTGGGACAGTTGTTTAAACTCCATTCCTTGGCATCAACTCACCTCCTGTACTCGGTGGCATAAGCTCAAACACAATGTTGACAATAAGCAGTTTTATAGCTTCGGAACGTTGATAATCAACAGAATTATTTAAATAAGAGCACATGTTAAAATACTATGATATGAATAGAATATGACTGTTAGTCGAAACTTCCCGGAAGTACAAGTTGGATTTTATGGCTGTTGCTATTCATACTTGTCTACGTGATTAATCACTACCACATCCTCTTATGAGTATGGCAGATACGGAAGCTTGTTAATGCTGTCTTTAAAACGATTTACTAGCTGTAAAAATAACAGCGGTTTACGTGGGACCATGATTAAATGGATTTTTCTAGCAATCAAAAGTTTTGGGTCGGGAATATTTGGTTCAACAGTAGTAACCACTTGGGCATATGTGAGCACCGGCAAAATTAGATCAGGGTATAGGAAACCAAAAACACATTTCACACGTAGAAGGCGGATTCGTTTTACAGGTTCTTAATATGAAGACTGCTGACAAAAACAACAAAGTTTTTAACGCTTTCGTGCATAATAAATTAGCACTGCATCTTGCTGCTCCGCACAATAATGTGCGACTACAAGTTCGACAGATTTGGTAAGTATTGGAGAATTCTGCTGAGGGAGGGACGTATCAATGACATGCGATATCCGACAACTCTCCTCCCCTATGACACAGTCTCGCTGCGCCTATATTCACGATGGAAGTGACGAGGGCGCTGAACGATCCAAGCGGATCGGCTCCGGGTCCGGACAGGATCACACCGCGGGATCTCCGTAAGTATCGCACGTCCAGTGTGGTCCCACTTTTTAATTCCTCTCTACTAGCAGGCACTCTCCAATTCTTTTAACACGGCCGGCGTGACTCTACCTCACTTCACTTTCTGACTTCCGCCCCATTTCCATCACTTCTGTCATTTCGCGGTGTTTTCACAAAATCCTTTTTGATCGTTGACGTAGACTGTTTCCTTTTGATCGTCAACAGTTTGATTTAATTCGTCGTGACGGTTGCTCTGAAATGTCATCCATCTTTCACTCTCCCATTCGTTATTGTCACTCTTCTTCTGAATCCCTCTCGTTTGCCAATATCGACATCTCCAAAGCCTTTGACCATATCTGTCATGACTCCCTTCTTCGGGCCGCTTCATGCTATGATGCCCCCCATTCTTCTGGATTATCTTCGGAAAGGATATTCCACGGGCCGCTCCTTTCTGAACAATACTTCGTTTTCCTCCCGGCTGGGTATCCGCCAAGGTGACCCTCCTTCTCTTTTGTTGTTTATTATGTTCTTCGACAAAGCTCTTTCTAATTGTCATGATCCCAACCTTGTTTTTCACACTCCTGGAAGCGATTCGGACTACCTGGCCTACGCTGACGATGTCGTATTGTTTGCCGAATCCAGAGAAGCACTGGCCATCCACCTTGAATGACTGCAGGCTGAACTTCACAAAATTGGCCTTTCGACCGATTCTGCGAAGACTTTCTGTACCCGCATCCTGGCTGATGACCATCGTAAGACGACCATGCTGAACAGCCACCCAACCCCCGTATCCTCCACTCTGAACCCTTCTTCGTCCATCTCGTCTACATGAAACGTTCTAGGAATAGCTTTCAGCTAGAAAGAAAGATTGCCTGCCACGGCAGTCCGTGACGCGTCCAGGATGCTACAAGAGGTAAGCCAGGCCCCACTGAAACCTCAACAGCGAGTCGAAATGTTGCATTCCCACTTAATTCCCCGCCCCATCCACCAAATAATATTGGGCGTTGTTCACAACAGAACGCCCAGATTCACTGACACCATTGTGTAGGCGTCACTTTGCAGGTGGCTTCAACTTCCCAACGACACGTCGGACGCATTCTTCTATAATTCGATCAACGCCAGGGGCCTAGGTATTCCTCAGTTTCAGTATCGAATACCTCTGAATCCGAGAACTTGCTTAGATCGTCACCTTGCTGGTCAGAATCTGCTTCTTCATCTATTCATCCATTCCACCGGCTAACCTTGAGCCCGACGATTATTGAGGAGGAAGTAGTGTCCACCAAGCAAAGAGCTGAAACTGCGTGGCATTAATCTCTATGGAACACTCACAATGGCGTTGTTCTACGAGATGCTCCAACTGTTCCGCAGTTCCATAACTGGCGGCGCCATCCTAAGAGACTACGTTTTAGTACCTTCATCCGGGCGATCAAACTAAGTGCGAGTGTCCTCCCAACAAAATCACGTCGGAGCAGAGGTAGACGCTCAACGTCTGCGCAATTAACCTGTCACTGTGGTAATGTCGTTGAGTAGAACTTCCATCAACTGCAGACGTGTCCTATTACTCACGACGCTCGCTGTCGGCGCCACAACGACATAATGTGTTATATAACAAAGACACTTTGCAAGAGAGGGGTGTCATTCCTCTTGGAACCCCTTATCCCCTTCGCTAATACCTACCTTAAACCGGACATAATTGTCTTCGTCGGTAACACGGTGTATATCGCCGACATTTCTATCTGCGACCCTCATCGAATGCACGCCACGATCAAATCAAAGGAAGTGAAAAACGGATCTCCAGCGGCCACCACTGCGAACTTCAACTTCGTCCTGCCACAAACTATTATCCCCAGGACTTTCTAAAGCATCTGTGGCTCTTTGAAAATGTACAATATATGCGCAGGTGCAGCTTGCTTTCTATGTAGCCTACACAGTGAACAACCACCATCCCAGTGCACCAAATAATAAATTACCGGTTTCCAATTTCCATGCCTGATACGATACACGAAATATTGCAGTGTCGTTCGCAGCGCATTTTTCGGGGAGTTTGTGTCCCCATCTTGGCAGCGACTGTGTAAACTGTGTGCCAACAGTAAATTGTTAAGAGTTCTGTGCTACTTTGTGACTTTTCATATTGAAGGAAATCCGTATCTGCGAATAGCTGTTGACAATAACATCAAAGTTTTTTAACGCTTTCATGCATCTTGCTGATTTGCACAACAATGTGCTTGTCTTGGTAGCCAATTTTCGAACAGTATTCAACCGTATGTGTGGGTTGGTTACTTCGAAATTGTTACACCAAATGTCATCATCTTCATACGTTTCTTCGCTGAAGCTGCTAAAACGAGAATGATTGAAAAAGTTTTGGAGGTGGTTCAACACCTCACCTTTTCAGAAAGTAGAATTCAACTCTTGATGAGGTCAAAAACGGTGCAGTAATCCAAGAAATTTTACTATCCTTGGACAACAAAGTGAGCGGAATGACTGAATTTATATTAAATGACAGACACATGATAAATTTCAGCCTTCTCACAGAGAAAATGTTTTTACTCAGCTTCTTCCAGAGAGAGTCCCCAGACTCAAGTTTCGCCCTCATACCCAGTGTCTAAACTTCAACTTTAACTCACATTGTCATGAGACTACTCTGTTGACTCTTTTGCCTCTAAACTCAATGAAAGAAAGAAGCGTCTATCACATACGAACAAGCAACAACTCTTATCTTGGAATAGGGCTGAGTTTGCCCTACCGTCACGATAAGAGTTGGCTACTAATTGACCTCAGAAAAGTGTATTCAAGGTTCACACGCTAGCAGTCGTAAAGATATGTGTTATGGATGACTGGCGTATCTCCCTGAGTGACAGAGTTGCAACCAAATATAGGAGGCCTGATTAGGATCAACTAATTTCATGTGTGCTGACTGGTGATTTATTTATTTGCAATCCAACTAGCATTGGGTGTTCACTGTACACTTGATCCCGGTTAAACTCAGTACTATGTCTCACTAATCAACGAGACTTTACTTTGGCTTATAAATCAGGTTTTGCAGATAATATTAGCTGACACTAGCACCTACGTCAAATAACAAATTGAGTATGGTGTAAGAGAGTCGATGGTGTAAGCAACTGGTTTACCAAAAACGGGGCAAGATACAGGCAGCACGGTTGATGCAAGACGACGGCTTACTCATTTGAATAGGTGTCAGGCACAAGCGAGACCGCTGCTCATTGGCGATTATCACGGTGCCGCATACCATTACATGATGATAGGAGGTCGGCTGTGGTACTGCTGAAAACCTTCTCGGTAGACCGATGCATGAATGGATAATCTGGCCGCCAAATCTCTAGTAAGAGCAACCTACACACTACAGGAAAAAGGCTATAGTCTGCAGCATTCTGTTTACAGCCTCGCAACAAACAGAAATGTGACATCTCCTCACAGATTAGTAAGTGCAACATTCGAAGGAGATCTGGGTGGCGAATGTTAGTAAACGCTTCACGTGGTTCACATGCCTTCGCGAAATGTTTCCAGCTCAGTAAATTAATCTTCAAATCTTGTTATCTCGTATTTCTAATCCCGAGGTAGAAGTTATCTTTTGAAATCAGGGTGGTGCCTTAAGGTGATATTCTTGAAAATTGCAACACCACTGATTTATGTCGAAAATGACGTTGTTTTGGAGAGAATCGATAACCATCGACTACGGAAGCCCCATTTTCTTGGAATTTCAGCAGGTATTTGGTTATATCAACACTGAATAGGAACATCTGGTAGTCACTACAGGCAGTACGACCGTGTCCTGCAACAATAAACATGTTTTGTTACAGTGTTTCACCTGTACGGTTGCAGAATAATTTGACCTAAGGTGAACTGGTCGAATAGGTGATTAGATTTACGGACTAGCACAGTTTGGTTGCCAGATCGAGCAAACTGGTCACAGCTGAAGCGGATGTGGCTGACAGTCTACGAGTGATAATCTGCTCGTACCCAGTGTGCAGTAGATGACGCAATAGTCAATCCAATACCCCCATGAAAGAGTAAAAAGGGGAAAATTTCAGTCCATGCATTTGATTAGCTGCATACTGGCAGCTGACAATCAAGTTTCACCTTCGGGGCGGTTCATCTAGAGCAGTTTCTGACAACTTACTTGAGTTCTTTCCTGATCAGCTTTGTTGTTGTGCGTGACAATATTGTTGACTAAGTATAACCATTTTTGGTTCAGTCTTGGAATAAATTTACTCCCCGGATGATCTGCGTTAAATAGTAATACGAGAATTAAACATGAAGCGTCACTCATCACCATTAAGTGTAGGTAGGTGTGCATAAGGGAAACTGATGTTATGAGGAATTTTCAAGTTGACCATCACTCACATTTGAGCGCAGCGTTCGCATTCGGATAGACTTTCCAGCCGACCTCTTTCGAAAAGAAGCACTAGACTCGAGTTTCGCTCTCATTGACCTCCGGCCATTCCAATCCTGAGGCAACCGTGTTGACCACTGCGCCATCTACCTCACATTGAGCACGACCGAATTATCAAATGTGAACGCTCAACAACTCCCGCTTGTGAGCAATGATCAGGTTGCCCGATCGTCTCGAGAGGAGACACAGTTACTGCCTGTTAACTCCAATCGATAACCCCGCGATTAGGACTTCCGAGGCAGGTCGAGATCACTGAACTCATTAAACCTCCAAGGCGATATTTTGGATTACTGATGAGTAGTTGGGGACTTGGTTTTATTTTCAATCACACAATACTGGACAACGTCTCCGTGGATCTCAACAAGACGAAGATTACGAAGTTTACAAGCAATTCTTTGCTTGTGACAAGCAGATGATAAATTAAGCTCGATCCTGTAACGCTCTAAGTTAGGCATTCTGAATGAACATCTATTTTGATAGCCATAGTTAGCCGTGCACTTTCAGACCACTTTGACAGAAACCTTACGGTGACAACTTTATGCAATGCATGACAATAACGGCCAAGGTGATTTGGCAGCGTTACCTGTCCTGATTCGTTGTCAACATTCAACACCCTGCCTCCATAAAATCACATTGTGTCGTATCCCAGTAGATGAATTGTCGTGTATTCTCCATAGCAAACAGGTTTCCACAAATCATAGACCTGCCAGTTGTTCAATTCACTGAAAAATCGTCATCACCATCGTCTCGTTCAAGTTCGTAAAACCTCCCGAACTTCTTCTTGAAAATAAAAATGTATGCCAGCTAAACTTGTCATTCTACATGAAAGACAGCCAGAACCGAGAGTGTGTTGATTCATTCATGCCTGAACGCGAGTGTTCTTGGACGTCATGTGAGCGAATAGTTCATGGTTTGTGTAAGTTCATTCTCAGATTTTTTGAGAATCACCAAGGCTTGCCTTGAGAAGGTATTAAAAACCTAAGTAAACATGTCCGGACACGGTATACGAACTTACTGTGATGGTAAAATTGGCTGTCAATCATTTTAACAATAGTTTTAATAATATATGACCTAATTCACATCAATAAGGTCATTTCTTATTTTCAGATCTGACTACAACGTAGCTCCTCGCACAGTCTCAGGAGCAGGAATTTTATCCTAACTTAGTTAAATGCTCAAAAGTGACTACGCTGCGGCTTCTTTTCAGTAAAATTTTCCGTAATTGGGACAACTGGAGTCAGTTTCCGTAGCCTTAGTTTTGGCGATTCAGAAAATATCCAGCTTCATAACTGTTTTTAAACACAGTTCACATCTTAAAAAAGTGACCTGCTGACATCCGAATAGAACTTGTAATCGCTGTGTGCAATTTTGCCACAACCTCTTCGAATTGGTCCATGATATCATTCACAACATACTAGGTGATTCAACATCTTTTTCAGTCCACTAACAACATTTATAACATGCTATTGAAAAAATTTTGTTCCAAACTTGCATCTATAAACGTGCTAACGCCATGGAATATATGGTGGCGAATAACATTTTACCGTGCGTACCAACATAGGCAGCCGACCGTGAATGCTTTAAATTATACGCAGTGCTAGACAGTCCCAAGTAACTACTGGATTTTCAGTAGTGTTGCTCGCCCGCAAGACTATATTATAATCTCGCAGTGTCACCATGTTTATGTCGTTGTGATGCACAATTTAATAACGTTTTTGTTATCGTGTGCATAGGGATTTCTGTCAACATACTAGATTTCTAAAGAAAGTCTATTTAAGTCAATCGCAATCTTATTCATGGGGAAACACACAATCTTTTACCAAAAAAAATTTCTAGATACGATATTTATTCCATTAGGTAATCCACAAAGCTATCATCTAAAGCGTTTTTGGAAGTATGTGGTTATCAAATTAATCGCTGCAAGTCACACTCCAGCTTCACATTTCCCAACGTGTCATTTCAGTTTTGATCACAAAATCCCCTTTCAGCATGGAACTAGTTTCCACCATCTGGACATGCGAAATCCAGCGTTGATCGTTCAATAATTTGCGTACTGGAATTTCTCAAACTGTCAACAAAGCACTGCTCAGTTGTCGGTGCACTAACCATTCGAACTCCGAAGTTTCCTGTTTTACTTATCCGCCGCAAATTCGTTTAATTAATTTTCCCATCCAGTTGTTATTACATAATCGCAAAATCTTATGTTTATTTTCTGAAGAATTCTACGCGGCACAGATTGTTACCCTTAATATTTTTGCTGGGTAACCTCAAAAACAACAGTGATTTATTGAAACATCACATTTTTCAAATTTTATTTGATATCTGAACTATTTTTGTGATGTTAGAAACGATGTTTTCACTGTAAACTGTAACTCTCCTCTCTGTTATCACGATTTTTGTGTCCGTCTTCTGGAACTGTACGCGCTGGTCGCATTCAACCGTGTAACCCATTTTTTCGGGAAACACGGTGATAATGGTAATGTTACTATTATTAATATAGACCACATCATACAGGATTTGTACAGATGATTGCTTGTGATGCGTTTCCAGATACGAATCGAACTTGTCAAAATTTCTGCGTAAAATTTATGAGACCTACTGTATTAATTCACTGCCTCACCTACCCTATTCGTGTATGTATCATAGGGTATGCAGATGTATTACATAGATGTGACAACTGAAGCAGACAGCAATTGGCATGGCTCTAGCGGATAAGTAAGTTTACTGGTTCCAGGACATTGCCAAGTTATCAAGAATCGCAATGAAACTGGAGATATCATAATGCACCCCTGGTAAAAACGCAAACCATGATGTGAACTGATCAGCATCTACGTCGGTTAGTTCAAACAAACAACAATAGTAAACACCTCATCTTCAAACCGTTCTTCATGGAAAATACATTTTCGGCAAAATGGAAACTATCTTTCATAAGGAATCTAAATTATCAGTAAAACAATGATTTAATTTCGAGAAGGGCCATTTGTTGTAAGTTTTGATACGTGTAAACCGGTGGACGTCCACTCAAACATACAACCTGTTTACTTCATCGTATTTCTGAATGCACCTGATGGTCAGTCGTGGTCGTGGCGAGCTTCACAAGTTCGACCATGGTCCACTTACAGGCTGTACCGTCTAACCAGATCCAAAACAGCCCAAGTGGTCCGTATAGGAAAACAATTTTTGTACAAGAATTCGACAGAAATCTTTGTTAGAAGATGAAGGAAACTAATAACTTGATGCTGAATTCTAATTATGTAAGAATAGACTTCAAGACCTACTTTTATGACATTTCGGAAGCCCTTATCAAATTGCAATTCGTCATTTTATCCCTAGAGTACTGGCTTGTCAAAAGGCTTCTGATCAGTAAAGGAGCCAGTTTCCTAGCATCCTACAAAGATTATGGTTACAGTAATGACCGATTCTGGCCAGTGGTCAGCATTTCCAAACTAAAGGGTATTGGCTTCTCCGGAGCTGTAGCTGATGATTACGAGGGTTATGGTGATATCATCTTGGTGGACTGCGCTATCGCTACAAACAGTGTCCAACTTTGTTCGCAGGCAGCTTATTGACTGGCACGATTCTTCCCTCAAGCCGCATGAAGTTTGTTTGTCTTTGATCGTTGCAATTGACTTTTGCGCGCTTGTCCACCAACCGTTTAAGTTGCGTTGGTATTCTGTTCAAAGCCGGCAACGTTGTTGAGTTTATTCATGAGTGTACACGTGAGTGCACGGTCCAGTATTTTTGAGTTATGCATCAATCATGTTTAATCTATTGTGAGTACAGCGGCCGCTGATCTTCATATACATGCTGGAGCTCCCGATAGCTTATAAGTTCGACACAGCATCGGAATTCTGGTCAGCATAAACCACAACCGTTAAAAACGTATTGTCCAGATACACCAATTCCCAAAACGTCAAAGATCAGTGGTTGTGGAAACTGACTATTCAGTGGAAGGACGACATTTCATCTCGGGACATCCATGGAGAAGAAGCAGTCGACGAGGCAAATTTAGTCTTCTGGAACTGCCATTTAAAGAAACGCTTGATTATTCCACTGGACGATCGTAGGTTGTAATTCTTTCGGTCACTGCATAACCATGTAACGGTTGGTACGAATACCTCGAGTACTTACGTTACAAATATCACTATCTGACTTTCTTACACTTATTTCGTATCAATGTAACTAAAATCCACATATGTAGCACATGTGTGTAATGTAAAAATATACAAAATTATATATCACGTGATAATCGTTTACACCAGTCTAACTACAGATTTAACATGCACCTGTAAATCACATAAATGAATAATCAGAAAAGACCGTTGATAAACCAGTAAAACTATGAATATTGAAACGGTTGTCCGATAAGATACGTAAATTCATCGAGTCCTGTTGTAAATCAGCTTCTTCTGCAAACGGTAACAACCAAGCGCTTAAGGAATTATCCTGCTTCTAATTCCCCAAACAGACAGTAAGATAACTGAAGGTTGCAAAAAAACTAGGACTGTGTGCTCACTGCAAATAAATTGTTTGATTTTTATCATGGCTTTATAAGAAGATTTGAAAGCAAGAGGTGAGTTAGTGTCAACGAAATTAAGTTAGTGGGTATCGAAAACACCCAGTCCGTACGAAGACTGACCAGCCGTTCAAATGCTAATTTGTCTGAGACATCCAACTGGGCACATAAGTCAAAATCACGTCACCCTATTTTCAGAAGCTCAATAGGTTTTTCACTGACGTGAATTTTGTGGAAATTGCAGATAGTGAAATGACTCAAATACGTTAACTCTGTCTTCCCAGTGTAAATTTTACTGTACCGTAGCCCAGTTTTAGAAGACTGCGTGATAAGTGGATGTACTCAAAATACGTTGAACGGAGACGCGGTACCAACGATCAAACTAGAGGTTGTCAGTTAGTAAAGAGATCGTAAATTGATTCTTCTCTATGTATGTAACGAAAGGTTGGCAGCTGATTCCACTGGAAAATTAGAACAGATGCCAGTAGTTGAACCACAAAAAATACGGACTAAAAGGGCAAAAGGTGGTCACCTCAGTCAGACTATTCGATTCACATCAGCCTAACGTCCAGTGTTCCAAACCTCGGTTTTCTAAACTGAACTACGTCGGCCACCTCACTTTCAACGAACTGTTTTTTCCTCAGAATCATACTAGAACTTTGGCATTTCCCAACGGTTTGATCTACTAGGTCAGCGGACATGAGCAATTTTTAAAGGCTGCACTGCAAGGAAAATCCGCCTACTTGCAGTACACTTTACTTCGTTCGCCTATGTGGCCCGAAATTTGCTGGCTTGCTGGTCACTCGATGTAGGCACCACGGGTTTTTGGTTTGCCAGATAATCGTAGACGAAGCCTTCCACTTTTGCCCCTCATGATGACGATTAACAAACCTTTGAGAAGTCCTGATCAACATATAGGTTTTAGCAGCACTGGAAGGTTCAAGGACACTTGGATTTGAGTAATGTTGAAAAAATTCGACGGATGACCTCAGCCATAGCATGCTCATCCCAAACATCACATTTTATAAGGAGCATCTTACACGAGTTTCCCATATTTTCTGGTTCGTCGGTTGTAATTATTTTTTCCGTGTCCCTCAGCTGTACTCTGGTTCACGATTTTATTCACTGGCCGCGTTGAACAGTGCGCCATTATCTCACATAGTGTACGACCAGTTTGTGGTATCTTAATACCTGACACGATTCGTCTTGAAACAGTGGTCCTCTTGCTGTATCACTGTGTGAGAAGAGACAAAGTAATCTCCCCAGTAACCCAGCTGCGAACTCAAGTTGTGTGCGTTTACCAATATTACGTGCCTGAAGTTAGAGATGACTAACTAACCATATTATAAAATTACAAGAACATGCTCAACAACCTGCTCCAAATACGATAACTACTGACATCTTCCGAAAGCGGTTGACAGTCGCATCGACTTCGACTTAACTCAGATTCCCTGCTTATAAAATTTAGCTAACCTGCGTAACTCCGCAGCAAAGGTAGACGGCATGGCATGCCTTTTGTTTTCTGCTTTGTACTGATTACATTTTTGTCCAGTCTCTTATGGTTTCATCACCGGACAGTCAGTCTTCAGATGTTCTGTTGTCTGTATACAGTTGGTCATACCCATACCTCCATCATTGATACATGGCCTGCTCGATATACATTGACAAGATCATTTCGTCAATAGCGATAAACGTGATATTTTCCATATACCTCCGTGCAAATTAACTCGAGCCTGTTGGCAGTAATGTGCGTTATCAGATTCACTCAATTAGGATTTAAGTTTACGTACGGATGATGCGGCGTTTAGATCGGCTTCCGTCGAAGTTTCCATAGTGAATTTTCCAAAGCTAGCCAACATGCTATGCTACCGTTGTGACAACAATTGTCACAACTCCACACATTTTAAACAGTAGGTTCTTGAGTTCGAGATATTACAGAAATTGTGCTCTTGTGTGATTCTGAACGTCCACCACTACAACTAATAATCTGTCCTCTTGGAGAAGGGGTTAAGAATAAACCCATTCTACAAACTTTTATGAAATATGTAGATTAGGGTGTAACGTTGTCAAGTTGAAAGTCCGACTTCCACTTTCTGTTTTGCTCACATGCGAAAAAGAGTTTTGCACACTTGTCATATCAAACTGAGAAATCACATTTTAGCTCTCTGGAAACTTCTGCGCATTACTTAATTTACATATAGATGCTCGGCAGATATTTTTATGCAAAGATATTTTAGCCTCTAGCGAAACGTTTCTGCTAATTTCAGTGCTTCTATATCAGAAGCTTGAGTCTGTTTGGCAAAAGAGTAGATAACTCACTGAAATTCTGTTCAGACACTAAGAAAGTTTAACAAACATTTAAATGGAACATTGCCTGGATCATGGCATTATTCAAAATTATTCGTTTGTTCCTTAACTTCAACAAGGTAGAATAGAATGTTTGAATGGCTGTCACATGTTTCTGGTGTTTTTTGTAAGAAAATCAGCTAACCGTGATACATTTGTTTTCACCTAAGTGGCTTGCTGTACAGATGGATATTAAGTTGGTTGTATAGATGTAACGTTGAAATACGTGGTATTCGTGAAATAACCACACTTACTTCATAAGCACGTCAAAGTGCTGCGTTTTACTCGTATGGATAAGCAAAGGGAACATCATACTTAATAAACGAAATTATCAGAATAAGGCAATGTGTAATCCGATGCAAACAGAGTGCGTGATAATAAACAACAGGAAAGCTAATTCAGTCTTTCTTCGTCAATCTCAAGAATTGTATTTCATAGTAACCTGAGAATGAGGTGAGAATTCAAAATAACGGGTTCTTCGGACTTTTTCGATTTGACAATGAATCAGTTCGCTTTCCAAGGATTTTGCGATTGTTTGAACAATTCTGATAAAACTAGAGCAGCGAGGGGGCAGAAATGCGCACAGATGTTTTGGAAATACGATGTACTATTTGAGTTACAAGTGATGTGTATACTCATATATATGAATATTTATAAAGTGTCAGACGAGGTGCAGAAAGGAAGCACCTGCGTTAGCCTCCTCAGCAAGACAGTTTGGTTGCTTATAAATTTGTTTCAATGAAATTCATTGAATGTTGTTAAAAAAGTAAATTTAACTTAACAAACGCTATCTTAATTTGCAGAGTTATAAAATGGAAGCCAAAATTTAGAAAAATTAGAGTTGGTCACAAAATTTCCATTGCGTTCTTCACACAGAAACCAACTCAGTAATACATGCTGTCAGCAACTGTAACAAAATTCTGGAATTCGGAGTTTGCAAATTTACAGCAGCTACATCATATTGTTTCGCATGATTTCTTGCAGAGTCTGTGTGATCTCATACCGCGTGTACGAAGCTAAAGAATTATGCTATCTACCCAACTTACAGGGAACCACACCAGTAAAACCATATTCAGATGACGTACGTTGCAAAAATAACATTACTGTCGAAACGTTTTCTATTCAAATTAGATAACGGTAGTGAACAGGAGAATATCCACTTCTGGTCACACGTAAAATCTAAATAATCACAGATACTTTATGTTTCATCAACTGCACTCAGTGGAAAGCTGACAACTATCAATTTTATTAATCGTTGTGCATATTCAGTGCGTATGAAACCTATGAAAGACAAATATTCTATTTCGACCCAAAAAGGTACTTACACAATCAATTTCACCGTAGCCATTGATCGTAAAATATTTTACTGCCTTATTTTCGACTAAACAAAATACTCCATTTTGATTTTTGTCTCATCACATCGGACTGGTAAACCTCAATAATGATTCTACTGCTTGGTTTCAATTATGTTGCATTATTAAGCAGACTGGCACTTTTAGTGATTGTGCCATACAGTAAGTAAGTTAAATAGCGCATGGTTAATTTCATGTTGCTGAATGTGCAGAGCATTCGTAAGCAGTTCTGTTGCATTTTAGTTTGTGGTCCTCGAGTGAAAATTGATTGCGTGGCAGTTTAAGTAGACCGTTCTACACATTCATTAATAACGGAGGCATTATTTTTCTAAAAGTTGGCCTTTCATTTTTAACTCATTAACCCATTCTGGTATATACAGTTGAGTAGGTGCTGATTGTCCGTTTTGTTTTAAACCAAGCGTTTTACTTGAAATTGTAGAGCTGAAACGTTGATACTCGAGCTTTATTGAAACACACAACTTGAATCGACGGACTCTCTGTCGACACACGTGTTACAACTGCGAACAAACACCAAAGAAAAAATACTGTGAGTGAACTAAATGTGTTCATCTGCTAACCTCGCTTGTCTGTCCTACTAATTCACCGCTGAACGCCGATTCACCTCGGTCATGGCTTCAGGCGGCAGACTTCATGTTTGTAGTACGTTTCGCATGTTATCGGGATATTTATGTCATATCCTGAGCAGCCGGACATTTTCTCCTTAATTGAGGACAAATTGTAATTTGTTGACTACTTCGTTTTGTTTAATAAATTAAATAGTGGAATTGTTTGCTGGTGTTCACCGGGTTGTAAGTCGTGAGCCTGAAGCTTACGGTGTGGTAAAGCAATTAGATAGATGAAGCTATTCACAAGTTGCGGTGTTCCATCGTTCCAGTAGTAAATCGCAACTCGATAAATCCATGTGCTTTACCAACAGCGGAATGACGCTATCACCGCGGTAGAAAAAACCCAGTTAATTTGTTCACCTTATCTCCCTGATAAAATTATGGGGGAAAATGGTTGAATTGCTTGCCGTGGAAGCTACCCCAGACATGGTTGAATGCCTCCAACCAATGTATAAAATGAAAGTCATTAGTGGCTTAGCCAGCCTAAAAACTATTTTTGGTAATTGTCCTTCAATTTTTAGATTCTAAAGTGTTATTAGATCGCTTTACACCACATAATCACAGTGCAATCTCCTCCTTGAGGCACGCGTTATTGACGTGGAAAAAAGTCGCTTATTTACAGCCGTCTTCTGGTTTTCCTGGGTTCGACTAACCGGGACCAAGATTTTCCTTGTTAATTATTACGAGGAGGAGAATTCGATTTCTATCAAGCGTATGACTATAACCTAGAGGAATCGGCGTATTTTGTGTAGGGTTTAAAACGTGATAGTATCTCGCTTCTGCATAACGTTTGTTGTGGTGTACGACACAGAAAAATAATTATAACACACATCTTCATAGCCTCTGGGCCTGCAGGCAAACGTTAAGTAAGATGTGATGTGTGTTATTAGACCATACCACTATAGTGCTCAGATATGCTGGTAGCGTTTGTGAGGTTTACTGTCACATCGTTCAAATATTTGGCTAATTCATCATACCGTTGTCCACATGCTGGTGCGTTCGATCACCTCAGTTCAATTACTGAGACCAAACGTAACTTTTGCTAACAAGTGGTTTCCTCAATAATTGCTTCTCGCTAAAACGTTCGCTCCTTTGCGAAAATGTGTAAAAATACAGAAACTAAGGAAAATTATGCACGGTAATTAGTTTACACAGTTTGTGTGGTTCAAGAATGTGCACTGAATCAATGTGAACAAACACGTTGTGGAGTGCATCTGGTTGCTTACTGGTCGATGTAAACTGATTTCTCTTGGTTGCACGCCACAGGAGGTAAGATATCCGGCCACAAGCTTGGAGGTTTCACAAATAACCTTTGTGTGTACTCGTGTACCACACATTCTGGTTACGCCATGAATATAGCGATAGTATCCCATCGGGTTGAGCACTGGAGTGATGATACAATTTTCAAGCGCAGTTTTACCCAGTGACAAGATTCAGTTGTTGACTTAACAAGATTGCTGCTGTTCGAATCGCTTACGGGGTGTTTAGGTATCTGTCTGTGATGATGGAATTTTAAATATCCCTAACCAGTGCAGTCAATAATACCCAGAAGCGTATTCACAATAAATATTTACGTGCCAGCAATCGCCAGAACCAGCTGACCTGTTTCGTGGCTATTCATATAGGTTAAACACCACCCAGAACTGACGGCAGCTGTCGCATTCCCATAGTCGGCTACTTTCATGCGTTATGTTACTAGTTATTTCCTTCAAACGCACTGTGATACAGGACAAACTGAGTTTATTATTAAGATCGAAAATAACTCCCGTATGAGTTATTTTCAGATTACATTGGTGTCAGTACCATTTTGCAAAAGGATGAGAGCAAGCGAATATAAATAAATTATTCCGTACTTAGGTCGGATGTTACCCGATAGGTGTGAAGGAAGTAACTGCTTACAACAGGTGCTGCATTGGTGTAAGTTTGAGGGAAAAATGACTACATTTTACACAGGAAACTTTTGCTAAGGATATTCAACTTTTCAACTCGTTTAGTTTTTGGCAGAAACAAGCTTTGAAACGCAAATAATGCCAGCTAAATTACGTGTTTTTCTTGTCATCAATATAAGGGTGTACTTCTCCTAATAAATTTACTGTTTTCGATATAATTCCTGACGTCGCCCTATACTCTTACTAAAGGAAGTTCATTTTGTTTCATAGAGTTCTGGTGTTGTATTGACGGTCCAAACACTGATTAATGCACTGATGTCAGCTCAATTTATCAGAGACTAGATCTCAATTACCACTAATACGGTCGACAGGCACTGAATATTATCTCTTGGTTGAAATTTTGACAGATCTGATATACGTAAAAGCAATTCCATTTGGCGGGCCACAAAAATAAACTTAATCTACTCCGCGCGAAAACCATAAGCTATTTGCAATAGTTAGTTTGTCTTTGTTGAAAGGAAGTGGGTAGTGAATAAATGCACGCCGTCTAATGTATTTGAAACGTTCCGTGTGATCACGTTGTTTCATGTAGAATTTCACTTCTCGCAGCGCAAACTCACTCGCAGTCCGAACCCTTTGGATTTTAGCATTGCAGTTCAACAAGCATAAGTTCATTTATACATCAAGTTCGTTGGAACATTGGAACAGCAATCTGCACTCATATTCCGACTAATGCAGCCTCTATGAGCAAACAATGGAATTAGCACAAGTCGACGTTTATGTCGTTCTAAACAAAGCCAGTGGAAAGATTATGCAACCGAATCCAGCTGGTAACAACAAATGGAACACGGGGTAGACTTCCTCTTTGGAACCAAATTATTTCCATCTGGTTGACTGCCAGTTCTGAATGATAAGTTAAATGCTTATTCTTTGCTGTAGCACTGTACTACACATGTACCGAGTCAACTGACACTTACATGAGGACAGATAAAATCAATTTTCCTGGTGTTACAATTGTTCAAGAGAAATGGTCTTCCTTTATCTCTTCACGTAATCAGCTTTGTGTGATCACCAGTCCTAATCGGTCAGCGTAGAATGTGATTGCGTTCAAAAGTTAGAGATCAAATTTGTCAGCCCAAGTGACCGAAGTACTGCAGTAGCCTGTGTGATGGGCCAAAGTAAAACTGGGGTTGATTTGTTTTCACAACTACTGACGAAATAACAACTCATTCAGCTCATCGTGGGTAGAACTGCATACTGGTTGATCTTAGGATGTAAAACAGGTTTCACGTAATTAAGTACCATAAACCACACAAGCAAGCTTAATTACTGTGGTATTCACTAAATTAACATTAAGCCATAAGAATTAAACACTGTGGTCGAAATGTCTCCTCACAAGATAAAAGTGAACACTGTCGGTACTGCTTTCCACTAGTGAAGTAGTAATTAAATATAACAAAGATCTCATTTGAATTCGAGGAATTTACAGTCAGCTTATTTCGGGTAGGATAACGGACCGTAAGATCTCATCAGTCAAGCTGAACTCACTTATGGTGATCATATTAACATCAACACAGATTCTGCTGTGTAATTTGGACTAATAAATAGGACGCGGGTAATTTTCAGCACACCTTGGTATTATTATAGTGAGTATACATCTAAACGTAATTGTTCACACATTTGTTCATATCTATTTACATAAATATCCATATATTTTTATGCGTTATTCTCTAGCCGTTGTGTGCATCGATGGACAGACTGCTGTTTCGCTTGCAACGGCGTCCACACTAGTTTACTGGCTCTGCACTGAACACTTTGTAAAATTCAACGCACATGACTGAGGAACTAATTTGGATACAGTCAACTTCATTTTTTAAACCTCGTTCACACTGGAACCAGAGGCAGGAATATCACTCTAAACAGTGATAGGTTGGGATACGAAGAGTGAATGTTGAATAATATTACCCAGCTTATGCCGTTAGCGGACGTCACAGTTCACGGATTTATCGATTAATCGATCACCCTATCAATCAGACACACCAATGATACATATAGTTATGTACACAGTTCACACATCACGATACTGAGATTGTGTGCCCTAGAAATGCACGCGTTCTAACCAAGTGTGCACGAAAACCGATAAAAAACCAAGAAAATTTGCACTCCGGTAGTTTAAATTAAAATTTGAGCCAACAGTGTTAATCCACATGATACCGCAACCTGCCAAATATTTAATGTTATCTCTAAATTTTGACTCACTTTCTGTTGTTCATCATCAAGATTTCCTAAGTGTTGCGCGAACTGATCAGTTTTAATTGAGTTTGAACACTTTGGTGTAACCAGGAATTTCGTGTCTTTCTTTTACCAAGAATTGTTACGATTTTATCAGAAATTATTCTCAATATAGCTAATTTAAAGAAAAACTATGGAGCTCATATCAACTGATTGATTTCATCTAGTGAGTAATGCAATGCAGATCACCAGTTAGTTTCTTCATCAACCTGTAGGAAAGAGTTTTTTTATCTAACAACCCTAGTTTTATGGTAACGTCTAAAGATTGCGGCCTATCAACCTGAAATCAATACTACACAGATGCATCCTTTACGAGGAAATGAAGAAAACGACAGGGGAGTGTGATTTCTTCTTCCATTGATGAAGCGTTTCTATCAGCTTAGCTAACAATTCTATTTCACAGTTATGTAGGATTAACCAATACAGCCCAACACGTTCACACCTAATTTCGCTGAAAAGCCGTGTGCTCGTCGTCAGAATTTGGTCACAAAAACGTATTGTTCTGATGCTCTAGCTTGATGTGCAAAAACTTCGTGGACGATACTTACTGTTGTGTATAGGTTGGAGACCCAAATAAATTGATTCTCTTCAAGTTGCCTTCAACAGAGGAAGATTAACTCTAACAAAGTTAGCAGCATCTGAGTATGGTCGATTTCCCTGTTTATGCATACCATCTAGGAATAGATCACAAAAAACAACTCACCTCAGTGCTTATCAATAACAAACAATTTTGTCTAGATTATGTGATTTTTATTGTGGAGGAACTCAATATACGAAGCTAATTTGCCTGAAGGCTACAACCGAATTCAGCTTTAAATGCTTTGACATTCTAGCGTAAACCAAAAATAGTGAGAGGTGAGTGCACGAAAGTTGTCATGTTTTCTCCCACCGGAGGCATTTAATCTGACTGATGTACTATTTCACTTCTAAGATGTTTGTTTGTACTGATAACCATATGTAAGGTGCATTTCACTTACTAAGTGACCGCATTCCGCCACGGTGTTTACGGTAGAGTACCCACATTATCACTGCCGCCCACGCAAACGAAAGTAAAAAACTCGAAATCGTTGGAACTGTTTGTAAGTTTTACCGTTCGGCTTAGTGATTCAAATGTTCCGTTCTTCCATCAAGACTCAACTTCAAAGTGCAAATGCCTCAGCATTAATCGGAGCGGTGACATCAATTCACAGAAATTTGGGCGTGTTATCATATTAGCACATAACCAGTTAACGTGAGTTAAGTGGTATTTCATGTCCGCTGAGATTTTGCACATAGAAACTCCGTCATGTCTAAGGTGAACTCAAAATTACACCGGTTAAATGCATGACCGGGGTCGAATGCACCATCCTAATAAGGATAGTGCTTTTTGAGAGACTATAGGAACAGCAAATGAAAGCCATGATCTTCTCGTTGAAAAAGGCTAACTTGAGTGTTGACATGAAAATGAAAGCTCCACTCAGACTACATTCTTGCCCGATTGGCGCAGTTCCCCCCAAAGATTCATACTGGCAAAACAATTATTCCGTTATTCTAACTCCGCATTCCTTATTAATTTTCGTTATACTGGGTCAGATGTTTGCAAGTAAGAAGAAGAGAGCATATAGCTAATCAAACAAGTAAGTCAACTTGACTGTCAAACGCAAAGAAAATACAACGACTGATTGGCTTTTGAAAGCGAACATACTCTACATTCCATAACATTGTATGGAAGTGGTCAAAGTTCATTGTTTGATATAAAGTGACTTCAGGCAAATAGTCATGTTGTTAAGATCCGTCTGTTACATCGCACGTCCTGCTGGTTAGATGAGGTCACTGTATTCAGGTGCTGCAGGTATTTGTTGCGATGGTTTGAATGGCAGACTGCACGTTATCCTGATTAAAAGAAAAGCATAGTACGTCAGCGCAGCAACGTAGATGTGTAGTCATTATTTTAGAGGAAAATAATTGTTTGTTGAAACTATAAAGACAGAGTTGTGGTTGTGTTTGTACAACCACGCTAGTGAATAAACGGACAGAAGCCGTGAAAATCCTATGGGCGCGTTAATCTACGTGGACAGAAGGCTTGTATTTGTGTTCAACTGAGTTGCTGCCTAAAAACATCCTGTCAGTGTGAACTGCTCGAAATGTCTGTCTCATCAATTATGATCTGTTGGGCAATATTTTCAGAGTGTAAAACAAATTCCTCTTGAAGACACCCATTCACGAAATGTAGCTAAGCGAACACGTTTGCGACATTGTCTACAAAGTAAAGAGCACGTCATGTGAAGTAAGTTGTAGCTGCAGTCACGAAACTTCATCTACGGGATAACTGTCGATTATCTGGCCAGCAAGGCTCCTGGGTTTAGTGTGACCGTCCGCTTGGGACCATTCATCAGGTCACTCATTCACAATGAAACCAGCAAAGCCGGGAATGTTATCCACCGATAAATGAAAACAAATTCCCTTCTATGGTTACGTACATTAGCGACCAAAGGCAATAAAACTGTTCATTCGTGTAGGTTGTCAATTTGTTATTACAAGGAAATTCTACTTTGGCTTAAATGCGGCATGATGTAAACTTCATTCAGTCTATCATTTTAGATGGTGATTAAACCATCCCGTAATTTCATACAGAGCTTTATGCTGTCACTAAAGCGCGAGCATTTTCTTTCATCAAGCCGCCATTTGTTCACTTGCAAACTGCCGAACTCTTCATTCGGAACACCGACATTTACGTCTCGACACTGCACGATATGTACTCATTAAAGTGAAACATTCGGAACACCTACATTGTTGCTATTCATGAAGCCGACAACATGACAGTGACATATCCACTTAATAATATCCTGTACTGCGAGATTGTCTGTACCAGTTTGTTTGAGAAATTGAATCAAAATCATGTGATGCTATCAGGCGTAATGTTTTGTTTGTCGTGGTACTGGAACTCGGAATGTCGCTCAAGAAAACGATAAAACTGGGTCCCTTGGAAGTGTAGTCCAAACAAAGAAGTAAGCTCATGATGATCCGATATGTAAATATCAGTGATATTGCGCTAGGGGTGTTAATAATTTACTAATCAAAATATCTTCAAGTACTGCTTGAGTTGTTTAACCATCGAGGGGTCCTTGGTATGTTTCAAATAGTTGAAAATCCCCGTAAAAATCATGCAAAACAATTTTGGTTTCAGCGAACAGAACTGTTTTCGGTAAATTCCGATCTTTGACTGGTACAAGGGCTGGTACGAGAGTAAGGCGATTGGGTATAACACACAAACACGACTTAGCTGTGGTTATGCTCACAAGGTTTTAGGAAGTCAGTGATAATTGGGGTGAGATTGGGGATGTGGGATCAAATTGTTTCGTGAATTGAGTGTAGGTGTTTGGCCACGGTTTTTGAACACACAGATCCGGTTGACGTATTCGGATTGCGACCGCCTCGGAAATGCGCATGAGAACATTTTGTTCACTTTGGAACAAGAAGCTGATGACTGCATGCCACTTTTTGACGTAGCTTTAACGCTCAGACCAAATGGATCGTTACAACGAAGCGTATATAGAAAGAAAACCCGGAGTGGACAATATCTACACTTTCACAGTTCTATGCTGATTAGTATGAAACGGGGCCTTGTACGCTGCTTGGTAAATAGGGTGAAAAGTATCTGTACGGAAGACACGATAGACTGGAAGCTAAGCATGATACATGATATTCTTTCAAGGAGTGCCTATCCTGAGAAACTCATTAACGGTAACATACAAGAGAGACCAACACAAGTCCCAATTACCAAAGTTGATAAGGAAACGATCTATGTAACTCTGACTTTCAAATATGACGTAGCAGCCAACTAACTGACGTGATTGGCAGTACCTGCTATGCTGCAAGTCCCGTTATAACGTTCCACTCAAAACGGACGGTGCCACTTAATCTGAAAGAAAATATGCCTAACAGTGAAACCTCATTTTTGCTCTATTCATGTGACTGTTCCTGTGGTTCAGCATATATTGGTCGCACCACTAGGCGTTTATCGGAAAGAATTCGTGAACACTCCCCGGCATGGTTTCTCTCCGGAATAACAAAGAACATCAACTCATCCATTCTGACCCACCTAGTTGACTGTGACCGACACACAGACACGGACAGAGCGTTTCACATTGTCTACCGGAAGGAAGGTTTAGAAAACTTAACTGAAACAGAACTGTGCACATACACTTAGAAGGAATCAAGTTTTATCACCGTGTGGATAGCAAGTCAACTTATGTGGAACAAATGCTGCAGATGACAAACCAAGCAATCGCCATTCATACTTGTTTGAATTGGCTGTTCATGTAATTTTACAATGTTAGCTGACTTGTACGTCATAGCCTCAACTAAACAAAACCGCCAAAACCAGGATCGTGTTGATATTGATAAGCCAAACACAGTTCACAGTTGTTAATTGGTTAAAACTGTAAGCGTCAAAACCGTAATACGAAACAAAAATTTGGACTGAGATATTTTCCGTAAACTGACCAGTAAACTTTCTTATTCCAAAATTACGGGTTCGGCATTATTTTTATGGACCATGTTCGTCTATTCACCCAGTTTGTATGTATATTGTTCACACTTTGATTGTTTGTATCACGACATCTCATGCGTCTAGACAACGACCCTGACCTTTTTCACGAAGTTTCATATATCCGTGGGTTGAATTTGTGACGTTTACTTACAGCCCTGGAATATATACTCAAAAATGCAATTGTTCATTTGAAATCGAGCAATTAATCGATGTTCTTTGACCGTCCGGTTTTATAAACACCGTAATTTACTCACCAAAACACACGAAATCTGTATGGTTGCGTGTGTGAAAATGGCTCAGCTCGGCTGTCAGAACTCTTCACGCTAGCTTTCGCCAAACTTTAAATCGGTATTCATGTGGTAATCCAGTACACATAAAGAAACTACCCTGGTAGACAAACGTTGATTGGTAACACAATTGTAACTCATTGGCTCATGTAGGTCGTGTGACACACGCTCAATGCCCGTCTTGAAAAGTTTGAGTAGCTCAGCACAATAGACTACTTATCGATTGCGGCGGACCATTTTGATTCCGGGTGATTATTCAACGTGCCTTAAAATGACTTTCGAATGTGAGACAGCGGGTTAGCCATGTTAAATTTTGCCACGCCACGTTAAGAGCCAGATTGAATACGCAAATTTGCGATTGTTTTACGACGTCAACCACTGCGGTTGTGGTTTCTGTTTCAACCTAATATAAGAGCACACAACATGCATACTTGTTTGTGTTCCACAATGTGTATAGCATCTGTTAATCCATACGGATGGTTTAATAGCCTACACCAATATTCAGACTAATTCCACAGTTTCCAGCTGATTGCTATCGTTCACTTGTCGGTTATCTTCAATTCCTAAGGGCTGTTTTTACGCTCCAGCCGTTAAACGTAATCGCAATGACGCTACACTAAGGAAGGATTGCTAGTAAACTTGAGGTCAGCCCCCACAACCTGGTCACTTGCACCGTCCTAAAATACAATCGGTGTGCATGCGTCCACGCAGGTCGTTTTGAGAGGAAGTTGCATGAGCACTTGTATGACCATAAATAAATGCTAAATATTTGCACACAAGCTAGGCACTTTGGCCGATCGGTCAACAAGAGAATACAAACGTGGTGATTGTACAATGAGCTTTCCATACAATCTTTACTGGTGGGCAAAAGCACGTAAAACACCGAATATTATAAACTGAGCGTATGCAAGTGCAAGCCATAATATTATAGTTACAGACTATAAGTTATTTACAGTGCGGTAAATGAAACTTGCAAAACTTGTAATCACACCTCAACGTTTCGTTAGTTTGGTCTTAGTCTGCAACTTCCAATAAAAATTTCTTACTAATGATAACATGTAACTGGTTTCACTATAACGGGGTCCAATTTAAGCGGATTGCGATGGCTTTTGCACTAACTAGTAGGCGACCTTTGACCCACTTTGATTGCGCTCCACCGACTCGACATGTAGGCTAGAACGAATNTATTTCATACCACCAGTGGACCAGTTCTCCGAAAACGCAAAAGTAGTTTGTCAAACTGTTCTGTCTCCCATGTTGTGTACCAGTTCACTTGCAATTGCAGTGACGTTTACATAGGCAGAACAGACCGACAACTATCACAGCTAGTCGCGGAACACATCCCGAAGTGGTTGAAACATCGGATGACGCACCAGTCCCAACTTGGTGCATTGACTACTCGAAATCCAACGTCATCGATTGCTAAACATCTCATGACAACAGGTCATCAAGTTGACCCAGTAAACTCATTCAAGATACTGTTGCGCAACCGAAATCCGAAGTTACTAGCCTTCTGCGAAGCGATTCTCATTTGAACTTACCAACCGACGTTATGTGCACAGAAGTGGTTGAAACAACCGGTCGGGTTGCCATGGTCATGATTACATAATAAGTGGTGTGGTTGTATGTGTCTAGTCCCTGTGTGTTGTTAAATATTTGATGTATACAACTGGCATGTTTTTCGTTTGTGACTGATGAGAGTAAATGAAATGTTAACATATCGCAATATATGTCTTCTTTCTGCTCTGATGAAGTGGTTAAAGAGAACTCAGTGTTTCAATAATTACATTTGTTAATAGATTGTAATATCAATTTTGCACGTAGAACAGCTGATGCATGAAAATCATATTTCAGCCACTGGCCATTTTCTTAACACATGCTTGTGTGGCATGCATATGGAATTAAGACCTTTCACAGTAAATTTCCCAAGTGGGGGATCATCGAAGTTAACGATTAAATGACCGAAAAGCAAAGTAGGAATAGTTCAGTTAAAATTGCTAGTTGATTTGTTTTGTTGTCAATTCGGTTTGCACTGATGTTGATTGCGTTAACTATTTTAGAGATTGAACCTTACAGCCCTACTAACACAACAGCCTGAAATGGTTAAGTGTGAAACCGTTTATAGAATGTGAAGTACATCGTTCACAAATGTTGGAATTGGGGATACCCCAACTTTTCACGGTCTATGACAATGACGCTTCCTCCCAAAATCAACAATTTCTCCAGCCGGTAGCAAACTAACTCACCTCGATATGAGATCGAAATTTTCTTCAATACCTTCAAAGGTCACTACTGTTGGCAGTGGCGATCTAAAATCTAAACGGTAAAAACATTGCAGCTAAAAGCAAGCAGTACGCGATAAAAGCACAGTTGTTAAATGTGTTCTGCAGTTACAGGTTGAATCGTTCTGCTAACGGTTCGGCTTTCATTCAGAATGTGAGTAATGTGATGACGTAAAAATATCCAATATGATCTAATCCTTTTTACTTTTTTTTATTACAAAAAACGGACTTTTTTCTTCTATACATAAAGCATACTCTTCACTGAAATCGTTCAGAGATTGACTGCCAACACAGACAGAATAAACTCAGTGTGATATTTGGGCATCATTAGGTCTACATGCACATGACAGTCTATTTGCTGTAGCTTGCACAATCTCTCATACCAAATAACAGAACCCCTACGACTATCAACAAACTGACAATTAATTACCAGTCTCTGTAAGTGATGTTTCATACGGACCGGGTAATTTCTAGCAGAACGTTCTCAAGCCTCAGCACTCACAGTGTGGAGCGCAATGAACAAATCCGCAATCCCTAAGGATAAAGTTGTATAACCCAGCCTCTACCTAACTGAGTGTCAAAGGGTATGCCACCTCTAAAAGACAGCGCGACCTGCCTATCACGCAGCGCCAGCACTTCTTATCGTTCGAGTTCCTCTGTTTAAAATATAACTGTAGACATGATATATACTGCTAACCATTGAAGGTGCTGTGAACGTAACCAGGCATTTTATGCTCTATTCTGGATTCCTCTGAGGCGCTCGATTCAGTGAAGAGCGAAGCAACAAGGGTAGTACACGAAGAGTTTAGAGGTCAGGTTGAGTTTGTCAATTTAGTTAAATTGTTAACCGCTAATGGAATGCCGGAGATGCTGTCATGTGGGCAGAAATCGAAAGTTTTTTTTACAATCACCAGTGTGAAGCACGATGTTTTTTAGCTACAGGCTATTTAGTTCATATGCGACTACAATACTAAATGTCATTCTCTAGAATTTAAGAGAACACATTCAGAGAGAACTCCGCACGAACGATCGATTTTTGAGTATCCGGTGCCCTGATGCTACAATACTGCTGGATACCTCTACGGTTCAGAACACAAATAATAATATGTAATCCACACACAGTGGAAAACAAATGCGCCCAGTGGCGACGGCTCTTCTAATCGCGGCAGGTGGTTTGGGTTAGGTATCTACAGAATTTGAACGTTTTTTCTTCTCGTTCACAGAACAGAGGCGCTATGCCTACAACTGGAATCCACCCATGCAGAGACATTTCGGATGCTTGTGTTGCTCTCAGCCATTTCAGAAACAGGTGGGCAATAGATCTGTCCACACACTACGAGCAACATAAACTAGTTTAGCGCTACTTCCGGTCTCTTCGAAACACGAATCTGGAACAGCCATGCCCTAAGGATGATAACCAGGATGCTGGTCAGCTGCATTGCCTTTGACCCTGTGCAACTATGAAACCTGGAATTATTGTAAACAAAGCTTGTGTTATCTGATAGGTTTTGATTTAAAATTGTTAAACCGTACCTTCGGTACTCGGTGGTAGAGCACGCTTCTAAACAGTGACTTGTTTCAGCGAATAGACCAGGATAACATGTCCAACAAGCTTCATTGGATGAGACACGTTGGTCAAAGCACGGACGAGTAAATCTCTCATTTTGTACTCTTCAAATAGTCAAGAGCAGCTAACCAAGCTCTTGTTGAAAAGAATCGATAGTATAAAGAATGATGTCTAAACAAGTCTTGTGTTTCATCATCGATTTCAGAAGAAGAGGATCCACACGTATTGAACCGGACAACTCCAAGACAGCGTGTACAATTTAGTAAGCAGTAACTGCAGTAATCCGAACTCCGGCTATTGGTTCATGGAGGGACTATGAGTAAAACAGGTAGGAGTGGTGTGATCGCTCAGCTTTTTGACAAATTCGGCCGTAAGTACGCTAATCGGTTCGAATAATTGGACCATCGGCACACTCTCAGCACGCCGCCACCAAACTGAATGTGAATACAGCAAATTCCATTGTTTGGTGTATTTCCACTTTCCCGTCCAAACATTTCGGTCACAGTGGCCTTCTACTAACTCTTTTTCCAATTTTGGTTCTTGCTAGAAACCTTACTTTTGAATTTTCCCCTATATCGGTCGGAAATACAATAATGAACCACTTCTTGCCTTGCATCTCAAATGTTTCATCCCGGTTTAGGTCTCGCCACTGCAGAAAGTGTAGAAAAGTATTTCACTTTCATACTAGCCTACCATCTGACAAACGAGTTTTTACCAAATGAACTACAAAAGCACCGCGTCCTATTCCCTAAATTTTACTCCGGATACGGGCTCTGTGAGCGGAAAAGTAAGTGGGGTAACACAAGCCATTTGATACCAATCTTCCAAGCACACACGTCTTCCGGCCACGATCATTGTGACAAGCCAATTCAGAAACAGGTAACGGCAATAACACATTGTTTTGATGCTTTAACAGAGTTCAGCGCTTGCTTTGGTCGTGTTACAAACTAGTGTGTGTCCTTACATTCTATTTCCATCCGTGTCGTTCCGTAACACTGACATACCATCAATGAACTGCACAACTCTTATTCTTCGGTCACCATAAACATAAACGTTTCCGTGCATACTTGAATACTTGTGAAAGATTGTATGGTTCATTACTTAGGGATAGCCCTGATGAAAACTGAGTGAAGTCCTGTAAGTATTTTGGTAAGAGATTACTAGAAGGTGGAGTGCTAAATGTGGCATTGAAATATTCTTGGTAATGTGCAAACTAAAGCAGACATTTTGATAAAAGAAGGGTGCTGTGCATTGAGTGTGTTTTATCCGTTTTACACAGACTTCTAAACAGACAGCAAAGGCTTAGAAGGTATTTTGAGGAAATGTTCAGTAGGCCAGTGAAGGATAGTTGTTTTCAACTAGGTGCCAGGACTCCGAAGTATTATCATCCATAGGATGTAAGCCACCATAAACTGTCATTTTGTTGAAGCGCCATTGTCAGTCACCCAGTGGTTTAAGTACAGAAAGCCATTTTGATGAAAGTACTGTGCACACAATCATTTATTGTCTTTCATTTATCTAGCGTATTCAAACAACACGACGGAGGACGCAGCTGTAAATCAAGTTGCGTGGGATTCCTCAATGCACAGACGATGTGAACAAATATCTGCCTGTTTATCTAGGTATTATCAATCATTCTCAGTTCAACACTATCAGTTTCCCGATTAAGATAACACTTCTCATTACTCTACTCTCGCCAGTCGAACACGGACAAGAGATCGCCTGAACACTTTGTAAAATAGAAGTTATCATAAGGCTGTGCATATTTTCAACATTCAGTGTAGTGACCGAGACAGTTGCGACTGTATCGGCTTCCGAAGCCACGCAGAACTTCACTTATTATACCTGTCAAATTCTTGTTTCGGTTAGCTTCCGATTTTTCGGGCATCAGTTGACCGGCATTACTAGGTGCTTGTCAGAAAAAACCTAGTATCTTCTCCCGTGTATCTTCCCTTCGGCAGAGCAAAGGGCATCCATTCATCCACATTAGCCCATCTGGTTGAATGTACTGAGCTCACAGAAACGCAAATGGCGTTTCACACCATCCGTCGCATCACCACAATGGCGTTTTGAAAGTTGAAGTAATGTATCACAATCATGGACATGATGGTCAAAATTAGGGCGACCCACTCGGGTGTGTTCTCAAAAGCAGTTCGATCACACTTTGGCTGACCATGTGCATAAAACACGTCAATTTTTTTCTACTCCCACTGACATAAAGTGGTTATCGCCGAATATCTGGACGCTACATCGTTTTTGATCATTACGATGACAATGTCACGTGTACTTCCTGTCAAATCGTCTTGTCAATCCTTTCGCTGACAGACATCAAATTTCTTCTCCCTTCGCATTCCTATACAATTGTACCAGTCCTAAACATGAATACAATGCAAACAATCATGTTTGTTACCATTTCATCCCCACAAATTCCGCAGTGATTTTTGAATAATTAACTCGAAAGAAGCTTTGAATGAAGACAATTTTAACACTTTCAAGTTAATTTTATAAGATCACCTTTTGCAAATATGCATTTTGTTGTGAATGCTAAGTCTGCGAAAAGTAGTCCGAAATTTGTGGTAAAGTATAGCGAAAACTAATTTGTGAAACCGGTTCAGTCTGGTAGATTTTACTATCTAGTCCAACCTGATGAAAGTCGAGGTTTTGGTACTTGAGGATTTTCCAGACCGATAAGTAGAAACGAAAAAATTTGACGGAAATTAGGATTTGTCATACTCCACGGGTATTTTCAAGGTAACATCAATGCCCACAATTCCAAACACACTGCTGATATGAATTGGTAATGAGTCACTTATCTAATTTTGACAAACGAAACCGCAGTCTTCTCTTGTGTTTGTAGCTCAAGATTGTGCAATGAAACTACGGTTGTCTTAGCTGTCATATAACAGTGTTGTTGCATACTGTCTAGTCTGTTAGTCAAAGCGGTTGTTGAAAAACTCAGGTAACAAGGATATCTATATAAATTAGGCTTGAGAAGAACATATAGTAAGATTGGCTTCTGGTGAATCACCATCGGGCTAAATAGGACACTCACACAGGTTTATCACTTGTAAACAATCAAAGGGTTTGTTATGCCTGTCTGAAGCATCAGAAATTTTACAGTCCAACTGTGCAACACGTGACATCGTCTGTGATGACGTTTACTGTGGTAGAACTGATCAATCCCTGCTACTCAAGATGAAGGAACACGTCCCCAAATATATATATTGACGCGACCCCGCATGACTTTGCAAACCGGCTTCCTAGATTGCTAGAGACTTGTTGAAGACCGATCTTGTGCTCCACCCGACGGACGCTTTCTGAGTTTTGGCGCATCACCACAAGCCCACCATCCTTAAGTCACTGGAGGCGCTGCTTGTCATGCGCAGCAAACCAGTCCTCTCTGTGTGAAGGCTGTTGAACATGAACCTCCGTCCGCCATGAGAGACTAGTGTGTGGGTCGACGTAATTCATGAGCTTGATTTGTTAAAATATTATTGAATTCGATCGTTGTTATGTGTAGCAAGTGACCAGGATGTACGAAATGGTACTATCACGTTGCAAAACCAATTTGTGACTTTTTTTATTCAAATTCTTACCTGTAGAGTTGCGTTTTATACTTGGCAGTCGATCGTACGAAATACGCGCTCAATCGCCCACACGTTACCTTCTCACCACTCTTCAAAGTGATGCCACCGGGACGTAGCTACCTTAGCCTGACATGTTGAGCGCTTGTAAGATTTACCGTGATATATAAAGGTTTATTTCTACAGATCACTACACCATTGCCAACTACTGACCGGCAAGTGTTAAAAGTTGCATTTTACAGTTCACCAAATTGCAATTCGAAAAATGCCGTGATTTTTTATAGTCCATTCAAATTATCAAAGTCCAAATTTCTTTTTAGTCGCGAAAACCAGTAAACGAATCGAAAGAATAAGTTCGGTTCAAAAACCTATACATTTAGGAACAAGGAAAACGGGTTTCATACACATGTCACAAATGTATTTCAGAAACTCTAAGTGACAACGTCAAAACGATGATAAACGAGCATTGCTAATTGAACGTTCTGGAAACCGTCAAACAGTGGGCGCGAAGTTACTAAATATTTTGTCCATAGGCGTTTCAGGGCTTCGGTTAGTAGGAATTTATGAACCCAATTGTGTCTCGCTCAATCATAAGGATAACGGCGAGACAATGTTGTAATGACTGATCTTACGTGATCCTCTTCAGTAGCAAGCGCATAAAGCGAGCCTTTCCTGAACCACTGGTCTCTATTCTGCAAGAAGATTGGTCACTGTCGTTTTGACAAAGAAGTTGTGTAAGTAACCAATCTCTCGTACAGCACAGACAAAACTTTAGCTCGCAATACAGTGCACCTGCCGAACAAATATCTTCAGCTTTGTACACTAGTTACCTGAGCTGATTTCGCCCGTACCACAAGCTAATATATGTAACTGATATAATATACATATACATGCACAACACCTAACAAATGATCACTGTTTTGGGTTATTGATTGTGTTCCATCCCATTGAAGTGAATGGGCAAGGCCCAATTCAGATTGTCAATTTGTACTGGTTACTGCGGAAAGTGCTTGAACCGATGTTCACAGTGCTTCCTGATGAAGGGTATAAGAAAACACTATAAAGCCTGTGAGTTTTATGTTAAGTCAGAAACTCAGGTATTCTTCAGGAAGGTTTAACTCAAACAGATAGGCGTGCTTTATTTCCAGCACGCGCCCTGGCAAATTACAGAAATATGAGGTGGATTCGATATCACCGGAGACGTAATTAGTGTTAAACTCTCGTTATTTCGGGCAGTTTCATTCAGAGTGTATTTGCGTTCACTCTGGGTACACCCTTCGTTTAATCACAACAGACCAGCCGATACGAGTCGCAGTACATTTGATACCACGACATTAGAACCCTGAACAGGACGAACATATTGTTACAGGTGACTTAGACAAGGACACCATTATTCTTACACTCAGTGAAACATTCCACCTGAAAGAAGAGATGTGGTCAATGACCACAGCTGATGGCTCACAGACAGCACTGGAGGTCAGACTTCATCAATGAAAGGAATTGGGTCAAGGGATAAAAACCAGAAAACAACGCTTAACGACAGCCAACATCAAACAAACGCACACGACTGTGTTGTTAAATGATGTTGTTACTTTGGTTCTCGTCCAGACCGGTTTATGTTTCCTAACCCACTTGGATAAGTTTCTGGTTTTTCGATCGATTCGCTTCACTGTGAAGCAACGGCAATCGAATGAATACACAAGCGTTGACCAGTCATCGAAAGTTAACCCGTCTCGAAGATTAATTCTGAGTGCAGGTGTGCAAATTGGGCAGCAACACAATCACCACGCGAGAACGGACTAACTGGTTATCATGAAATTCGATTCAATCGTTCAGTGGGTATACACTTGTGTATACTTATATACAGGGAGTAGTAACCTTGTATTCTGTGATCATATGGCATCAAGATATACACTGAAGTTAATAGCAATTAGAACAACTCACAGTGGGAGTGCCAGCGTGCTTTCAGCTGACCGAAGACACCAGGTAACAAACGCCAACAAACTTTATCACCATCTGACATACGGCATGCCAGAGATTTATTTAATGCTGTTGACAATTCACTGCATCTTTCTTCTCAGGATAACCTGTCATCCACATGCACATGAACCCCTGAACTTTTGGTCCTCCCCCGTTAGAGTTCAGTAATAATGCATATCTCTGTAATGATCCAAAATGTAGCTGGCCACATTCTCTTTTGGCAATTGTGCCGGCTACCGCGTCATTGGGTAATACAGTTATTTTACTGAAGCACGTGGCCACGTATTCTTGAGAGTAATACCAAGGTTATCTGATGACTTGCTGTTCCTTTCCGATTGGTTGTTACAAATTCTGTTCTTTGGGATCTTATTTCAATCCAGTTCCTTAAAAGCTACTTCTTTTACAAGAAGTGATTTGGTTTCGTGATTATACTGAAAAGTGAATCGGAAACAGTAAAAGCACATCGTTCATTTTCAGACTGTCGTTAATCACTGTTTTGCTCCGTTGCGTTGGATTTTGTTCTTTAAGGTCGTGTGCGTGGATTGCGGGTTTAGGGCTTATACCTGTTCTTGTTGCTTACTTTGACAGAACAACTGCTAGAACCATCGATTCGAAAGAGTGCTGTCCCCACAGTCTTCGCGTTGCCCAAAGGTAATTCATGAGCGTAACGCGCAGTAAATTTAAACACGGCCGGTTTGTATGCTAAAGTGTTCATCGTCGTCATCCAGCTGATCAAATCAAACAGGATCTATAGATCACATTTATAGTTAGTGTATTTAACCTGATTTGCCAACCCGATTGGTAGCCACCTACGTGTTGTAAATACCCGTAACCTATGTGCGCTTATTACCCTATAATGTAGGCTACTCTTTATGAATAAGTAGTGTACACTCCACCAGGTTATTTTTGCATATTTATTTAAGCATATTCGTTCACCAAATGGAAGAATGATTCAAGTTGAAAGTTAGCCACAACTGGTCGCAACCGTTTCACTTCAGTCGGTAATACACTTGTCAGAATCCGTTTACCAATTCAATATTTGTTTCTTTAGTATAAACACCGTACTGAAGAGTTCAGCATTTATTCTCTATTTACAGTCAGTGGGGTTTTAGTCTTGATTGGAAAAATCACGTTCGGATTTTACCAACTTCTGTCACTGAGTCAAGTAGTCTACTAGCTATCTCTCCTAAGCCAACATAGCATATACATAGTGAAATTCTGTCCCGTAAAACGGAAATTTTTCTTTCCCACGCTGGTTGAATGAAGTACGACCCCTTTTGTTAACATTGATTGTAATGCCTGAAGGATAATGCAAATGTTACAGCGGAATAAAGTGAGGAGGACAATTCAGACATTGGGCAGAGATGTAGTCATCAAGTAAGCGATGCGTTTATGTCAGTATTAGTTACGCCACACACTGATTCAGCAACAAAACACTCGTGCAGAAGGCAAAGAAGATTTTAGAAATAGTTTCCCAGTGATGTCTAGTTTGACTCAGTGTACAATTCCATTCTGTGTAGAAACCTCAGAATCTGATGCCTTGCACTGTCAACTCACCCCAAACTACTAACATCAGACACTGAATTAAAAAATGTTCAAATTATTTTTACGTTTGACTCAACTAGCCTGAAGAACACAAGTTGGCACGTCAAGGAGTCACGACGTGAGACATGTGAATCCAATCGAAGTTGACCAAAAATGACGTATGTAATACCATGTAAGATTAACTCGTCATATCACAGATTATTCAAAATTTGGCAGACATTGTTGTTTGACGTACGAAGCAGACTGGCCAAAAGAACAAAGCAATTGAATAGAACTTTTCATCATTCTGGTAAATTTTATCAACCTGAGTAATTTAGATCTTTTTCGTTAGGTCTTTCTGTTCCAGGTCATGCATTTTGTGAGAATCTGCTGTGAGTTGCTCAACAAAGACATGAGTACACCACATCTGTGTGTTATTGGTCAGACTGGGAAAACTTCAGTAATGACGATAACTCCCAATTGATATTTGGTGGACCGTTCAGTAAAAAAGTGCATTAAGGCATCTTGCAATTGGCGGGCTATTACTAATGTTCTTTCTTCGTGGTACACAGGGAGGTTACTTTGAAGATTGGTGAATATCTTAAAAACCAATATCATTTGTGAACGTCCAAAGTAGACAGTGTACCGTTATAGTAGCGTTTGTAAACCTCACCTGAAGCAATGTAATCAAGAACAAGTCGTGTTTTATTACTACACGTGCAAACTAACTCGAAGCGAACTCTTCAAACTGGAACTTGTCATTTTCTTTTCTTGCGCCTAGTATGCGCGTACTCGCAGAGGTATCGCATAATTCCGGTAACTACCATCTTCAGGCACTTTGACTGGTCATCTAACATCTAAATCGAATCACAGCTTCTTCTGTGGATGATGATAACAAACAACAGACACCAACACTCATGTGCCGTTAGTGTGCTATGTGGACTAATAGAACGTTCGTAACTCAAAAATTTGGTCTATATCTCAATGGGATGTTACAAGTCGACGTAGTCCCGTTTGCTAGCTACCGAATGTTCATTCAATCCAATGAGGGAAATCACGTTTTTGGGGCGCCAATTTGTCAAATTGAAGATAAAATGTGTTATACAGCCATTTCAGCAGCCCTGAAATGGGATCATCTCTGGGGATATGTGCTATTGTTTACGTTGATGAAACTAGGAACACACAAACAGTTTGCACCATCAGATCAAAAATAACCCCTTGACGCATGGGTATAACATTCGCCGTCCGTGCAGGCACGCGCATCACCTGGTCTAACATGTCTGGTTGTCAATGAGTGCTCGATATCGTTGTATTTTTCACCTGTCACATCAACTACAGATACACGTTCTCAAATTCTCTACAATTTAAGTCTTACGTTAGCAACAGAAACTCACGTAAACTCACTGCCTCTGCTCAGTTCCATCACGTGTTCATAATCAAGTACAAGTTCACAATTTATCAAGTATCGGCTAGTCCAGGTTTTCACATAGATCCCACCGCAAAAAGTAAAGTTAGCTCACGGAAATCGAATTATAACGGAAGTCGGTGCAAAAAGGAATTTCAACGCATTGCTTCTTCCATATTAAGTTAGGCCCGATCTTCAGGATGGTAATTCATTTCGGTTCTGATACTACTGTATGTGCCAAAGTCATCTGAACCCTTTACCCATCTGGTGTAAAATGTGGTCGGTTCACAAATTCAGCTTAACTATTCAAGGAAATAATTCGCTTAAACTGGTCAGAAAAAACCGTGCTTTTGNGTACTTAACGTGATCACGTGTTTACTTAAACTGTGGTATCATTCATAAGCCCAAGGCTTAACGCACACCCGATTAGAATCTAACTACAAAGAACGCTTTACTTGCTATGCATTTTTGAACGGTATAACGCAGAAGTACAAGTGGCTACAAGATGAATTAGATCACCCATGTACCTGGACTCAAGCCGCTTTAGTTTGCGCAGACAATAAGCTTGTGAAGCACAAGTAGTCTTATTTCAACTCATATCTGTAGACTAGGTATCCGTCCAATCACTCAGCAGATGAATTTAAGCAAGTTAATCCGCAACAAAGATCATAGATTCTTCATGAAACTAGGTGAGCCTGCTTCCCATTGTATTCACACGCCAAAATTATATTCATCTTGATTACCGGATTGGATGACTTACGATAATAATTTGGCCTTTTTAGTGAAGAGATCTGTTGCAGAGATTGAGTATTACTTAGCATGTATACGTCACAGATAATTGCTGCTGGCATATCACGGAAGTGATGATTGGATTACATTGTCTAACTCTTTGTGTGAAGACGGAAATACGTGAATACTTCATGCAGTAATTTTAACATGACATTCTGGGGCGGGTACAAATCAACTTCCACATTCGCACTCACAATACGACCGGTCTGCTCAAAATCATGAATGATCAAATCAGCTGTTTCAAACCATACTGACATATTCCACACCATCTTCACAAACCGTACACTAACGCACTTCAGTCAGATATAGAACATTTTCATTCATTCATAGATAAAAATAACGCAAAATCAGTTTATATGCAAACCACTTAACAAACTGACAAACTCCCGATTAATCATTTCGTCAGAGGCGGTTATCTTGACTAAATATTGATATGAAATATCTCGGCTGACTGTTTCTGCGCTCATGTTTGTGTGTGTGGAAAAGATACTTTTCTGCTAGTATTCAGTAACCATAGCCCGGGTCACGTGTCAAACATGTCCGCACCCGCCCGTACAGTTTAACCGTTCTGCTTGTAAAAATAGTCCAAACTTGGTTCTACTTGACAAATCTGTCACACCGTACTGATAAATTCCACAGCGCTGCTGCAAAAATATACATTCATACGTTTGCACAAAACAGAGAATATTTCATTCTATTACGTAATTACTTAAGGGTCAAGTTATTTACGAAACTGAGCTACAATTATCCGTATTCAATTCACTAGTAATTCACGGTCCCATTAGTGCTTATGAAGACATCCGTCCGAAACGCTTCTCTGAATGGCTACCATCAGGTGTGGATGACGTTCTAGTTGTAATAGAAATTACAGCTCTATGCTAGCTAGGTATTATTTATTCGCGAACGACATGCGTAAAAACCAATCGCCACAGGCAGTTAGCGATGTGAGAAATTTTCAACTAAAGACAGTCAAAATTGTTATTTTTGACGTCGCACTTCTCAATGTTATTTCCAATAAGTCTATAAGCTGCACTTAGATAAGTCATTTTTCAGGTTGCGTTGCTAACAAGACCGAAATGTCTCTACCTTATGAAGAGTATGTTTGGTCTGTTTCTCTTAACATCCAGGCCTTCGCTCGTATAATTTGTAAGAGTTAGACACAGTAGAAATTTACAACCAAACGGTGAACCTTATTACATAATGTTTCAGCATGGCTACCATACAGAAGACCACGCCCAGACGTTATTCGAAGACCCGTGAACTCTCAGGTACTAGGTAAGGGGCTTCCATGTGTTTCATCTTGTACTTAACGTGATCACGTGTTTACTTAAACTGTGGTATCATTCATAAGCCCAAGGCTTAACGCACACCCGATTAGAATCTAACTACAAAGAACGCTTTACTTGCTATGCATTTTTGAACGGTATAACGCAGAAGTACAAGTGGCTACAAGATGAATTAGATCACCCATGTACCTGGACTCAAGCCGCTTTAGTTTGCGCAGACAATAAGCTTGTGAAGCACAAGTAGTCTTATTTCAACTCATATCTGTAGACTAGGTATCCGTCCAATCACTCAGCAGATGAATTTAAGCAAGTTAATCCGCAACAAAGATCATAGATTCTTCATGAAACTAGGTGAGCCTGCTTCCCATTGTATTCACACGCCAAAATTATATTCATCTTGATTACCGGATTGGATGACTTACGATAATAATTTGGCCTTTTTAGTGAAGAGATCTGTTGCAGAGATTGAGTATTACTTAGCATGTATACGTCACAGATAATTGCTGCTGGCATATCACGGAAGTGATGATTGGATTACATTGTCTAACTCTTTGTGTGAAGACGGAAATACGTGAATACTTCATGCAGTAATTTTAACATGACATTCTGGGGCGGGTACAAATCAACTTCCACATTCGCACTCACAATACGACCGGTCTGCTCAAAATCATGAATGATCAAATCAGCTGTTTCAAACCATACTGACATATTCCACACCATCTTCACAAACCGTACACTAACGCACTTCAGTCAGATATAGAACATTTTCATTCATTCATAGATAAAAATAACGCAAAATCAGTTTATATGCAAACCACTTAACAAACTGACAAACTCCCGATTAATCATTTCGTCAGAGGCGGTTATCTTGACTAAATATTGATATGAAATATCTCGGCTGACTGTTTCTGCGCTCATGTTTGTGTGTGTGGAAAAGATACTTTTCTGCTAGTATTCAGTAACCATAGCCCGGGTCACGTGTCAAACATGTCCGCACCCGCCCGTACAGTTTAACCGTTTTGCTTGTAAAAATAGTCCAAACTTGGTTCTACTTGACAAATCTGTCACACCGTACTGATAAATTCCACAACGCTGCTGCAAAAATATACATTCATACGTTTGCACAAAACAGAGAATATTTCATTCTATTACGTAATTACTTAAGGGTCAAGTGTACTTAACGTGATCACGTGTTTACTTAAACTGTGGTATCATTCATAAGCCCAAGGCTTAACGCACACCCGATTAGAATCTAACTACAAAGAACGCTTTACTTGCTATGCATTTTTGAACGGTATAACGCAGAAGTACAAGTGGCTACAAGATGAATTAGATCACCCATGTACCTGGACTCAAGCCGCTTTAGTTTGCGCAGACAATAAGCTTGTGAAGCACAAGTAGTCTTATTTCAACTCATATCTGTAGACTAGGTATCCGTCCAATCACTCAGCAGATGAATTTAAGCAAGTTAATCCGCAACAAAGATCATAGATTCTTCATGAAACTAGGTGAGCCTGCTTCCCATTGTATTCACACGCCAAAATTATATTCATCTTGATTACCGGATTGGATGACTTACGATAATAATTTGGCCTTTTTAGTGAAGAGATCTGTTGCAGAGATTGAGTATTACTTAGCATGTATACGTCACAGATAATTGCTGCTGGCATATCACGGAAGTGATGATTGGATTACATTGTCTAACTCTTTGTGTGAAGACGGAAATACGTGAATACTTCATGCAGTAATTTTAACTTGATATTCTGGGGCGGGTACAAATCAACTTGATAGCCCATGTTAACTGGAGCTGGCTAGATCCACAGTAACGGTGTGGCATTTAAGCAGACCACAATACAAATATCCACTTTGGACGTTCACTGCAAAACTGAATTTCACAATAAAACTCGAAGTTTTATATGAGAGTAAATGTGATTTTTTCTCTTATGTTATGTGTATACGTGATTCGTTGTATAAAAGAATAACGGTTTGATAAACATAAATACAATACATCGATTTTGCAGTCAGGATCTACTAACAGTTCCACCCTAAAAAACAGCTGCTAGTGTTCTGTTTAGCTGACTGAGTTTCCAGAATCAGTTTCTCGTAAGCATCGTCGATGAAGTGGCCCGAAAATTTCAACAGTCACTTTAGATATTTGGGTCAAACTGAACTGAAGCGAAGCAATATTATACGGAGTGAACTGTTTTATAGCATACACTGCGTTCACAATCAGGTCTCTAAACAAAACTGCTGTGTTTTCACTTTGCATAGCTTCGCGACCCCGTCTACTTCATGTTATATTAAACAAAACTTACGATATTGAAAATCTCGTGCGCTCGGCTGTGAGTTTTGTAGGAGAACACAGGTGGATGAAAGTATAGAGCAAACCAGTCAAGTCAAATTGACGTTGCCTAAACAATCAGCCTAACTGAGCTGTGAATCCGACTGGTTGAATTCGTCAGAAATTTAATTTTTCTAACTCAGCATATGAACGGAAACACAAGACAACTATTATTGTCAGCAGTTATATGGTCCATCGTTTGACCTTTCACTAAAGACTAATTTTCTTCACATTCTGTTCACAACTCTTTCGGAAATAAAGAACAACCTTCACGCATATTCAGCATCAGCCCCTTTGTGAATGGAATTCAAGTAAAGTGTAATTCGAACCAATACTGCGTGAATGGAATCAAACTCGAGTCCAGAGACGGTTTGGTGCTACTGAGAGAGAGAACAGCTGGGAACGTTTTGAATGTTACTGGGTTGGCCTCGTGTCGGCCGTTAAAAATTAGCGTGACTTCTGGATCAAAATCAACCGCCGCCTGTGTGTCGCCTCTTCCAGCAAGTAAGTTGCAATTCTTACAAATGTGTGAAAAGTATTAGTCTCATTTTTGCACCAACCTTACATATATGCTTAATAGTGTAATGGTGCTGATGGTTCACATAACTATAACTAGAAGTTTCCAAAAATTCAGAACTGATATTGGGGTGTAACATATCAGTCACTAGTTTGTTATGCTGGCCATTCATATAAGACGTTAGCCGGATTTTGATCTAATATGTGTCACACTCAAACACTTTGTGTGAAGGCTGATGGTCAGCTAGAACCCTTTGGCGTACTGCAAGGTCGTAACCACTGGTTGAACATATGGTTATTGGTGGACAACATTTAGTCAATTTCATGAAATTGGTCACTTGTTCCGAAACTATGTTTGGTACTCACAGCTCCTTAAGACCAAGCCAACTATGGGTGTTGCGAGCGTAGCTCTCCCATGTGATGCGGGTATAGCATGTCATCTTGCGGTTCGTCGACCAATAAACATCCTACCGTTCATTCCACTTTCTGTCTATTTGAGACTGAATACATTGAAAACCATATTAAGCGAAGCTGTATCGGGAAGCTGAGATGGTACACATACGGAACACCCTCATTCACCTCAAACTCTTCAGGAAAGCCCCGTTAAACCAGAATCAACCCTGATTTCCAGTTCTCAGACAGCGCCATCCAGAGAAAAGCGCGCTCTGTGCTCAGTTACACAGCCTGTTGAAGAACATCATGACTGACAAGCATACGGTTCACGTGTTTGTCTCTACAGTTAGCTCACATATTAGCTAAAGGTTGTACTGTCCAAGTGTGATATGAGCACGAGAACCACTTCGTATTCTTCCATATTGTGTAAAATGGTACTACAGTGTTGACTGTGTAAAATGTGTAATATTTGATATCAAACCTTTTTCAGCCATTCTACTACTAAGACTGATCCCACGTTATTGTTGCTACGGTGAATATCTCCCCCTCGAGATTTTCATATCTAAATTTTCGTGGGGTCTTTACAATACTGTACACTATAACACTAAGAGATGAACGAAAGTCAACCGGTGTCTCTTAGATCTCCTCGGTGCCTTTCTCATTTGGTTCCCGGATATACATATCCGTGCTCTGTACAGCTAGTGCAGTGTAGTTGTAGGCGACCAAAAACCGGGATTTCGAAATAAACGGGGTGAGAGGCACATGTTCTCCAAACGGCGAGATCCGTAACCGATGGGAGTTAAGTATTAACACTGACGTCCATTCTGAATCAATAATACACAGGAACGAATTCCACTCCATTAATTTTCATCACACCTACTGCAGCTGGCTTGCACTTCTGACTAAACCTGACCAATGTTTGTGAGTAACAAACCCAGTGATCCTGCAAATTGTGTTCAGATTTTCATAGACTCCTCTGCGCGGAAATTTCAACTGCCGATTTCCGCAGATTTCCCATTTCATCAAAACAGTGAAAATATCAATTCACAATAGGCACGATGAGCAGGTTAGCCCAACTTATGCAGTATCCCGGCAGAATGATTGCTGTCCTCTAGAATGGCACATTCAGAACGCCCAACTCCATATTGGTTGAAATGAATAGATCAGCAGAGGGCACTAGTTTCCATCCACCGACAATCCTAATCTATCACCGTTTCCTTCCCACTGAAATTGTTGACAAAACAATCTGATTTGTTTCGTCCTCGAAGTATGCACATTCTTCCACTCACAGACCATTGATGAAGTAGTTACTAACAGGCTGATCTAGCCTGTTGGCCAGCTGTCTTCCCCACGTTATCTGGGTCATTATTAGACACCGCAGTCACCGCAACTTCGTGGTTCGATGTGAACGATTATTCCACTAAATCCTTTCGTCAATATCCATAAGCATAGCCATATAAGTAGAGGCTATTTGCAATCATGAGAAGGAAACAGGCGTGTAATTTTGAGCAATTCACATATCTCTCCTTTCTAAACAGTAAACGCTCGCGTACCACCAGATAGACGAGTGGTCAACAAGTACTGGACTAAAGTTACCTGGAACCACTTCAGACTGGGTTCACTTTGCACATTAACTAGACATAACGCTACCAGACCAGATTCGTGTTACAGATGTGAATACTTACCACAGGCTCTTTGTTAACTCGCATGCCGTTAGATCCGAATTGGAAACACAACCCGGTTAACTCGTGTCCATGTATTATCCAATCCTTTATAACAAGACTACTCACATCGTTACGCATATAGTATTGATGATGATTCAGATGAATAGTTGAGCAGTACAACATCCTTCTTCACTGTCTAACCGGTCATCCGTTTATACTTTTCACACGAATAAGCACCCAGTGCCCCATCTTCTTTGCGATTGACGAACTTGAGGACACCAGGTTACTAAATGCTTGAGTGGAAGGATGGTTCTATCAAACACGCCACATGCGCAGTGAACTACGTTGTTACTTACAAACAAGTGGACGGTGAGTCCAGGAAACTCAACTTCCAACCTCACGAACTGCCAGCAGTAATTGGAGGTCTTGCTGAGGACACGTTGTACAACTACACCGTTTACACAAATCTCGGCTGGGGTCTGGCTAGGAGCCCGGATTCTGCTCCAATCTCCTTGAGAACTTCAAAACGTGAGTATATTGTAGTCTTTGGCCCAGCACCAGTATACAACTATGCTCATTCTATGTATTATTGTACGCCACAAACAACTCGCCCTCAAGAAGAAAATGAGGAAGGTGACAAGCCTTTCTTTCTACAATTTCTCAGTGGGCACCTTGGTTGCAAACGTTCTCAAAGCGTTATTTATAGGAGACAAACAGAGTTGTAAAATATGTGTTTGATCATTGATGTCTCTACCATATTCACATCGATATCATGGGATTTCTTGTGACAAGAATGGTCTGATTGTGGACAATCAAGTGACAGACTATGTTCCAAATGAAGCAGAACCAGATAGTTTGGTTGTGGATATTGTGCTCTGCTGAACTGGTCTATCGGCGCGGATTTTACACCGTTAATGAAATGCACAGCAAGCTTACTATTGATTGAAGCATCGAGTCAACCAGATGTGCAGCAGTCACTATGAAACAATTCCACTGTCGATTCATGTACCGTCGGTTATTTGGGTTCACGTCCGACTTCTCTTGGTGTCGAATACATGATACAAGACACATAACGGTGATACAGCACTAATTGGAAAGTGTTTGGTTTGGTTTCAAAACACTGAATAACTGCCGTGAGTGAAAAATTAATGGAGCGGATGAAATTGGGAGTTGCCTTGAAATTGCGTGAAATTAACCTGTGACATAAAATTTTGATAGTGCAACTTACCGATAGACTACTGAACTGGGCTGTCATCTCAGTAATTTTATGAATACCTGAGAATGAGCAGCACAGAACGCTTAGTTCCATAAACATCTTAACAACATGTGAGAAAGGCCCAATTGGTGCCTAAACTCGTGTTGTGTTGGACGTCAAATCACTAGGTTAGATATGGTAGACTTCGTATGTTTGTGGTTTACACAGTTCGCTACCCGTCACCTCCAACATCCGTGATGAATATCTGGCAAAATGCGATATCATCCGCTGGTCAAGCAAAAACCAAACACAGAGTTTCGCAGATTATACTAACCGTCATCAGACTGAAGGAATCGGTTCTGACCATGTGTGGCTGAAGTGTAAATTTCGAGTTTTCAGTGAGCCGATGTTTTACAGCAAACAATTGGAATCTAACTAACAACATAGAAAGGGAGGTTTCTTCTTGCGTAAGCTGTAAATTATGCAAAGTGTGTCCGACTAACAAGCCGAATAAATAGGTTAATACGTAGACGATAACAGCACTGACGTGTTTTGATTTTTCTCATATTATTCAGCATTTGCACAGAATGAGCGCTCTTAATGCTAGTCGCAAGTGTGGTAGTTTCATTTGTTTACAGACTGGCTGCTAGTTGCGTGGTTACGATTTCGTTTTAAGATAACTTTTAATGAACGCCGTCGTTTCAGCAATTAGAAAGTTGGAGATGCCTGCGCTGGTCGTGTCAAATTCGGAACACAATATTACAATAAGTTGGAATGGCACAAATCACATCGAACAGTTTGGGGTGGGCGTTGAACTGAGTTGGACAGAAGGCACAAATGCTTTTGCACGCACATTCGGCAGAAACTCCACCGAGTATCTGATCAAGAAACATGATCCCAGTCAATTTCATCGCATACAGTTCAACCTATATGATGTCAATGGATCAGTGGTACTCTCGAACAGACAATGTCTGTTGCCTTGGTTACGACGTAAGTTGGATGTGTTTGATCACAAAACCCGCAATATAAACACATTTGAGTATTCATGTCAAGGCCAGTTCGAACGGTTTCATTACGTATCTGGCAAAATTTCGCAACATCGTCACCAGTGTCTTCTGCCATTATCGATGCATGTCTGCCTACAGCTTTGTTCTATTCGTTTGTGCTTACACTTCTGACCTAGTGAGGATCAATCAGGCATGCCTCTGAAACGCCACTAACTGTGGTGTGCGTCTAAAATGTCACCGCAAATTCTTACCGAATGTAGAATGTAAGTTGGAGCATTTTGCGTCACTCATCAACCTATCGACTTCGCAGTGGTATTCCAGAACATTCACAGATGAGAAGCGCAAATGAGTGTTTGTGACAACAACGAATCACAGTCAAATAAGAAACACCCGAACATTAACAAAATAACCCATCGTAAACACCAACTTCACGAAATGCGCCGGGCCCGTTTTGCGCAAGCTGAAATTAGTGCACAGATTGCGACATGAAGACAAGAAGTTAACTAACGCTCTGAACACTATCAAGCGAATTGAACTTTACTCTCTTCAAAACAGATATATGTCGATCGAAATAACCAAATTGCCTCTTTCGTTGACAAGATTATCGAGGGTTTATCTAGTGTGGCAACATCTCCACAGTTTCATAATTTAATGCAACTGCTCTGAAGACTTTTAATTACACACGAGAAGATTACAAAGGAAATTGGATTCACATGATGAACAATTAAAAGACGGAGTGTATGGAACGAAGTAACATCAAAGTCATCACGTATATTCATACACAGAAAAACTGCTATGCATGTTGAGGCAGCTCGAGCCTCAGCTCGTAAATTTCTTTTGCTGACGTTAGCTAGGCAACTGTCGGTAGAACTGATGTGCGAAACCATGCTCGCAGATGAGGTATCCTACAATTTGAACTAACAACCCGCCCATCTTACTGTATCATAGGGAATTCATGAAATGATTGCCCACTGGGGTGGTAGTCTCCACCAAGCCTTCTAGTATCTATTGAACGTCCGTCAGGTTGGTGGTTAACCGGAAATAATTACACGACACTGCGAGGTTGCGTAGGTGAACAGGCTGTATAACAGATCTGGCATACCGTTTTCGCTATTGGCTCAATTTCAGGAGAGACACCTACTTTTAAGTGATACTTTAACTGGTTTGAGACTCACGTTGGAATTTCCCCAAAGTTTAATCACTTCTACTCCCACTTGCTACACACAGTGATAATAGAAATTGTGATCAGAGGCTATCGCTCTCAGGTAATTTCACAGAAGAAAGCGGTGTACCCTTTTTCCCTAGTAGCAACAATAAGTCGAAACAACAAATCTTAAAAATGATTTTTTTCAGTGATACCATTAGGTAATTGATGCATGTGGTTTAACCACTCACTGAAGGTCGATTGTGAATGTAATAGCCGAATTAACCTGATGCGATTGAACACCGTTCATTAGGTCGCTACGACTGACCTACCTATGTGCCAGGGGTAGGTATGTGATCACACTCGAAATGGAAACGTCTCATACATAACGTTGATTAAGTTGTGTGTATACAATTCGTTTCATATTTACCCCAAAGAATCTGAAGCTCCAGCGTTCCACGTAAGAAATTCTCCTAGTCACAATGCACTGCTGGTGGAATTTCTACAACCGGAGGGCGCTCCTTCAGATTGTGAATGGATTGTTCAATTGAACATCACGGGGGTTAACGACTGGTCAGAAACGCACTTGTTATCTGCTCCGGGAATTCACTTGCTGGTCAACTCTACTTCTGGAATGTCACAACAACTTTCCGCGTGTTTCGCCCCGTTTGGTACGAAGTGCACATCTGAAAAGAGCCACATCGCAACGGAAAGTGAGAAAAGTGAGTGAACTGGACACTAGATGAAAACGCTGAAGGCTGTTTGACAAACAGTGCATAAATCATGATAGTAGTGTTGAATGCAAGTGCACGGTTGAGTTTCAGATCGGATAGTTTTACAACCATCAGCGATAGACGGCTGTTATTTTATAACTGGTGGAGCATATGAATACCGGCAAGTAGACCACTAGTAGTTATTGACTTTGTTGACTGAAACTCAATTTACCTGCAAATTCTGTTGCATAATGTATATACCACTGAGCGCAGTGTATTTCCCACACAGTACACTGATGTCACGGACATCAAGGGAACGTTTGCTCGTTTTATTCAATCACAACCCACTTTTATTCTTATCACGCACTATTCGGGCGTTGTTTATCAACGCTGTCACGTACAATTGGCACTTATTTAGCAGATGCGCTTGAGACTGTTAAATCGCTATCACTTTACATCCAGCACTACAAGTTTTGCCTCTTGTAGATTAGTTCACCCATTGTAATGTTCACCGATGTCCACTTTTAAACAGGGGGTTTGACAGTGGACTGGATGTTCCGGGTCTCATTGAGAATAACAAGTGAAACAATGAATGCAAATGACAATAATCGCTTAGATGGAACAATTTCGAAACTTCATTTCCGACTGAACCGACTCGCAGTTTTATACCACCACAGCTTTCCGTATCAGACTACCTGGGCGAAACTTAGTTAGGGTCGCATTCAGCTCAACGCCTCTCTGAACTGAACAGCCTGCACAGTGTTTCAGTGTCACATTCGGAAAAACTATCTGTCGTATCGGGCACACTGCGTTCTCCATAGCATACCGTCTTCCTCAATCTGCAGGCTTTTCCATTACACAGATGTCATCGTCCGAGTACTTATTGAAAATATTATTTCCAATATCCCCACCGAGAGCACTTTTATCCAACAATGTTAAGGAGCTACCTACTAGAGGAGGGGATAGACAACTCCGGTAGAATACAAACAGTCTGACGATATGGTTTCTTATCCAAGTGAACTGATATATTCCACATGCAACTTAAAATCATTTGCTTTTTTGTTGATTTGGTTAGGCTCAAATACAGATCGTTAAATCGATTATGCCAACAAAGGTGGCCAGCGTTCTGTACAAGTGGTATTTTCTTGAACTACCTGCACAATTTGGGAAGAATAAACCATTAGTTTTCAACCAGTAGTCATCGGATGGAGCTTAGAAAACTGAACATACCTTTGATGGAATACACATTTAGATTTTCCATCACCGGCTCTGATGATCACCCTGTCAAAGAATGATATGGAAATTTGCACATACTAACAATCGGAGGTAGTGGCCTTCCGTTCATTTTAACCATGCATGGATCATGTTATCAAGATTATGTATCCAGTTGGTGGAATTCCAAGATGTGTCATAAGTTCTGGCAAATGCTAACACTTCAGGCTGATTACAACACGAGAAATGCGTATCTAGATCCTAGCCTTTCCTCCAGCACGTCAATAAATTTGGACAGATCACTTCATTGTGAGTAAGATAGGCTGTCTACCAACACGGCTGTTGTACAACTGCCCGACGTTTATAACATCTGATGGTATCAGCTATTCTTGAATTCACCAGTGTTTAATTAGACCGTTTTCTGTTAACAGCAGACTTCATAAGTCTTACTGTTGTCAACTCATAGGCCTATGTGTTTGTCGCATTTTGTACTATCAACGCATAGTATCAACAATATTACTGAAATATGACCAACTGTTGTATGATTCGACATATGTGTGAAGATTACGACAATGATCATGTTATCTTATCAAACTGACTATCTGTTTGGCTTTGGTACATTCTAGCCGACATGGAAATTTATCCCGCACAATTCGATATCACTCCATCAGATGACTCAATAAAACTTCATTGGGAAATTCCACGTTTTGCAAAACACTTGATCAACCGCATCATAATCTTCACGGAAGGCGTAAGGATGCAAAATTATCCGAGTACAGATATTCCCCCAAATGTCGGACAATACTCTGTCAATCGCCAAGGAAATAAACCAGAAAGTTATCTCACTGCACGCTTGGTTGGATTAAGTGTGAATGGTGTTCCACTGATAGATGCTAGTAAATGCGTATGAGTTGAACTATGTACGCACTTTCGCGAGTGACTGATTTTGATAAGTTTTTCATTTTTAAACAATGTAGCTAGTTTTGAATTTCGATAGTTGTGATCAGTATGTTAACAATAACCATATTTGAAAAGTGAAGTAAAACATAATTACACAAAGTGTGTGTTTTATGATTACAGGTTTCACAGTGGGCGAAGCGAATGGGTAACTGTTTACACATATGCACGAGAATATTACTGACTAGCATTTACTTCAATGAATTGTGAGCTCAATAGCAACGGATAATAACTGTGCTGACAAATACCTCAGGATTTGTTGTTGATAAACCTACGCAGTCTTCCATTGATAGCATCGTGAAATCACTACATGTGTCGGTGCATCTTACCCGCAAAAAATGTTGGTGTTCAGTGGGCAGCAAGGCAGAAAGTGAGAACAAATAAACCCTGTCTGTTGTTTCCACCGTTGCCCGAACGATTTTAAGTTCAGGTTTATTGCGGCCACATGTAGTCATTCATGTCATAGCGAGTAATTTTCCTTATACGGAATGCGAAATAAAATCACGTGCAGTAAGAACCTGTAATAAAATCAATACAGGTGATTGCAAGAACTGTACAAACTGATTCCAGCTGATCAGAAACTGCAAGTTTTTGTTTCGAATTCTAGACAATTCATTCCCCTTAGATGAGAAATTTCAGATGCTTGATGCGTCCTCATTTTGAATAGCAGCATGCTTATGGTGAAGATTAAAAGAGTGGAGACTAAACCGATAGGATCGCTTACCTTAACAGACAATTTGGTCAACATCAACTGACCATAATAGCATTTTCGGCGTGCTAGAGGTGGCCTAACGTAAGTTTAAAGGGTGCTTTGTAATGAAGACAGTTTTCAAAAGTCTGATGAAAATTCACCTAAATACAAACGGTAAAAATAAAAAGAACAATTAAACCACTTAATTTGCAATCAAGATACATTTCTGGTCGAGACGCGCAATATCGTAACCAACCTGCCAGTCTGTCACGACAGTTTCCGCAGTCGGTGCCAGCTACCACAGACTGCTTACAGACAAAAGTAGGCAAACCGTGTTTTCAAATATACTGGCCGTCAGACCGATTCGAGTAGAACAATGATGCACCAATCTGTTGTTATATTCCATGCGCAGAAACGACCATACGGTATGTTCGGTGGACACATGTACTGCGAAAAATTGGAGATTTCTGACAGTAGTGGTTTTACCGACGGACACTTGGCATTTAATACTGGGGCTTAGGTACCAGATTTGAAGTTTCTGTTCACAAACTTGTGCGCCAGAAATAAGTTAAACCTAGGCAAGTATAAAAAGAAACTCGCAATTCTGTTAGTTTAGCAGATTATCGGAAGCGTTTTTAAGGTTGTTGGGTGATGTGCACTGAAAACACCAAAACGAAGGAGAGAGTCCGAAATGCAACCGGCTTCTTTGCGGTTCCCGTTAACGGTCTTTCTCAGGAAGTGCCATACTCCTAAAAACGTCCCACGTTTCATGCCTCGTGGCGCATCCATATTTATCCGAGATGATAAAGAGGTCAACTTGCAGATAGAACTCCGGACCGCACCTACTAATTTTACCTCGTTTAGTCCCTCTTGAGGAGACCATGGTGGTAAACGGCATAGAAACAGCGTATAATCAGCACTTACGCGGTGCTCTAAGCAATACGGTTCACAGTTTGTGCTTCATAAATCAATAATAAACGGCTGATTATGAGCATGGAACGGATAGCAGGACTTCAACAAGCAGTGTCCTTGGATCGAAAGCAATCGAACAATGTAGATAACCTTTGCTAATTTTCCATTCGAAACAGAACAAACTCTTTAAGGACTCCTCACGAATTCCCTAACCAAGTGCAGCGTGAACTATCTGACACTGAACTCGAAAGACGCCTCGTGTAAGCCGTCGAAGCTAACTTACTTCGAAACCTTCTGCCTCACTACTTCCCCACGGTTAACCTCGAAACCCTTATGATCAAAGCGCTTGAAGCAACATAGAAATCATTTTTTTGCACCTGAGCAGGAAGTCGGTGAAGTGTGATCAAGATATGTCATGTTTAGCTACAGGATCATTCCGATTATCGTTACACGTCTGAAAATACTGGGTATGCTTTTTGATCTGGCGCGGATAAGCAAACAGTTTCGTTGTGGTGGTTCAATCAAATAAATGGCAAAAACGGTCAAAACCATGGTAACATCCAAGGAAAGCTGTGACGGTAACCGAAGAGTGCAAAAGTTATGCCTACAAATAGAACGACAGACGTAGCAGTAACCATTGAATGACCGACAAGTCGAGATATGTTGATTTGAAATGTATTCACACACAAGAGAATGAAAGCGTCACAGGGTAGGTTCAGACGACGCCAGATGACAACGCTTCGCGCCTCGGTAGGTCTACAGACTCGCGGAGCTAAAAACAATTTCACCGTGCAGATATTTCAACATTCAAAAGTCAAACCAAAAAGAGGAAACAGAAGCGGTGCGCGAAAACTCCCTTTTACTGTTGCTCACATTCAAATTTAAAAAGTGGTGAGCGTTCAATCAATAGAATTGTGAGGATCATGCGTTTTAGCAGCTTAGTCTTACGTACGGTCTGAGCTAAATATATATGTATATATCTCAAGTCTTGTAGGGGGGAAAGACTGCACGTGGGTATATATGTTGAAATTTAGAGTGGTTCTACAAGTGGGATGTAAATGAACAGTCAATTACGTCCAGGTTTACAAGTGCTGCAGAAACATGGTAAGTCGTCCGGCCGATTCGGATGGCAAGACAGGTAGTACGTTACGGTCAGTCATTTAAACAAACATAGTACAATTCTATGAGAAACGAAACACCGGTGGTAAAGCTGGATAGAGTTAAATCGTTTACGGTAGATTTGGAGTCCATGGCAATCAAATGAATGTTAGCGGTTGTGAACAGGAGCGAATAATACAAACCGACAATTCCCATTAAATTGCGAGATAAAAGTATATTACTGGAACCTGTGAGTAGGATAAAATTGCAAGTTTGTTAGGTAAACTACCGCCCCTCAATCGTTCGCTGTTATTTGTATCATTTGGCCTGTTGAGGGGACACCCAGGAAATTGTCAACTCCACCGACGGAATATCACTCAAGTCTGATGATGGTACCTTTGGGGATTTGCGGCAGCTGATTCGTGACATATTTTAGGGAGAAAGCTCCTTAGTTGCTTGCATCAACCCATATCAAAAGCGTTCATTTCAAATACAATGCATCTGCTACTAACAAACAAACCAATCAGTCAATCCGATCCACAAGACCCGTCAATACTGCTGATCAACAAAACTTCAGTGGGCCATTTGTGTTTCGTTTAGTAAATTTTTTCACCAGTCACATACCTTCTAAATATTTAAGTGTCATTCGAGCCACAAATGAAATGATGCATAAGCCAAAGGACACGGTACACCGAAACACTTTATGTAACATTGTATGGAGTGGTTTATCTATATTAAGACGGTAAAACCTGTTCCACCTTAGATTCAGAATATGACAAATCCTCGAAGCGCTACAAAACGGTTCACTCATTATCGGCGCTAATGTTTTAGAAAGTCTTGTTTAAGTTGGACGCAAATCCTCTGGGAAAATGGTGGACGTTTTTGACGATATAGCATCTAATGTTCTCTGTTGTATTCCATGATTTCTGATAAAAAAATCCTAACTGTTGTACGGTGCTAATTAATATTGAAGAGCCATTCTGGCAACCATATAAGCAGAAGTACGTTACAGTCCATTTACAGTAAGCTGTTGTATCATAATCATTTGGCGAGGGTCGTTCTACTCAACTTACCACGCAAACTATACAGTGCTCATTTGGTTGCATGAAGCCAGTGACCACAACCTAGGTGAGAATTTTCTGATCGCGGTGTTTTGGATTGTAGTAAACACGACATTACTGTGTTTCCCGTCGAGACGCTGGTTGCGGTTGAGCGTTTAGACTTGATTGTTCAGTCACGCGTATTGTGTGGTTATTGGGGTTTTGGTTAACACGTCAGTATCACAAACACAAGGGTTGAAGTGCATATTCCTGCTCAGACAAGGGTATGCACTAATGATGAAATTTATTGAGAACGCGACTCAAATATATTGTTTCCTTGCGAATTGCGCCGGCGAAAGCCTTATGCGAATGCAAGGTCTGTTTTAGACGGAATGCTAACTAGCTGGTCGCAGGTAGCTTTTGGTGATTACATTCTGAACGTTCACTTCCTGAGTTAAAGCGAACAGTGAAAAACTGTTTTCTGATGATCATCTTCTTTGAAGACATGATTTGGTTTGAAATGGTTGAATCAGTTTCTCATATATTAAAATGAAAAGCGTTGAAAAGAAACACTGGAATTGTAACCAAGTAGGATAGAAACAGAAAACAACCAAGCCCTAATCCAATATGTCTACATTCGAAGAACTGCATGAATGAGTTTAATAAATGAAGCGGGAGTGAATATGATGGGGTGCAAGTTTAATGCGTTCACATTAGTCCTAATTGCAGTAGTCACAGTTCATATGAACTCTTCGTCAAATGTGACAAGTCTAGTAGGTCAGTCAGAAGGTTATCTGATGTGCCTACTAGGATTTCACGTGTAGTGCTTAAGTATTTAAATGGATAGTTAAAACAAACACAGTACACCACAATTGGGAAAAGTGATAAAAAGTCAAGGCGCTAAATTGTGTGCGGCATTTTAGTACGTGCTACAACGAAAAGGCAAAAACTTTAATAAACAATCCCAATCTAACTGCTGATGACTTGCATTGAATACCAGATAAAATATGGGACAGCACCATTCACGACGTTATCCGTTATAAACAGAATATACTGTCCACAGAGCTGCCAAGCAATTTGTCAGGCTTCTGCTGTTTCTTGGAAAACAATGTCAACACTTACATAACCAGTCGGCACAGTTACCTACATGTGCAAGGGAGAGTGCTGGACTACCTGCTCAACTCGAACAACCCAAAGACAAAGCAGTTAATCCTGTCGCCAAATCACCAACTCATAGTACAAGCTCGCTTGTGGTATTTTCTCCTGCACGCAACACACTAAAAATGAGAAAGAGTAAACTTTGGCTGACGAAAAACACACCAACAGTTCAGGGCAGTCAGTCAGAAACTGTATAGTTCTATTTGGGCTGCGGAGGAACGCTGTACAAAACCATGCAAAATATTGACCCATAAAATTTATCACACATCAGATGGCCTGATAATTTGTCTTGCCTCAAATAATGGTTCTGCTGGCTGTGTTGCTTTGTCTTTCGTGCACTCGGTCTACGCGACATTCTCCACAACAAGTATTTGTGTGTATTCATAAAGCGTGATCTTCAGCGACTGTCAACAGTTTCGTTCACATAAAACTGCTTAATCATATCCTAGATGTTCCACTGTTGTGCTAGTGAACTATGATACTCTGAGTCCTACGTTCACTGCTTCTAAGATGTCGCAAGTAATATAATAACATGTGATCAACGTGAGTTTACAAGTAACTGTGATTTCCTCAAGATTTCCATCCTTCGGTGAAGTTAGTGATGGATACAAATTACGGCTATAGCTTGAAAATTAATACCCAGTAGATATTAATTGCCTAATTGTTTGTCTAAGGACTGTAGTACTTCTCGCATTTAAAAGTTGATCTGAAAGAAGACAACCTGAAGAACGCAAGTGAGTGATTATGGGGAACGGTAAAACGTCGTTTTTAAAAAACAACGTTATCAGTTGTGTTCGATGGAAAAGTGAAAGTTGGGATTAACGGAAACTGACTAAACAACATTGCGAGGAGAATATTTCCTGATAATTCACCAGTATACCTTTCGCAGAGTTTAAATTTGAATCGATTTGCATGCGAAAAAGGTGGGTATAGACATAAACGGAGACGAAATACGGACTCAAACAGAAGTTGAATAACTAACACAAGGTATCGGATACGGTTTACTCAAATCAGGTGCAATTGTTAAAACGTAGTGTGACAGCTTTAGGAACAAAGTACTGATGAACGAAATTGAGCGAGATGATTCGTGTTGTAATGCGTGGCATTTTACACGTTAGTTGGTCTCACCGGGCATAGAGGTGTGAATATTATTGAAACAAAAACAGGGTATCTATAAAGGAATCCCCAAATGTGCAGGTCGATCTGAAACGTAAATATTACGCAAATCTTGATCTAAAATTTGCGGATAATGTCAGTCATCCATCTCGGAAATATAAAGACTAATGTCATCAACTAATTCACAGGGTTCAGAACTATTTGATAATTCGTACAATTTTGAAGTTGACCATCACTCACATTTGATCGCAGCCTCCGCATTCAGATAGACTTTCCAGCCAGCCCCATCGAAAATAAGCACTAGACTCGAGTTTCGCTCTGGTTAGAGCTCGTCAGTAGTGCATATCCTTGCCACGGCCGGCATTTGAACTCTGGCCATTCCAATAATGAG
>QNGE01000224.1:207915-240359 GCA_008508345.1 Paragonimus westermani | reverse complement strand
TGATGATGTCACCTCGCTTGGTGATGAAACGTTTGCAACCTAAATGCGAAGCTCGGCGAACATATCAATACCAAAACTATCAGTGCGAGCTACGAGCAACACTACCACTGTCTCCAACCATCACTGCCCGTCTCTGTTTGACCGTTGTATATAACTTGCACGTGTGACCTTTGCGACTAGTGGAAGTAATTCGGATGCTAACCCATCACAAAACGTAGCTTCTTTCCCCTCTGATGAAGTGTGGCTTTGACTTCTCCAAGTGACATTAGGCGTTTCCAAATGTCTACATATTTGGAATTTGTAAAACATGGTTCGGAACATAACAGCAGATATACCTACCCCTCTCGGTTATTTATAAAAAAAAGACGAGTTTCAAAGTATCTTGGAGCTACCAACAAAATGCATTATTTTACATTCATGTATTATCCCCGTGGTGTTGACATTCTGTTTCAATTTTCTACCAAATTTCAGACATTTTGATCGAGGTGAACATGTAACCAACAACCCTACTCTATGTCTAATAATTGAGGAACGTAGTCTTAGTTACACAAATGTTCCACAAAAGCAAACGTTTTTATGAGTTATCTCAACCATGTCAGTGAGGTTGGACCATGGTTTGGAAATTGTTCTTTGACTTAGAGTAGACAGATAGTACGTGTGCAAATTTCCAGACAACGATCAGCAACGATTGAGGGGGCGTTTATACGTGCTATCGTTATAAATAGTCATTTTGGAACTGCTGCATGAACAAACGTTAATATGCAGCAAAATTTACACGACTGAGTTTGTGTTACAAAATATAGTTACTAATCAAACAAAGTAATAATCGAATATTATCGATAACTGGTTATCAGATCAATGAATATCTGCCGTCCGAGTAGTACACCTGGATGCCTTACACAATCTGGTGACGCAGGCTATGGTTTTTAATTGGATGTTTCACGAACAACTTGTCAGTTTTATTGGTGCATATGAGGCCAAGATAAACTGATCGTTGGTCGTGTTAAGCTAAGGGCTCGAGCGAACTTCTAAGCATACAGATTTTACTTTGGTAATCGAATCATACACACGTTGGAGGTTGTCAGACAGTGTTGCAGTTTTGTTCTCGGTTGATTCACGTGAATCTTGTGGGGGACCTTGAAAGACTTTGTCCAGTTAACTGTTGAGCTAGTGTCTGCCCGAAGCAGAGTGTGAGGTGTTGTTGAGAGATCGCAAAAATTACCTCAGGTTCGGGTTCAGAAACAAATTTCACTGGTGATCATGCCTCCTTGTTAATTGTAACCTTGTAGCTAAAATGATGGAAATGAATTCGTAGTCTACATTTTGCATGTCAGATCACAGTCCGGTTGCACCCGGACAAAAAGCCCTATCTCATGTTATTAGTACTAAAATTTGGGCTTGAGTGACCACGAGTAAATAGATGAATGAAAACCAAGCGTGATCAATTTGTTCGTCACTGGTAAGTGACAGCAGTCCACATAAACGGTATGGTTGCTTTATGAAAACGTAGCGGGTATTGTAGTCACGGTCATGGCAAAGATATCACTACTGGTGAAACACGAGTACAGTAGTTGTTTCTTGAAAATGACTCAATTCAAATTCTTTGGCATTGTGACGACTGAGATCAATTGTGAGTGATGTTCAGTTTACAGTTAAGTGATCATCCATTGTTGGATCAAGTGACGTACGTCCACTATCACATGAAAAGTGCTTATTCCGGATGATTTCACAGAAAATTTTGGTTGTTTAAATCAATAAAAGTCAACAAATCAATGCTTTAAAGTGCGTGCATTTGGGTGAGCCGGATATCCACTACGGTTGAAGGTTCGTCGTCCAAATTAGGTACAAACCGTGTGGCGCTCAAACACTAGGTTGCCGAGGATAACAGAAAGTTATTGGATGGAAGCAAGAAATGGTGGACCGTTTTCGTACCGTGAACTGTGTTAATATCGACCAGCCCGGCGTTGAGTGTATGCAGGTGTTGTGGCTTGAATACCAGTGATTATAACTAGGGGGTTTGTCGCATCTTAAACATCAGTTCGGTCCGTCACTGACAAACTAACAACAGACTACATCTTTCCTTATAGTTCTCACGCCTAGTTTAGCTCTTGTCGAATGTTGAAATTATGTTGAACCACTGGTCAAAACATATCCCAAGTTTATGCAGTAATCACATCCTATACTCCTCTGAACATGTTTGGAGCTGGATTCGTTCGCGCATTTCAGGATGCTTTGAAGATAGCAGAAACATGAGGTTGTTCTGTTTGAAATAACCTTATTCAGAGGTGATCGCTGCAGATAGGTGCAAGGGGGCAGGCCCAGGGTCAGCCAATACTACGTTTGGTGCACTAACGTCTGATTATGAGTGGACGCATTTTAATGTCGTTCTCAGAACAACTAACATGTATCTGTTACAATTGCGTCTTGTGCAAGCCAGTTGTAGCGCGCACGAGCGCAGCTAGAATGAATCAGGCCAAGACAAGTCAACGCCATTCAGTATAGTCAAGTTTATTGAAATCATTCGTACATTTATTCCACCCATGACGGGAGTCAACTGTTTGACAATGATCGGAGCGTAGTTTCGGAGATATACTGAAATACACATGATCAACAACTGCTTTCCCGTAAATATCCCTCAATAATTACCCCGATGATTTATTAGTTCCTCAGCCTGTCTGTCACACAGTCCATCACATTTATCGCCAATTGACGTTTGGAAATATTACACACTCTCCGCATGAGTTAATATGTATGAGTGTTTCAACTGTCGAACGAAAATCCGGGTGGTGTTCCGACGTGACGAAATTTGGAAATCACGCTAAACCACTTGGCGTGGAAATGCTTGAGAATCTTTTGCACAATTGATTTGCACTGATAACTGTATCACAAACAATTTCAAATTGGATGTTTGGGGTAGTAGACATATTATCCATAATATACCAATGAAAGGCATAGTGAGTAGTCGTCCGTTTGCTTTGATTCCCCATAAAACAAAGATGGAGCAATGGCACCGGATTTTTTTGAGATGGCTGAGTGATATTATTCAAACTTTTATTTTGAATATGGTGCGACCTAGACAAAAGAAACAAAGCTTTAATGTGTTGTTGCAGAGGAGACTATCCGCAATAAATGACCATTGATCTATATACCACTAAAGCCCTATAGTTGCACCTACACCATCGACCACTGTAGCACATTTTGCTTCTATGGCCCGTGTTATGATTGCACACGCTCTGAATGAGTGTGCACCATGTTCGTGCGAAAACCACGTCGTTGGCCTTGTGTGAGAATATTTGAATGAGAGATGTAGCAAGTTTTGTTGATCGCACAATGTGACGGCAGACCGGAAGGCAGAAGTGACAATTCCCGTTTACCGATGCGAGGCGGTCCTTTCGGTTGACCAGTAGAATTTTTCTATGCTCGTGAACTTATGCCAGTCGTGCAGATTTCACGTCGACGGCGTTGAGACAGAGATTGGTGTCAACGCATCCGCACGTTCGAAGAATGCAGCTAAAACGGAAAAATTTCGTAAGAAGCTTGTCAAATGCATTCACCACTGTGGCTTTGCTCTCACAAGCTCTCCATATTATCCATGTCCCTGAAAAAGTGCACAAGTTACTTAATGTCTTCATAATCAATGGTCCGGTTTACCTTCGGATCAACACTCGGCTCCACCAGTCCATTAATATCCATCGATCTCCTCGCTGATCGCATTTTATTCCTAGGCACTACAGATTGCGTGCAATACTTAGTGCTTGCTAAGGCATTTGTATATGGTCCAATTTGGTGTCAACCCGCTCGCACTTTCCATGAATGTAACTTAAATACATACAATTCAGAAGAAGATTTTTGGCTGCACCCAACATTTTGGTTTTGGTCTGTCCTATTTCGACATGCTTTTTGGTTTTCTCACCTCTTCTGTCTCACCAAGCATCATGACAATCCACGAGTGCATGTCGAAGAACAGTGGCCACTAGTTGTACACAGTCTCTTGGGGAGCTACCGACCTCATGTGCTGTCCAGCTTAGCGTGCGATGTAACACACAATTTCAATTGTTGGCGGAAATCTATCACCACGATTCCAATTGAAATCATTCACACGTTCAGACGACCCACATTTGGCAAATTCAAACGATAGATCCCGAGAATCATTTTTGAGTAGTCGGGGATTTGGTTTATTCTCAATTTGACCATCATTCACATTTGACCGCAGCCTCCGCATTCAGATAGATTTTCCAGCTAGCCTCATGGTTTCCTCATGATTAGAATAGCTGGAGTTCAAATCCCGGCCGTGGCAAAGATATACACTACTGACGAGCTCTAATGAGAGCGAAACTCGAGTCTAGTGCTTTTTTTCGATGGGTGCTGGCTGGAAAGTCTATCTGAATGCGGAGGCTGCGATCAAATTTGAGTGATGGTCAAATTCAGAATCAGTTCTGTTCGTCAATCTCAAACTGCAAGTCGATTGAATATTTCTTTATAAAACTTGGACTTAGTTTAACGCGTGTCAAATTTTGCAATCATGTTGAACTGGTAGTCAAAACACAGGCTCCAATTCGTGCATTACGTGCAGCTTAAATCGCTAAGTTTTAGCAGATGTTTCTTCGTTGTTCTCACAAGTCTAGACTTGCTCTATATTTTCTCGATGTGCTCTTAGATTTTTTCAACATTTTTGCTTCATGTTACTGTGAATCTGCAGGTATCCTACCATTTCCTCTTTTCCTGTCTCCGTACATGAGCTACTTTCCAATCCGTTTCGAGTTTTTTCATGTTTTCCCTTCCCTTCCCTTTTCCAATTCCTTTTTTTGTGTCATCTGAACTTCACAGGCTTTTGTGCTTGTCGCCCTTTTTATTCTGGCCAGCTTCTGTCACTTTTTGAAGTTTCCTCTGATGGCCAATTACACTTCTGCATTTTTGTTCACTACGGTTACGTGTGATGTCTTTTGTTGATCCGTTTGTTGTAATTCTGTCTGAGCATGCTTATCTTTTCCTGACGTGCACGTGTAGTTTTTCATTCTTCCTAATGAATAGTGAGCTTCGCCTCTGTCTCTCTCGGTATGTGCAAACGTGTGAGAATTTTTGCTTGCGCTTGTTTAGCTCTAGTTGACGTCTGTCTGCGTGTTTTTGCCTAAAACTAAACAGAAGTGGATTCTGTTCTGTTTTATGATTTGTCGGTGAATGCCATCGCTCCCGACGTATTGAAAATTCGTTGCGCTGTTCACTCACCCATAGTTTAGCCGTCTATACATATTTTTCCCTTGCTTTGGAGTTTAATGCACGCGGTATTTGCCCGTTCTACCGAAAGCCATTATGGGGTGCAACGCAGTCAATCATCTATGTAAGCGGCGCACTCGTCGATTTTGAAGAGATAACGAACTGGGAAGCGTTTTCGTGTGCGACCATTTCCTAATTTCCATGGCTTTTGCATTTCATTTTTCTATCAAGCCAAAAACATTCTCCACAAATTTGGTGAATACTTTTAGTTCTCAGAACACTTAGCCGATTAGAGGAAAAGCTAACACCCTGATCATCTGATGGATGTAACCCCATGGTCTTACAGGAAGTCGTCGTCAATACCGTCGTGATGCTTGTTCAAAATTCGTGTTCTCAGTTCGCAGGCATGCCCGATGCAATTGGCACACAGAGATATACAAACAGAAATCTACCACCGTGTCAGTGGTTGATGAAAACCAACCGCTAGCACAAAAATAGTGTTTTTATGAGATACATCTTTTTCAACAAAGTTTAGTTTTCATCAACCTAATTACAGTTCGATGAGTAAAGTCATTCACAATCATTTCTCTCGAGCCCACTATACACCAGCTCCTTTCTCTCCAGTACTAAAGTGGTACTAAAACTTTGCACACACACATTAGAATCGCTTCATGATACGCCCTTCCGTTTCATCTTCGGACTGATTTGAACGACACTTACTGTTCGTTTTTTTGCGTAGACGACTGTAATAAGAAATGGTGGACTAACAGGAATGAAACTGGTTTTCTTAGGAAAATCACAACTTTATTGCTTGACCTTTGCCATTTTATTGTGAGGATTTTAGTTACAGAAAAAAAATCAGACAGTTGATTTTCGATTACTAGTTGCTTCCGATAGACTTTTAGCACTCCTGAGAACGACCACCCGAGATGGTTGAAACGTAGAGTGCTAAAACTTGCTCGTAACGTTGTGTTATCCTAAATCCATTCATCAAAGGCTTTGCTAGTGATTTATCAATAACAGTGTTTGAAGCAAGTTAATGTATGCAAAATTAATGTGGAATATTTAAGCAACGAAGTTATTGTTTTCTTCAAGAGGAAACATGTAAAGGCTTACGTTCTGCAGTATTCCAAAACAACAAAAGAAGATTTAGACAGTGGTCTGTTTAATACCGAGAAGCATGTTACCATCCACAACACAAAAACATAATTACAAACAGACAGCTTTGGATAGACGGACACTGCTCAGCTTGCATTACAACGCCAGTAGCATAAGTGACGGTACACATTCGAATTTGCGATCGGCTTTTAATCGTACTTATAACGCATATTGAGTGTGTCTGTCACTTTCCACTTGAAAAGCAGTTCCACAAAGTGGTATTGTTGAAAGTTAACCCCTTGGAGGGCACACAGCTGACCATTCACTTGATGTGAATTGTATCGTGATTTCCCGGATTATTCCGTTTCTTAGCTAACTACCAGTTCAGGTACAAATGATTGGCTTACACAAAGAGAAAAGATCGCCTCCTAAAATAATGGATTATTAAACACCTCCCCCCATTGGTTGGTCGAAGCGTCGATGCATCAGAGTTCATCGGTAAATTGCCTTAGCGAAATCCGTGCTGAACACTGATCGCATGGGCGTTGTTTTGTAGTTAAAACCCGAGTTTACTGGAACCGACCGTGAAAATGCTGAGAAGGGCACTGTCAGGTTCTTTGTCATCAGAAAGCGCTAGCGCAAGTTTTTCCACCTTCGTGAAACTGATGGCTTCTTTCCCCAGTAAATTTTTCCATTAAGTAAAACATTTAGTAACGTCACTCTTTTGTTGTCCTAAGCTGACAACACACACACAACTCTATCACGCTTGCAACCAATGAAAATGAGGGAACTTTTGACTTATGGCGAAGTTCATCCTTCTGTGACATCGAGTAATCGGATATAGAACATTCAGTGCCTTCAAATGCATGTTGTATAAACTGCTATAGCCGTAACTCCGCGTATTGTTTTTAGCCACATATAATTCAGCGAAGTTTACCGTAAAACGCCTTAAGGCTAATCCATTTATAAGCACATTTTATCGGTTCCTTGAGCTATTTTCTCCATTGATCTCACTCTATTGCCGATGGTGGAAATGTTAATACTATATTTTTATGTCTGTTTATCAGCCCCCGCTTCAAGGTTTTGCTCAAATCGAAATTCGTCTGAGTTTTTCTGCACACACAGAGCTGGTGACTCTTTGGTCTCTCTTGTGTGTGGGCAGGCAGTAATATATAGTAGGCCATATTAATATATCCATTCTACTCCTGCTATTGACTGCATCGGCCAACAGACTGGTCGTTGACAATTAATCCGCTCTTCTTTTCAGAAACTTGAGTGTCTGTGGTCTTCTACCCATTCTTTTCTTCGGCTTTGTTGATGTATTGTATGATGAATGGTCTGCCTGGCTTTTCATAGTCCAATGAGAACTTTGTTTTTCATCCCTATCTTCTTTAGGTTGCACTAACCTGCACTCCTATACTGCAACGCTTCTTGTATTACACTTCAAGAATCTTTCTTCTCAGTGTAGATCTCGTCATTGCAGCCTCTCTCTGTTTAGTTTCCGAGAGATAGGGGTTTCCTTTCCTTATTAGCCAATCAACTGGCTAACCAGCATTGGCCGTCTGGACACAACGGCCCCACTGGTACACCTCCCGGTATTATTCCTTCGGGTTTACACTGGATATGTGGTGTGTTGGTGGAACTGCAATTGGTGCAGCGCAAGCCAATTGTAGTGATGGATAAGCGCAGGCGTCCTTTGGCTTCGGTCACTGTGACAGGCTAATCCGAATCGGATGCCGCCAACCGTATGCAGTAACATATTGGCCACAGTGATTTCTATTCATCTTTTTAGAACTTGGGTTACTGTGTTTGGTTTTACTTGTCTGGTTTGCATTACTTACTTGTTTTTTCTCCGTGTAAATACAACCGACTGCAGTATGCACCTAGCAGAACGCAACGAACAGTTGACATCATATCAAAATACGTGAATCGGATTCTTTCAACTGTAAAGACCCGCTGATCCGTTTTTTGTTCAGAGTCGGAAAAACATCCACTAGATCTTTATGCACGTAATACTTTCACATTAAGCCACTACAATAACTAGTTGCTTATGCTTTGATTATTATAATAAAACTGTTGCTTATTCTTGTAGGTCATATTGGAGTTAGCCTCAACTAATATGGCCTACAAAAGTCCTGCTTATAAGACTAAACAACTCGCCATTGGAGACGTCCGTGTTATGATTAGATGTGTACCGCGTCTACTTCAAATTTACTAGTAAAACATTTAAGCAATTCTGTTCAGGTACATACAAAAGGCTGTTACTTCTGAACGGAAAAACAATATTTACGATTCACGGATATGGGGTAAGTTTAAATGTTAAAAAATAGATTTCTTCTTCTGTATCGAAAAATTATGCCGGTCTTTGTGTCAAACCTTAATTTATTTTCAGTGTGTCGAATTATACAAAAGCGAAGGCGAGAGTATAGTGAGTGAACTATGAACTACTACTTTGGATGTCTTAGTTTCGAAACACCTGTCAACAGCAATGAGGCTTCAGTTCAACGAAGGGTCAGCAACACAAACCTTCAAGTTCATTTTTGTCCAAATTAATCAACTGTAGAAGGACAGAACTGACAGTTAAATGCGACAACTCATGTCTGCTTGTATTGAAGTCGTTTATCTTCCTCTCCCTGGGAAGAAAGGGCAGCCTTGTTAATCGCAGCACGTGACCTGATGAACACTTAACCTCAATCTTAGTCAGATCACTGGCTTAAGTTACCCATAATGAGCGATGATTTGCTGATCAATTATGGGTGAGCAGAAGCAAAAATGTGGCTTTTGAGCACGTTTCTAGAGACTGGTTATCTTAAAATCATTGTATTGTCCTGGTCGCGGGTCGGTCAAGTAGGGTAGAATAGTCATCATGTTGCATGCGCAGGTTGATAATTGGAAAAGTTAGGCTTCATTATCCTCACCATCATTATGTGAGGCTGATGGTGCACTCACCTATTGCCCGAACCCACACAAGCATGAACTCATAACACTGTGTGAACCGTAAGATTCTTAGCCGGAGTGAACCAAAGTCCGTCTAAATACTTGCGCAAAATAATCCAATATGGCAGCCGTCCAAAACATAAACAACACTATTAATAGTTGAGAAAGTAAATGAGATGTTCTATAGTTTGGTAAGCTACAGTGAACCTCTAATTCATCTTTCCTGTCAACGTTCGGACAAAGGAACCAAAAAGATATTTGATGGTTGTATGACACATAAGGTTGCCCGGAGAGCAGACCCTTATTATAGAATGCCAGTAGAGGTTGATCACACCAGTGCTTCTATGCGTCTTTTAGTTGTAGCCGAGTAATTGTGTTGTGATATACATGCAGACAGACAGCACAATGGAACGTTCCCCACTTTGGATTACCTTGACGAATATCAGTCATGTTAAGTTCAGGAACACCTTGGAATGGGTCACTAAGCCGCAGTTTGTTGGTTACCATCAGATTATTGATGATATTAGAATCGTGACGAACCCTAGTGCGCAAATTCGCATGATACCAGCAGCAATTGAATGCGTCCATTAATACAGTACCTACACGCGTAAGGAAGACGTAGAAGGCCAAGTTTTTCTGCTGAGAGGTCATTTGTTGAATAGCACACAAACAGAAGACAGTATCTGATGCAAAAATTGCCAGAATAGATCAGAGCGCAAACGTAAATAGAGGTGTACGTTGAAAATAAGACGAGTCTATCACGCTGTCTAAATCAGCTGGTACGAATCGCACAGAAATTCGAAGCGTAGTTACAATGAATACAGTCTGGCCAATAAGCTCTATTTCCGTTATTCTTTGTCAAGCTAAGTACATCAAAATTTTTATCATATCTGCAAAATACAACCAGTGGAAGGTTAAACAAAGAACGGATGGTTATTGAATTCAGTACGATCAGTATCAAGCTTATCAAATACCGTTTGAGCAATGATTCTTGACCTACTCACTGGGTGACGCGTTAGCCAAGGTAGTTTCATCGTCTAACTGAAACATTTCTGTACGCACAGGGGTAGGTTGCACGAACAAATTTTCATTGTTCCAGCTGTGGAGATAATCTTACGTCTCACTGCCCTTCACCGTGTCCTCTTATCTCGATCGACTGACAGAGTGATTCGAGTCCACTCGATGCGATAATATGGCGCTGTTGAAGAATTTCGTTATTCCACCGTTCAGCCAAGCCAGCATTTGATCATAATAACGGTGTTCGCCGTTGCGCATCATTCAAAATAGTGAGCATCCGTACTGAAGTACGTGCTCTAACAACATGTGTGCGCCACAAAATTTTGTAGGTTTATTGAATAGGTGTACGGGTTTACAGTATGGCGGTTATCCAGGGTGTACATATGCTATTCAAAGGGCTGGCCTGGTCTTCTGATCGATCTTCTGTTTGTAGACCTTCAACCGCTCACGAATGAGTCAGCGTAGAATGATCTGCTGTGCGCACAAACCAAGTAACCACACTGGGATCTATGGTTTTACCAGCCCTGTCAAGAGGTTGAAGGATTAGTGACCATGCACAAGAATGGAAGTTTGACTCAGTGGCAGTCGATTTTGCTTCGGCTAGCATGTACCGCAGGAATGATCCATGGTGATGCGATAGAAGTTGTGTGTAATGACAACCTGTTCAAGGTATCAGACTATCCCAGCAATAGTTGTAATGTTTTTCCATATCCAGGTTATGCGAAGCGATTTTTTATAATCACTTTGTATGAATTCCTAATCGTTCAGACTGTATGACAACGTGAACAAAGAGAATACTGGTGGCGAGCGTGAACGCCTGAGTAGTTCCTTATGATTCCAGCTTTATAATGTGGTAACCGACAACTGGTGAGCTCAATCACCACATCCCTTATAAATATAGGCCATATGGACAATGGTATATACTCACTCCTGAAGGGATGCTGATTGCTGAACAAACGGTTCCTGTGTGTTTCATCTAGAAGTAATCCAGGTCTTCAATTTCCCCTATGCATATAAGTAAGGCAATTCACTTCAGCCATCGCAGTCATGGTAGACAGAAATCTTCCGTCGAGTTAATTTGACGGCAAATCATAATATGCTCATCTGGAGAGTAAACAAACTGTGAAGCAATTAACTGAACGCTGAAAGATGTTTAATTTGATGTCTCAAGACAATCATTAATCAGGCTGCATATATTGGGATTAATCTTCTCACTTACATTGCGAATAGATTGGTTCACCAGTAAGTCGTCACATGTACTGAATTACAATCACCAAAGTAGATTGATGCTAACTAGCCCAGGAAATCATTTCGAGGGCACACTTGTAAGAAAACTCTGAATTTGTGTCCTTATATTTCTCACCAGTACGAAACAACGTACGCTGTTCGTGTGTAATTTACTGTGCCAGAAGAAAAGTAGGCCAGACACCGCGACATTTTTCACACCGTCTCTGGAAGTAGTTTAAAGTGCAATTACACAGAACGTACGGTTGTTTTAAAGTACAACGTGGAGAGAATTGAAATGGAGTCAAAAGTCAGCTTTGTTTTTTTCCTTCTGGTTCACTTCCTTTACTCCACCGAACTTAGTTTTTACAGCACTTAGACGAATCACAGATCTCGCATTTCCGCTTACTTTTCAGATCATCTCTTTTTTAAAAAAAGACACTGTACTGAAATTTTGTTCTTGACTGAACTTGTCAGTAAAACGTCTCATTCACACTGCCGGTAAAGGGATGACTGCTACGTTTTCGTGTGATAATTGTGTTTACCACTGTGAACTAACTTCACTGTTGTCATTGCTGAATTATCAGATCTGAAAACTGAACCACGCCAACTTGTGCGCAACAATCGAATTGCAGGATTGCCACAAGTGAAAACACAGTGTCCATCCGATTGGCAGTAAGCAACTTTTTCATGACGAAGAATTTTTTGTGGGTTAAACTTACAGAACTCATTAAATTGTTTAAAGGTAGTTTGATTACTACCCAGCACTAATCAAACGACCTTATGAGGAGGGCGTGGTGATGATTTCAACTTCACTTTCCGATAACATGTGGAATGTCGTGCTTATCGATATCAGATAATTTGATATCCGGTGACCAACATGTTGATCAGGACTCTGAAGTGTAAATGGCAGAGTTCGCTAACATTTACCAAATAAAAGGCGATTGAGAAGTTATTTGCAAGATTAGTACCAGTAGTGTGAATCTGTCACGTTAGAGGCGTGAGACACTCAATTTTCCGAACTTTCTGTTAAAGTCAGAAAATGGTCTCTTGTATCACGAACCAATGGCCAACGCATAATGCACGCATAATGCTGTTTGCATGCTCACACCTGTTCACGACCCATGATAGCAGAAATCACATTTTTTCGGCGAACCGTACAAATACCTTGTTGCGAACGAAGAGGTAAGAAATAAAAAGCTTCTTTTCGTCTGAGTGCCATTTTCCGCTTGAATATCGTCATAGAACAACTGTGATGCTTCCTCACGATTCAATCTCCGTTGGGGATCGCTGTTTGGGTTCCAGATCAAATGCGGTGATTGTGACATCTTTTACATAGAAGAAACAAACAAGCAGTTAAAAGTACCGGTTACTGAACATAAAAAACACACGGTTCCCTTTAAAAGACGCATACTAACTTTGAGGCCTGAGGGCACAATCGGCTAACGCTGTACATACGCTGTCAGAGAACCTCGGTACATAGTCTGATAAAGCTAGAGTGGCGCCCTGTGCGGATCAATATTTTGCTGAAGTTCTCATTACTTACTCCCAGCGCGAATGAGTCAGCTGCAATGATGGCAAACTCCTGCTGGCAGAGTGAAACGGATTTGGATTTAACACCCGACAGAAGCGATACACAACAGACTACCATTCATGGGTGCTGCCAATCCATTCACAGGTCACGCAGGTTGACCAACCACGACACACCCTTCGTAGTCACTACTCTTTTATTAGTATGGTTTCGCTTAAAACATTCCTGATGAAGACCACCTGAGGTTGTTGAAACGTTATATACTGCAGCTTGCTCATAACTATCTGTTTTGTCATAAAAATCAGAGTTTACAATATATTGTGCGGTCTGAAATTTCCTTCAAGTGATTTCCATTTGGAAAGAAGTTCTGGTCGTGAGAACATTGATTATTGTTAATAGGCAGTTACTTTGTCTCTCCTTGAGGCGATCCAGCAATCTGAACATGATGCACAAGTGAACGTGGCTCACCCTTCGGACATGGTAATTTGGCGATGTCTACAGTGAGGGCAATACACAATGATCAACATGATTATCACATGAAAACATATCAGCCATCACAACCCTGGCCATTGGAAGGGGTTTTAATATTGACAAGCTCTGACAAGAAGTTTTTTCTCTAAACAGACTGGATGATTGGTCTATCTGAATGTGAAAGCCGCGGTGAAATATGGGTATACATCAAATTGAAGTTCATATCATATTTCCACCTCACCATCTAGGTTCATTCAACCCACTTGTTTTTAGGTGGCATTCAACTGTTACGTTCTCTTATGCAGTGTATCCGAAATACGGTTTATTAAACGTGCGCATTACAAAATGAGTGAAGCAGTTTATGAAGCAAAACTTGTGAATGGATCTTCTTTTGTACATTTGGGAATAAGCAACACTTGACTTGGTATATATGATAACATATATATTGGTGATTCATTTCTTGAAATATTCGTGCACAATAAACATGAAATTATGTCACACACTAACTGCGAATGAATTTCGAATGTCACACTAGAATTACAAACGTAAGAGTTAGTGATGGAAGACAGCAAATTCAAACAACTCATTTGAAGAGCACCGGAAGACAAATTAGCAATCGGTGAAGTAACAGGGAGACTAGTCAAGACGATAGCGTTACTATTCTTATAACCAGCTAATTCGAAAAAAATTGTTTTCAAGATTCAAACTACACAGTTGAATAAAGCGTTATATCTGTTATAGTGCTTGTATGAAAACCCTTTACTTGGTGGACGCATCTCTTTATAGAATTGACTGTTTTCTGGTCGATTTCATGGTTTCGCTCTTTTGTGTTTCTAATCATTCGACGTAATGAATAACAACTCAGTTGTGTGAGTTGATTAAACACACCAAAAAATGTAAAGTGTATTAGAGGCCAATGCGTATACAAAGAACGGATGCCCGCCAGAATACTCAGTTCAACATTTCAGTTAATACCGCTCGGTAAAACGGAACAGTCTTGCCTCCAAATTAAAATGATATTTGCGTGGATTGTCATGTTGATTATACTCGGCATGTTAACAGGTACTACAGTGAGGAGTCATAATGAAAGGTATTCTTATGAGGAACCCACAATGTAACTGATCCTCGAACTTAGGGTTTTATGAATTAAGTGAAAATTGGTGTGAAACTTCGTTCTATTGTTTCTAATTACGAGATGCGCAAAATTATGCAGCCCGTTGTTCCTCCTGTTGTAAGGATGATGATGAGCGCTAGGGAAGAGCAAGTCATTTTTCCATTCCATTGTTAAAACCGATGGTCTTCGCTGTCCCAGCTTTGGATTCTGGATAGAACCTAGATTGGAGGTGTCTAGCAGAAAGTCAACAACAGTGTACACAATGGGCTTGACGTGTTGTTGGCTTTAACAAACTTCCACGAACACCCGTTATTAAAAAGCGTTTCCGTTACAAACGTTTTTCAGGGAAAAAGCGTGTCAGAAATACATAAATGGTGGGCTCGATCAAAAAATGTTCTAACGAGCCCGCGTTTGTAGTTGATCGGCACAAAATTGGTGAAGTGTACATACTGACCACGTCAAGTGGACTCGTGCTAAACGCAGCAGCGTGATGTTCCATCCATTTACCAAGTACGTGAAACGTTTCAGATGGATGGGTTGCTATTGGGTTTCATCTCGAAAGCAACAGCCACATGAGGATGTGAAGTATCCCTGTCATCCTGAAACAATAAAATTCTCGTGGTTATTAAAATCAAAATACCATTCAGCAAAACCTTTAGTTTATGAACGACTCATGGAAATCGATTGCACTGATGCCAGCTTGGGGCTTCATGCGGTAACTTGTGGTCGAGATAGTCGTTATTCTGTTCCGTTTCCATAGTGATGCTGTAAACATTTACGGTCGCAGTGACAGTTTCTCTCGGCCTCTCACTCTCTCGGCCTAACACTGACTGCATGAAAGGAGATGTGGCTAATCACTAACCTTCCAAAAAGTTTATTCCACAGTTGACGGCTCAGTGACTGCTGAGTTCAATGTCCATTACAAGCACAGTTCAGGTTATTCCCGTAGAAAAAAATCATGTAGTCCTCACCATCCGTTCTGAAGAAAACCGTTAGCTGATGGAGGCACTCAACTTCTTCAGTGTGAAGCAAATTGGCCGGATTACTGTTTTACAGCCAGGTCTTTGGGAGGTAGTTGAAACATTTTAGGTTGCAATTGGTTTTTATGACAGAAACCCAGCTCCTAACCATGAATTGAAACGGTGAGATGTGATCTTGTGCTCCTGAACAGAGGATGTGATTTGTGAAGAGAAGTATGATCTCGACTGAGAAACTCGTGCTTATTGGTGTTCGGCGTAAAATCACAAAAATGCATAGGTCTCATTCTTACGGGAAGAAGCCTTTAGAACTATGTGTATTATTTTTCAAAAGCGCTGTTTATAAGTGCTGAACTGGTACCTGAAACACTTTGAAACATGCCAAACGTTCTTCAGCAAGAAGACCACACACTTTTATGAAGTGGAAAGTTTAGAGCGATTCATCGCGCTCACAAATACAAGATTTGGATCAAAAACTTCAGTTAATACTGAATATCTTCCCTCAATGGAGAACTGTTGTAAGCAGTAATGGAAGTCAGACATTGTCAACATGATCACGACCATACCGGGCGGCGGAAGGCTTGAGCATTGTTCCGTGCTTATCACATGCTTGCCAACGGGGTTGTCATGTTGATCAAACCGAAAATCACGGTTTTCAATGATCATGTTAACCATGGGATTGATGAATTCAGTTAGCCACACGGACCTCGATAACTTGTTGATCAGAATATGTCTTAAAGCATATCACAGAGCAAACTTTGTAGGGGGAGGGGGAGAAAGCACAGCATGTTTGAATGACCTCGTAACATCATGTCACTTGGCCTAGGTGATAAATGGCAACTCACCACTAGAGGGGTCTTTAATGCTGTTAAAAAGCGTGGTCCACAGAGATGTTCCCGAATCAGTAGAAAGCCAAAACGTTTAAGATGTTGAGCATAACTTCCGACTACATGTAAGTGTTCAGCCTTGAACAGGTACCGAGCTGAGAAAACTGAACCTGCTCTTGTCAGACGGCGCTGTCATATCACGACTATCATTGGGAAGGATCGGTATAGCAGTCAACAAGTTATTCTTCAAAAGCTGACCCACAGAGTTTTCATAGCAAACATGAGAGTACAGCTTGCATTTTGCAAACTGAAACCTCTGTTGGATATCTGTTACAGATGCAGGCTCGGCGAACACTAGTACATAAGCGTACAGAACCGTAGAGCACGAACGACTTTTGTACACGCAAAGTTGAACATACCTGACCTACTAAAACGTTCAATATCAGAAGACAAAATCGAGTTAGAGCGTATGTAAGCCTACAAATCACTCTGTCCAAACTTACTATTCTTTGTTGTCCTGGAAAGCTGCGCTGCCGAGTTAGCAGACACGGTTGTAGTACTTTGTAATTGCTCTTTTGTCAACCGGTCGTTTACCGAAAGCTTGGAAGCAATTAAAAATTATATCAATATTCAGAGGTGTAGAGATGATCTAGCACATTATCGACTGATAACGTTGCTTTCCGTAGTCCCCGAAGTACTAGAGATTTTAAGGGATGGAATTCTCTACAATCTGAAGTTGATGGCGTCGAACTTACCGCCATGAAGAAAACTATCACATATGTTACTCGTACTTCACGAATGTGCTGATTGTTAGTGACTTCTGGACGAAGACTGCTGACTTCAGGTTGGCCACTGCTGGGGTTAATCTTAACTTTTTCAAAGCCACTGACAAGGTTATTCTCTCCGTCTTGCTGCAGAAAACTCATAATTGTGACCCTAGCTAGCGTTCACTCACATAGCTTAAGGATCAGCCAAGTGAAAATAGTTTCGACGTCACGAAAAGTGGGCAGTTGTAGGAATGGGTCTGTTCCAACAGCGGCGTACCGTGGGCATGCATCTGAGAACCTTCTTGTTTCGGATGATGCATTATAATCCACATCCAGGTACTATGACCAGGGTCAGTCAGATCGTTGCTCGGTGTTGACAAACTAGACCACTTACGAAAATACGTCGAGCGGAAGGATGTGAGTACAAAATGAAATTACCGCTCGAGATGTGATCGGCACAACTACAGGATCGAATTTTGCACTTTAACTCACGTGCTTATGAGACTAAATTGTAAACCACGGTGTTAGTAACCTGACAACAGGTATGGTCGAATAGTTAACTCCATACGTTCCACTACAACCGCGCACCATATGTATTTATCTTGTCCGATGATTTCGAAAGTGGGATGAACAGAATCACTCTGTCCTATCTAATCGACAACCTTGTGTTTAATACTTCGCAGGTCAGTTGAAGTTACTGCCTTCATTGAATCAGCTGAGCACGGTTTGAATCGGTAGCTGATGTTCTGGCATTAAAATTGTTTCACACTGATAACTACCCCCACTGGATCGCGGCCATCGTACAAGTGTTTCGGTTAGCCCACTTTACAACCATGAAGATGAGATTGTAAACTCCGATTCAGACAATGATATGCATTACTGATGAGCTCTTATAAGAGCTTGACTTCCTTTGGAAGTGGGCTGTCCGAATGTCTTATGTGAATGCGAAGACTGTGATTGACTGTGGGTGGAGTTCAGTTCGAATTAAAGCTAAATCCCCGAGCTTCTACCACAGGTGCGATTGTGTCTGAGTGAGCAAGAACAAAGTTGCTATTCGGCAAGCAAAAAGGGATTGCAGTTTCAACAGTACCATAAGCGGCTTCGAATCCGTTTTCTGTTGGTTGTTAAAATAGATCGGTTCTTTAAACACTGTTATTCACGGCACACAGCATATATTGAATGGTATTGATTTCTTGGTGATAGAATGGAAGGTGTCAGGGAAAATTGCTAGGAACTTCTAACCTAAATGGCTGAACCTTACCATATGTTACAATATTCTCAGTCGGCAAAAATGAGGACAAAAGTTGAGGATGTTTTGTGAACCGGCAATGCCAGTGTGACTAATCTCAGAACTTTATATTTCTATTAGCCATAATTGTTGATGTTCACCTCTCTACCTGTAAGTTGTAGTGTGTACGATCTTCCACGAAGACGTTGAGCAACGCGTAGCGACAAACCAATGATCCCAAATATTCAAAACAAGATTGGATCGCAATGCCACGGTACTATTGAACAAATTATCAAACTGAATATTCAGACAATCTCAACAGTTTCGATCGACAAATCGTTTCCAGGGAATGGGTTACAATTTGCTGCTGAACGGGCTGAATATGAACTATAATACATAATAAGGCATTCATACCCAAAAGAGCTCTTCCGAACAGTCGACAGGTTTCTAAACAATGGGGATGAGCCGAGCTCCAAAAGGGGGTGCACGCATCACTCAAGTAAAGTACAATGACCGACAACTGGCTATTCGCACAACCATCAAATTGACGTGACAAAACAAAATCGTCTATGTCGAGGTCCAATTAACGTCCAGAAACGGGTGAGGTTGAAAGCAGGGTGACGAATATTTAGGGGAATTGGGTTGGGTCGGATTTTCACATGACTGCAGTTCAAAATTTCGATACACAGTGGTTCCAGAGTACTCACCAGAGTTCCGAAGTATACATTTGTATATTTCGAAAATAGATATATTTCGGGTAAAAATAATTGGCTCACATTCAGCCTGTATGAATTTGGTCCGTTCCTACAGGGTGGACTGGTTACCTCGTTTGCTGTGAATAGAAAATTATCCTCTTTCACAAATTTGTTCAGGGAGCACAAGACGGTTGTTTAATTATCTTACATAACTGTTTTATGGGTTTGAGCAGAAGGGCCTACCAGAGCTGGTCCATTCGGATATGTTAGTTTGTGGATTGATTGCATCTTCTCAAACAGTTTTTACTATCCAATGACAAAACATTGAAGCAGGATGTCTGCACGACTCTGCGTTGCCGATACGTGTACAACTTGGAGCATTCTGTATGCAACGTGTGGTGTATACTAGAACTTTTTCACGGTAACCGCATTTGCGTTCGCCAACGCAATTCTGGATGAGATGATTTAATACAGGATTGGAATGTATTTGGCTTTATTCTGATGAATCATTGCTGTTTCTTCGGCTCTATTTAGGCATACTGAATCAATGCTGAACTTGTTGGAAAGTGGTCCAACATTTGTGTTGACTTTTTCAAATAGACTGTACTAGTCGTCTCTACTCTTTTCTTTTGTGTCTCTGTTCATGTGTTCGAACCCTCTAAAGTCCCAAATCACAAACTATAACAGCTTTTACTATCTTTCTAAGCAAGTTTTAATTGTAAACATTCAGCAATTCGCGAACAACCATCTTGCTCTAACCCAATCTTGGTCATTATTTTTTAAAGCAGCTTGATTCCGTTTCACTGTTCCCACTACTGATCATTGTTTTTCTGTTCATTTCGTTACATCGGCAGACTGTTTGTTTCATTTTTGAAGATTTTCCATATCCAGGGCGACAAAAGTGGCTTTCTTCTGTAACTATCTGAATTAAATCAGTTCTTAAAAACGCCTCAATAACTGTTCCTAAGACAGCTTGCAATCCATACGACACAGAATGGCGTTGCTGGCCTGTCCGACTAAGTGTCAATCGGATTAAACTTGAATCGATAACAAACGATTCAATGCCGCTCGAATTACTTCACCAGTTGGCGGGGCCCTCTCGCTAACGAGAATCCTTGTCAACACTAGTCCAAGATGGGATGCCAGGTTTTGAGAGAACGAAGCCCGACACAATGGAAATCCCCACGGATCATGATGATTGTATTTATCAGGACTGCTGATGCTTCTGTGAGTCGAAAATTTGTCAGCGGGCGTCAAGCATTTTTCCACTAAAGGAGGTTGTGGCGATGTCCCAATAAGTATTTCCACTTTGAATGAGAAGTTGTTGAACAGGCAAACCTACCGTGACACTCCTCATTCTACTAATCCTGCTTCTTCCAGATTTGTCAGCTAGCCGTTTATTCGTGATGCTACAGTATTTCCGGTGATCGTTCTTCAAACATGAATGCTGTTTGATCGAATTCTCTGGAACGAAGCAAGGATCGAGCTCTGGAATAACGATTGGGACGGTAGCGGTCCAGCTGTAGACGATGGATTGTGTATCCAAATCAACTACTTTCTTTGTTTCTTTCAACTTAATTGTGCTTTGATGAATGCTCTCAATAACAAAGCTTACCGCATTGTAGGAAAGACGTTAAGGTCATTGAAAATAGGCTTCAGACGTAGATCACGTGATCTAAACAAAAAACGAGGTAGGTTGATGAAATCTCACCTCACCCCGACAGCCAGAAACAGAGTCACTACTGTACCAAATGACATCGTCAGCCATTTTCTTTGACAGAGGTCAATGGAACGTCCCCATCTCCAGTCTACATCTTACGCAGTCATGAGAATGGGCCCTTAAATCTTTGGTTGTTCGAGTCAGTCTTTAGGAATTAAAACCGACAGCTTCAGTAGATCCCCCGTGAATCATCCCATATTGGCAGAAACTTCGAAGGTTGCATATCGGATAAGCTGGTCAATGAGAAATCAAAGTCTTCTCACTTATCGCATTATTGTCGTGGCGGAGAGAACTAGTCAATTGACCACTGTTTGCTCTTGCCAACAGAGGTGAAGCTTGTGAAGTTTATGAGGAATCTGTGTCAACGCATTTGCAGCCAAAATGATATAATGCGAGCTGTAGAAAGAGTGGTTATCATGGGTCTTAAATTGACTGCTGGCAATGTCGACGGCTTGCGCGTACCAGCCGGTCAGTTGAAAATATGTCAGACGATGTTGATACAGCCACAGTGAAGCGGAGAAATAAACGATTTCCTGAAAGCAGTTGGACGATGGCCTTGCTATCCACAAGGAGGATGAGAGGACAGATCTATATTTATCGACGTGCTGCATGTTGTATACTAAGATTGACAGTCAGCGTTAACCATCGTGGCTGGTTGCCTGCTGTCTTGGAATGCGGGACGATTGCACTACTGTTTCCCGAATCATGTGGAGTTAAGCATTCAGGGTGTAACATCGGATTAGGTGCATCAAACGGGGGGATTAACTTGAAATACCTGTCACGTAAAAACAATCACGACATATTTGGCTGTGTTCATTCCGTCGGTCAATCGTTGAGGGAAATGGCCGCTTGTGTTAAATGGGTGTTGATGGTCGTGCGCATGACAGAAACTTGGTGGCAAAGCTCTCTGACTTCACTTACACCCTCCTTGCTAAATGTTCTCATTCTTGCACTAGAAATCTTGGTAGCACTTACAATCCTTTCTATCAAAAACTGGCCAGGCTAATTTTAATTACGTACGCGAAAAGTTATTTTTCCGACAAAGGCTAGATTTGATATCATAATGTAGGACAAGTTTACTTATTTGTATGAGCTATTCTTCGCACATATGTTTCGCATTTTTCCACATGTGTCATTAATTTCACACAATTTTCTCAGCAAGAAGAGAAGTCAATAGACGCTTGCTGTATCATAGGCGAGACTAATCGAGATGTGGCATATCGATAGATGTTGCGATTAGACTATGCACAATTGAACGAATCAGTAAAACTCCGGGGTTAACAGGGACGCTGGGTAACGGCGTTTGCATGAGAGCGAATCGTGTAAAACAAAGTTGCACCGTGTACATATTATGTATCATATGCAACAGACGATTGAAGTGATATATTGAGTACCGATGGCAGGCCAGAACTAATTCGGAAACGAAGGTGTAGTCCTCCTTCTGTGAGATGCGTTCAGCCGGATGTATGTATACTCAGTATAATTAAGAACGTACAATCTACTTTGCGGAAAAAGTACCACACTTCATCAGGGGAGAAAGGAGATACGTTTAGTGATGGGTTAGCATATCAATTACTCGCATCAGTCGCAAATGTCACGTGCAACTTATATACAACGGTCAAACATAGACGGGCATGGAATGGACACGCCTGCAGCCAAACGAAGTGTTATGTCATCGGAACCATGGCAACACGATGGGCTGCCTCAGCCAATCCTGTGCGAACAACGGCGGATGATTGACTAGGATGATACGCTTAAGGCCAATGACTTTGTGTTTCCATTGAGTAACAGCATAATATTTCAGCTAATTTGGCAGTCTGCTATGATGTGTTCAGTTCATGTTCAGGTGTGATTTCGAGGAACTGGTTCGCAACGTTGCGCATTGGGTAACATGGCATATTTCTGTTCGGTAGGTCGAATAATGTCACAGTTTGTGTGCAACAGCCATCGACAAACGGAGATTTTGACCACACGGTGTGAATCGGGTCCTGTTACGACATATTCTCGACTAAAAATGAATCAATACGCCTTGCATTATTGTGTGGAATAAAACTGTGTACAGGGTGTACTGCGCCTTGCCTCCTTGGTTAGGCGAAAATGAGCGAACTGGCCATTTAATTCGGGTTGTAACTACACCGGCACGAGCCTCCAATTAACCGATGAACACGAATAGTTTGGTCAAGTACCATCTACATTAGTCTGGCGAATATTCAGTTTGTCACGTGCCAACATGAACGTGTTAGTAAAGACGTTTATCAGAACCGGTTTCCTTGCATGGGAAAGATAAGTAAACTAACAATGTTTTCTAAAGTTCAGAATGATCTCCGAGACGTGAGTCTTCTCGAGTCGATTGTTTTCAAGAGGCCTAGTTAGATGGTAGGGGAAACAAACTGCTTTGAAAAGTGCATTCGTCGAAGCATCCGAGACGTTGTTCACACGCGCTGTTGTTTCCAATTTGAAACGCTTAGCATCACATTGAAAGGGACATGAAGTGAATCAACCGAAATAGCTAAGTAGCGTGAACGCCTTCCAACCAGTGAAATTCCAATGCATCTGACCGTCGGAAAGTGGATATAACTGTGTCTCAATCCATTTAGTGATTACTGATCACACGATCGTTTGTTATCCTGTTATACAGATATATTGTACGAAGTGTCAGATAGTTCTGAAACCTGTGAATTATTTGGTTGCATTATCCGCCAATTTCAGGTCAAGATTTGCGTAATATTTACGATTCGGATCGACCTGTACATTTGGAGATCTTTTTAAGGCACGATGTTTCCGCTGCTATTTTCAAAATAGACCTTCAGTGGGCAGTTATGATCACATGCATCAATTGCCTAGCAGGAACACTGGAAAAAATTATTTCAAAGTTGTTTCGACTCATTATTGCCACAAGAGGAATGAGGTACACTGCCTTCTTCTGTGAAATTACCTGAGAGCGATAGCCTCTGATCACAATTTCTATGATCACTGCGTGTAGCAAGTGGGAATAGAAGTGATTGAACTTTGGGGAAATTCCAACGTGAGTCTCAAACCAGTTAAAGTATCACTTAAAAGTAGGTGTCTCTTCTGAAATTGAGCCAATGGCTAAAACGATATGCCAGATCTGTTATACAGGGTCAGCTCAGCCTGTTCACCTACGCAACCTCGCAGTGTCGTGTAATTATTTCCGGTTAACCACCAACCTGACGGACGTTCAATAGATACTAGAAGGCTTGGTGGAGACTACCACCCCAGTGGGCAATCATTTCATGAGTTCCCTATGATACAGTAAGATGGGCGGGTTGCTAGTTCAAATTGTAGGATACCTCATCTGCGAGCATGGTTTCGCACATCAGTTCTACCGACAGTTGCCCAGCTAACGTCAGCAAAAGAAATTTACGAGCTGAGGCTCGAGCTGCCTCAACATGCATAGCAGTTTTTCTGTGTATGAATATACGTGATGACTTTGATGTTACTTCGTTCCATACACTCCGTCTTTTAATTGTTCATCATGTGAATCCAATTTCCTTTGTAATCTTCTCGTGTGTAATTAAAAGTCTTCAGAGCAGTTGCATTAAATTATGAAACTGTGGAGATGTTGCCACACTAGATAAACCCTCGATAATCTTGTCAACGAAAGAGGCAATTTGGTTATTTCGATCGACATATATCTGTTTTGAAGAGAGTAAAGTTCAATTCGCTTGATAGTGTTCAGAGCGTTAGTTAACTTCTTGTCTTCATGTCGCAATCTGTGCACTAATTTCAGCTTGCGCAAAACGGGCCCGGCGCATTTCGTGAAGTTGGTGTTTACGATGGGTTATTTTGTTAATGTTCGGGTGTTTCTTATTTGACTGTGATTCGTTGTTGTCACAAACACTCATTTGCGCTTCTCATCTGTGAATGTTCTGGAATACCACTGCGAAGTCGATAGGTTGATGAGTGACGCAAAATGCTCCAACTTACATTCTACATTCGGTAAGAATTTGCGGTGACATTTTAGACGCACACCACAGTTAGTGGCGTTTCAGAGGCATGCCTGATTGATCCTCACTAGGTCAGAAGTGTAAGCACAAACGAATAGAACAAAGCTGTAGGCAGACATGCATCGATAATGGCAGAAGACACTGGTGACGATGTTGCGAAATTTTGCCAGATACGTAATGAAACCGTTCGAACTGGCCTTGACATGAATACTCAAATGTGTTTATATTGCGGGTTTTGTGATCAAACACATCCAACTTACGTCGTAACCAAGGCAACAGACATTGTCTGTTCGAGAGTACCACTGATCCATTGACATCATATAGGTTGAACTGTATGCGATGAAATTGACTGGGATCATGTTTCTTGATCAGATACTCGGTGGAGTTTCTGCCGAATGTGCGTGCAAAAGCATTTGTGCCTTCTGTCCAACTCAGTTCAACGCCCACCCCAAACTGTTCGATGTGATTTGTGCCATTCCAACTTATTGTAATGTTGTGTTCCGAATTTGACACGACCAGCGCAGGCATCTCCAACTTTCTAATTGCTGAAACGACGGCGTTCATTAAAAGTTATCTTAAAACGAAATCGTAACCACGCAACTAGCAGCCAGTCTGTAAACAAATGAAACTACCACACTTGCGACTAGCATTAAGAGCGCTCATTCTGTGCAAATGCTGAATAATTTGAGGAGATTTCTCACATTCATGGTGACAAAAGTGGCTTTCTTCTGTAAATATCTGAATTAAATCAGTTCTTAAAAACGCCTCAATAACTGTTCCTAAGACAGCTTGCAATCCATACGACACAGAATGGCGTTGCTGGCCTGTCCGACTAAGTGTCAATCGGATTAAACTTGAATCGATAACAAACGATTCAATGCCGCTCGAATTACTTCACCAGTTGGCGGGGCCCTCTCGCTAACGAGAATCCTTGTCAACACTAGTCCAAGATGGGATGCCAGGTTTTGAGAGAACGAAGCCCGACACAATGGAAATCCCCACGGATCATGATGATTGTATTTATCAGGACTGCTGATGCTTCTGTGAGTCGAAAATTTGTCAGCGGGCGTCAAGCATTTTTCCACTAAAGGAGGTTGTGGCGATGTCCCAATAAGTATTTCCACTTTGAATGAGAAGTTGTTGAACAGGCAAACCTACCGTGACACTCCTCATTCTACTAATCCTGCTTCTTCCAGATTTGTCAGCTAGCCGTTTATTCGTGATGCTACAGTATTTCCGGTGATCGTTCTTCAAACATGAATGCTGTTTGATCGAATTCTCTGGAACGAAGCAAGGATCGAGCTCTGGAATAACGATTGGGACGGTAGCGGTCCAGCTGTAGACGATGGATTGTGTATCCAAATCAACTACTTTCTTTGTTTCTTTCAACTTAATTGTGCTTTGATGAATGCTCTCAATAACAAAGCTTACCGCATTGTAGGAAAGACGTTAAGGTCATTGAAAATAGGCTTCAGACGTAGATCACGTGATCTAAACAAAAAACGAGGTAGGTTGATGAAATCTCACCTCACCCCGACAGCCAGAAACAGAGTCACTACTGTACCAAATGACATCGTCAGCCATTTTCTTTGACAGAGGTCAATGGAACGTCCCCATCTCCAGTCTACATCTTACGCAGTCATGAGAATGGGCCCTTAAATCTTTGGTTGTTCGAGTCAGTCTTTAGGAATTAAAACCGACAGCTTCAGTAGATCCCCCGTGAATCATCCCATATTGGCAGAAACTTCGAAGGTTGCATATCGGATAAGCTGGTCAATGAGAAATCAAAGTCTTCTCACTTATCGCATTATTGTCGTGGCGGAGAGAACTAGTCAATTGACCACTGTTTGTTCTTGCCAACAGAGGTGAAGCTTGTGAAGTTTATGAGGAATCTGTGTCAACGCATTTGCAGCCAAAATGATATAATGCGAGCTGTAGAAAGAGTGGTTATCATGGGTCTTAAATTGACTGCTGGCAATGTCGACGGCTTGCGCGTACCAGCCGGTCAGTTGAAAATATGTCAGACGATGTTGATACAGCCACAGTGAAGCGGAGAAATAAACGATTTCCTGAAAGCAGTTGGACGATGGCCTTGCTATCCACAAGGAGGATGAGAGGACAGATCTATATTTATCGACGTGCTGCATGTTGTATACTAAGATTGACAGTCAGCGTTAACCATCGTGGCTGGTTGCCTGCTGTCTTGGAATGCGGGACGATTGCACTACTGTTTCCCGAATCATGTGGAGTTAAGCATTCAGGGTGTAACATCGGATTAGGTGCATCAAACGGGGGGATTAACTTGAAATACCTGTCACGTAAAAACAATCACGACATATTTGGCTGTGTTCATTCCGTCGGTCAATCGTTGAGGGAAATGGCCGCTTGTGTTAAATGGGTGTTGATGGTCGTGCGCATGACAGAAACTTGGTGGCAAAGCTCTCTGACTTCACTTACACCCTCCTTGCTAAATGTTCTCATTCTTGCACTAGAAATCTTGGTAGCACTTACAATCCTTTCTATCAAAAACTGGCCAGGCTAATTTTAATTACGTACGCGAAAAGTTATTTTTCCGACAAAGGCTAGATTTGATATCATAATGTAGGACAAGTTTACTTATTTGTATGAGCTATTCTTCGCACATATGTTTCGCATTTTTCCACATGTGTCATTAATTTCACACAATTTTCTCAGCAAGAAGAGAAGTCAATAGACGCTTGCTGTATCATAGGCGAGACTAATCGAGATGTGGCATATCGATAGATGTTGCGATTAGACTATGCACAATTGAACGAATCAGTAAAACTCCGGGGTTAACAGGGACGCTGGGTAACGGCGTTTGCATGAGAGCGAATCGTGTAAAACAAAGTTGCACCGTGTACATATTATGTATCATATGCAACAGACGATTGAAGTGATATATTGAGTACCGATGGCAGGCCAGAACTAATTCGGAAACGAAGGTGTAGTCCTCCTTCTGTGAGATGCGTTCAGCCGGATGTATGTATACTCAGTATAATTAAGAACGTACAATCTACTTTGCGGAAAAAGTACCACACTTCATCAGGGGAGAAAGGAGATACGTTTAGTGATGGGTTAGCATATCAATTACTCGCATCAGTCGCAAATGTCACGTGCAACTTATATACAACGGTCAAACATAGACGGGCATGGAATGGACACGCCTGCAGCCAAACGAAGTGTTATGTCATCAGAACCAAGGCAACACGATGGGCTGCCTCAGCCAATCCTGTGCGAACAACGGCGGATGATTGACTAGGATGATACGCTTAAGGCCAATGACTTTGTGTTTCCATTGAGTAACAGCATAATATTTCAGCTAATTTGGCAGTCTGCTATGATGTGTTCAGTTCATGTTCAGGTGTGATTTCGAGGAACTGGTTCGCAACGTTGCGCATTGGGTAACATGGCATATTTCTGTTCGGTAGGTCGAACAATGTCACAGTTTGTGTGCAACAGCCATCGACAAACGGAGATTTTGACCACACGGTGTGAATCGGGTCCTGTTACGACATATTCTCGACTAAAAATGAATCAATACGCCTTGCATTATTGTGTGGAATAAAACTGTGTGCAGGGTGTACTGCGCCTTGCCTCCTTGGTTAGGCGAAAATGAGCGAACTGGCCATTTAATTCGGGTTGTAACTACACCGGCACGAGCCTCCAATTAACCGATGAACACGAATAGTTTGGTCAAGTACCATCTACATTAGTCTGGCGAATATTCAGTTTGTCACGTGCCAACATGAACGTGTTAGTAAAGACGTTTATCAGAACCGGTTTCCTTGCATGGGAAAGATAAGTAAACTAACAATGTTTTCTAAAGTTCAGAATGATCTCCGAGACGTGAGTCTTCTCGAGTCGATTGTTTTCAAGAGGCCTAGTTAGATGGTAGGGGAAACAAACTGCTTTGAAAAGTGCATTCGTCGAAGCATCCGAGACGTTGTTCACACGCGCTGTTGTTTCCAATTTGAAACGCTTAGCATCACATTGAAAGGGACATGAAGTGAATCAACCGAAATAGCTAAGTAGCGTGAACGCCTTCCAACCAGTGAAATTCCAATGCATCTGACCGTCGGAAAGTGGATATAACTGTGTCTCAATCCATTTAGTGATTACTGATCACACGATCGTTTGTTATCCTGTTATACAGATATATTGTACGAAGTGTCAGATAGTTCTGAAACCTGTGAATTATTTGGTTGCATTATCCGCCAATTTCAGGTCAAGATTTGCTTAATATTTACGATTCGGATCGACCTGTACATTTGGAGATCTTTTTAAGGCACGATGTTTCCGCTGCTATTTTCAAAATAGACCTTCAGTGGGCAGTTATGATCACATGCATCAATTGCCTAGCAGGAACACTGGAAAAAATTATTTCAAAGTTGTTTCGACTCATTATTGCCACAAGAGGAATGAGGTACACTGCCTTCTTCTGTGAAATTACCTGAGAGCGATAGCCTCTGATCACAATTTCTATGATCACTGCGTGTAGCAAGTGGGAATAGAAGTGATTGAACTTTGGGGAAATTCCAACGTGAGTCTCAAACCAGTTAAAGTATCACTTAAAAGTAGGTGTCTCTTCTGAAATTGAGCCAATGGCTAAAACGATATGCCAGATCTGTTATACAGGGTCAGCTCAGCCTGTTCACCTACGCAACCTCGCAGTGTCGTGTAATTATTTCCGGTTAACCACCAACCTGACGGACGTTCAATAGATACTAGAAGGCTTGGTGGAGACTACCACCCCAGTGGGCAATCATTTCATGAGTTCCCTATGATACAGTAAGATGGGCGGGTTGCTAGTTCAAATTGTAGGATACCTCATCTGCGAGCATGGTTTCGCACATCAGTTCTACCGACAGTTGCCCAGCTAACGTCAGCAAAAGAAATTTACGAGCTGAGGCTCGAGCTGCCTCAACATGCATAGCAGTTTTTCTGTGTATGAATATACGTGATGACTTTGATGTTACTTCGTTCCATACACTCCGTCTTTTAATTGTTCATCATGTGAATCCAATTTCCTTTGTAATCTTCTCGTGTGTAATTAAAAGTCTTCAGAGCAGTTGCATTAAATTATGAAACTGTGGAGATGTTGCCACACTAGATAAACCCTCGATAATCTTGTCAACGAAAGAGGCAATTTGGTTATTTCGATCGACATATATCTGTTTTGAAGAGAGTAAAGTTCAATTCGCTTGATAGTGTTCAGAGCGTTAGTTAACTTCTTGTCTTCATGTCGCAATCTGTGCACTAATTTCAGCTTGCGCAAAACGGGCCCGGCGCATTTCGTGAAGTTGGTGTTTACGATGGGTTATTTTGTTAATGTTCGGGTGTTTCTTATTTGACTGTGATTCGTTGTTGTCACAAACACTCATTTGCGCTTCTCATCTGTGAATGTTCTGGAATACCACTGCGAAGTCGATAGGTTGATGAGTGACGCAAAATGCTCCAACTTACATTCTACATTCGGTAAGAATTTGCGGTGACATTTTAGACGCACACCACAGTTAGTGGCGTTTCAGAGGCATGCCTGATTGATCCTCACTAGGTCAGAAGTGTAAGCACAAACGAATAGAACAAAGCTGTAGGCAGACATGCATCGATAATGGCAGAAGACACTGGTGACGATGTTGCGAAATTTTGCCAGATACGTAATGAAACCGTTCGAACTGGCCTTGACATGAATACTCAAATGTGTTTATATTGCGGGTTTTGTGATCAAACACATCCAACTTACGTCGTAACCAAGGCAACAGACATTGTCTGTTCGAGAGTACCACTGATCCATTGACATCATATAGGTTGAACTGTATGCGATGAAATTGACTGGGATCATGTTTCTTGATCAGATACTCGGTGGAGTTTCTGCCGAATGTGCGTGCAAAAGCATTTGTGCCTTCTGTCCAACTCAGTTCAACGCCCACCCCAAACTGTTCGATGTGATGTGTGCCATTCCAACTTATTGTAATATTGTGTTCCGAATTTGACACGACCAGCGCAGGCATCTCCAACTTTCTAATTGCTGAAACGACGGCGTTCATTAAAAGTTATCTTAAAACGAAATCGTAACCACGCAACTAGCAGCCAGTCTGTAAACAAATGAAACTACCACACTTGCGACTAGCATTAAGAGCGCTCATTCTGTGCAGATGCTGAATAATATGAGAAAAATCAAAACACGTCAGTGCTGTTATCGTCTACGTATTAACCTATTTATTCGGCTTGTTAGTCGGACACACTTTGCATAATTTACAGCTTACGCAAGAAGAAACCTCCCTTTCTATGTTGTTAGTTAGATTCCAATTGTTTGCTGTAAAACATCGGCTCACTGAAAACTCGAAATTTACACTTCAGCCACACATGGTCAGAACCGATTCCTTCAGTCTGATGACGGTTAGTATAATCTGCGAAACTCTGTGTTTGGTTTTTGCTTGACCAGCGGATGATATCGCATTTTGCCAGATATTCATCACGGATGTTGGAGGTGACGGGTAGCGAACTGTGTAAACCACAAACATACGAAGTCTACCATATCTAACCTAGTGATTTGACGTCCAACACAACACGAGTTTAGGCACCAATTGGGCCTTTCTCACATGTTGTTAAGATGTTTATGGAACTAAGCGTTCTGTGCTGCTCATTCTCAGGTATTCATAAAATTACTGAGATGACAGCCCAGTTCAGTAGTCTATCGGTAAGTTGCACTATCAAAATTTTATGTCACAGGTTAATTTCACGCAATTTCAAGGCAACTCCCAATTTCATCCGCTCCATTAATTTTTCACTCACGGCAGTTATTCAGTGTTTTGAAACCAAACCAAACACTTTCCAATTAGTGCTGTATCACCGTTATGTGTCTTGCATCATGTATTCCACACCAAGAGAAGTCGGACGTGAACCCAAATAACCGACGGTACATGAATCGACAGTGGAATTGTTTCATAGTGACTGCTGCACATCTGGTTGACTCGATGCTTCAATCAATAGTAAGCTTGCTGTGCATTTCATTAACGGTGTAAAATCCGCGCCGATAGACCAGTTCAGCAGAGCACAATATCCACAACCAAACTATCTGGTTTTGCTTCATTTGGAACATAGTCTGTCACTTGATTGTCCACAATCAGACCATTCTTGTCACAAGAAATCCCATGATATCGATGTGAATATGGTGGAGACATCAATGATCAAACACATATTTTACAACTCTGTTTGTCTCCTATAAATAACGCTTTGAGAACGTTTGCAACCAAGGTGCCCACTGAGAAATTGTAGAAAGAAAGGCTTGTCACCTTCCTCATTTTCTTCTTGAAGGCGAGTTGTTTGTGGCGTACAATAATACATAGAATGAGCATAGTTGTATACTGGTGCTGGGCCAAAGACTACAATATACTCACGTTTTGAAGTTCTCAAGGAGATTGGAGCAGAATCCGGGCTCCTAGCCAGACCCCAGCCGAGATTTGTGTAAACGGTGTAGTTGTACAACGTGTCCTCAGCAAGACCTCCAATTACTGCTGGCAGTTCGTGAGGTTGGAAGTTGAGTTTCCTGGACTCACCGTCCACTTGTTTGTAAGTAACAACGTAGTTCACTGCGCATGTGGCGTGTTTGATAGAACCATCCTTCCACTCAAG
>QNGE01000224.1:143407-204246 GCA_008508345.1 Paragonimus westermani | reverse complement strand
CATCGGTTACGGATCTCGCCGTTTGGAGAACATGTGCCTCTCACCCCGTTTATTTCGAAATCCCGGTTTTTGGTCGCCTACAACTACACTGCACTAGCTGTACAGAGCACGGATATGTATATCCGGGAACCAAATGAGAAAGGCACCGAGGAGATCTAAGAGACACCGGTTGACAAAGCAAGTAGAGAATCACAATATCACATGTCATAACATTTCGCTCCTCGAAAATTTAGATATGAATCTCTCGAGGGAAAGATATTCACCGTAGCAACAATAACATGGAACAGACTTCTTTCTGAGTACTAATAAAACTGTAAATTCCTAATAAATTGAATACGGATAATTGTAGCTCAGTTTCGTAAATATCTTGACCCTTAAGTAATTACGTAATAGAATGAAATATTCTCTGTTTTGTGCAAACGTATGAATGTATATTTTTGCAGCAGCGTTGTGGAATTTATCAGTACGGTGTGACAGATTTGTCAAGTAGAACCAAGTTTGGACTATTTTTACAAGCAGAACGGTTAAACTGTACGGGCGGGTGCGGACATGTTTGACACGTGACCCGGGCTATGGTTACTGAATACTAGCAGAAAAGTATCTTTTCCACACACACAAACATGAGCGCAGAAACAGTCAGCCGAGATATTTCATATCAATATTTAGTCAAGATAACCGCCTCTGACGAAATGATTAATCGGGAGTTTGTCAGTTTGTTAAGTGGTTTGCATATAAACTGATTTTGCGTTATTTTTATCTATGAATGAATGAAAATGTTCTATATCTGACTGAAGTGCGTTAGTGTACGGTTTGTGAAGATGGTGTGGAATATGTCAGTATGGTTTGAAACAGCTGATTTGATCATTCATGATTTTGAGCAGACCAGTCGGATTGTGAGAGTGAATGTGCAGATACTCACGTCACGTGACCTGATGCATTGTTTGTGAACAACAGCTACAGGAGGAGGAGGACGTTTTCGATACTTGCACGTAAAAATACTTATCCAGGGTGTTTCACTAAAATATGTGATCAAAATGATCACTTCGACCGAACTAAATAATGGAGGGTTGAGAATATGATGAATCACTTTGAATAGTGCATGTTACGGTCGCTAACACCGTAGTACAATCTACTTGGACGTTAGGGACGGTATCGTTGACATACAGCACTTGGAAAGATGTTCTGAGGAAAACGGATTCACTTTCTTGTGGGCATACTGTAGGGGCTATTTGTGGATCAAATTTTACTGCATCTCTCATCGTTTCCTCCACTCTTTATTTTAATATAACTTTCTACCAGTCCGATCCCGCCCTTATTCAGTCAAAACTGGATCATCCTTTAACGCACCACAGCAACACGGCAGTCCCCTGGCTAAAAGGACTACAGAACATCAGCGAATCTTGATGAGAATTGGTTGTCAAAATTTGTTGCACCCACTAGTGACCAGCACATTCGGGGTCAGTTGTTCGGTTGCTGTCATTTAATGTGTAACNGTATGTTTTAGTTCAGTCTCGTAAATTGCATATAAGCACTAGGAGTACAATAAGGTTACCGAAACACCTCTTGTCTGTACAGCTGAATTTTCGGTCGTTTCAGAAATTTGTTCGAGATCATCTCATAATTCACAAGTGGCAGATGTCCTCATAGGCAAAAACGATTCACACTTTAGTTTGTTGTTCAGTTCCGAAACATTGAAAAAACAGTTATCGCTTTAAATCCATTAGTTACCATAGAACTTGTTTTATTACGGATGACCCATGAATTTGTGAGACTATCAGTGTGATATTCCGTAATGTATGGGAGTCCATTTTTCAAAAGGCGCGGTGCAATCACACTGAAACGGTCGATATGCCATGAAGAAACATGTGCAGGTAAACAAATTAAATTTGGCGACACGAAAAGATAACTTTGATTAGAGTCTGTAAATTGGATCACAAAAATCTTATGTAGACCATGTGGCCGGACAGGTACTGCAAACAATGAAATTCACATCAACAAATGTGGCTGTTCGGATTAGTTCAACAATGGAAAGTATTAAAAACTAGTATTGAAGTAAATGCGTGTTTATGCACCATCTTTCTGAATGGGGGTAGCGAAGTAACATGAAAATCTTGCACATACTGATTACTTAGAACCAGAATTGGAATTCGCCGCACTTATTTTCTATCAATGCGATGTAATGATGGAACTAAGAATACAAATCGCTAGTCCGCAGTCAGTCAGAAATGGAGCATCCTCTAACGCGACACAGCAACTAGGCAGTCCCCTGAGGAAAAGGACTACAGAACATTGGCAAATCATGATGAGAATTGGTTGTCAAAATTTGGTTACGGATGTTATTGTTGCACTCACTGGTGACCAACACATTCGGGGTCAGTTGTGCGGTTGTTGTCATTTAATGTATAACGGTGTTCTGAGGAAAACGGATTCACTTTCTTGTGGGCATACTGTAGGGGCTATTTGTGGATCAAATTTTACTGCATCTCTCATCGTTTCCTCCACTCTTTATTTTAATATAACTTTCTACCAGTCCGATCCCGCCCTTATTCAGTCAAAACTGGATCATCCTTTAACGCACCACAGCAACACGGCAGTCCCCTGGCTAAAAGGACTACAGAACATCAGCGAATCTTGATGAGAATTGGTTGTCAAAATTTGTTGCACCCACTAGTGACCAGCACATTCGGGGTCAGTTGTTCGGTTGCTGTCATTTAATGTGTAACAGTAGGCTGGTGAACTTTCATGGAACCTGGGTGAACCATGATCAGACTATGCGAACCTATCCTCTGTGCTCGGAATATTTGTATATCCACTCACTGCGATGGATAGCGCACAATTTCACCTGTAGCTCGTCTAGCCTATCCAAGGAAATAAATATGAGCATGAAAGTGTTGCATTGCAACCAGCCAAGCCACATTCGGCTACGTCGATTCTAGTGCGCACTAGCGTTGTTGTACGTTAGGTAGCACTTTGAAATATCTTCCATTCTGTTTTGTTGTACTTCCCGACGAAAGGTCCTTATTTTTTTCCGAGATAACTATTGAAAACAAACTGCTCTCACATATTTGATGGAACTAATTAAATACGATGACAAGTTTCGGCGGTAATGTTAGTTATATCTGGACTGGTTTCCAAGTTCGAGAATTTTCTGTCGTGAATTGCATATGGGTAAATTTGAACTGGTGCCCTCCAAGCACCTCACGTACGAGATTTCATTTAGTTGCATGCAACAGGCCAGCACTCGGTATAGCATGCATGGGTAGCCGATGGTGTCCTGAGTGAAAACCAGGTGTGACAAATCTACTGGTCTTGGTGACTGTCGTATAACTTTCTGTAGGCCGAGCCACGTGATTCTAATTCAACAAGTGAACCCAAATATTGCAGGTGGATCCAGTGTAATCAGACAAACTGCAGGTACATAAATTTTCCGCCCAGGTTGCCCTGGATTCGAAAATAGCCAGATTATAAATTCATTTTTGGGGGACATTCTTCAAAGCAAAGGTCAAGTTCGTTTGTATATACTGAGGCGTATTACCGTCTGCTTGCACTATGCACTGCAACAACGCTTTCTCGCAATTGCGATGTTTTTCTGTTCTAATTCTGAAAACGTAGATCAATATTTATGTGAAGATATCCATGGAAACGAAATATTCGTGGATTTATTTATTCTACTCAGGTATGATTCATTGTACCCAAATTCTGTTTCCGCAATGTGTCATTTTTAATACGAGATACATGAATGATTCACCAGAAACTTCCGTACTGAGACATATGCGAACCATTATCCAAACATTCATGAGGGCAAACATGTTCCGTTGCATTTCGCTAGTTCACGAAGTTGCCATTTATGATCAACTACAGCGAAAGACATGCCATTCTTCTTTTGTTCAACCAATGCCGTAGGGTTTACACTCGACAAACCAAACTTGTTTACCAGTGGATTCGATTTCTTGTGTTTATTTAGCCATCTAGTCCACACCCCTTTTACGTAGGCGCCAGCATGTGGAAGAATGGAATTGTCGATGAACTTTACAACAGTTTTCATTAGAAGCGATAATATTCAATTGGAAATTTTAAGGAAAACAAGTAACCCGTTAAGATTTAATTAAGGTGTGTGTGTAAATCAATGCTTTTTGTCCGGAACTTACAATATGTTGGTCACAGACACATGACCATTATTTATCAATAAAACTCTACAAGTCTTGTTTATCAGGACACAAAAGGTAAACGTTGAGATTTTCAGAGAACCATTGGATGAACCATCGAATCTGTTCGCAAAAGCACGGTTTTTTCTGACCAGTTTAAGCGAATTATTTCCTTGAATAGTTAAGCTGAATTTGTGAACCGACCACATTTTACACCAGATGGGTAAAGGGTTCAGATGACTTTGGCACATACACTAGCATCAAAACCGAAATGAATCACTACCCTGCAGATCGGGCCTAACTTAATATAGAAGAAGCAATGCTTTGAAATTCCTTTTTGCACCGACTTCCGTTATAATTCGATTTCCGGGAGCTCACTTTACTTTTTGCGGTGAGATCTATGTGAAAACCTAGACTAGCTGATGCCTGATAAATTGTGAACTTGTACTTGATTATGAACACATGATGGAACCGAGCATAGGCAGTGAGTTTACGTGAGTTTCTGTTGCTACTGTAGGACTTAAATTGTAGAGAATGTGAGAACGTGTATCTGTAGTTGGTGTGACAGGTGAAAACTGCAGCCATTTGCTGAAAACTTAACAAGTACTGCCAAGTAGTGATTGCGCTTGCATGGACAGCGAGAACTGTATCCACGTACTAACGGTTTCTTTTTGGACTGCAATATGCTCCCTTCTACGCAGTTTCATCAATGTAACGGTAACACATATCGTCAGAGAAGATTATCCCAGTCCACCACTGCTTAAACCGTCATGTAGTCTTTGTAGATTGTGACCTGTGAACAACGTCTTCAAACTCCTAGAGGGCGACCCGCATTAGTGCATTCGCATACTAACTGAGTAGGCTAGGACTGAGAAACCACTTGCTTCATACCGGTGTTCGTTTAAAAATCTTCGGAATTCTGTTCACACTAGCATGTAACAATTTGACTAAATTGTCAAATTCGACTTGTTATCTAACCTTATCATGGACTCTCCTCATTGCTTCACGGTTCAGTGGATCAAACGCCTCAGCGAAGTTCAAAACAGAGCAAATCATGTCTAGTTACAGAACCTCCTGTAAAACTAGTTAGCGGCGTATATCATGTCTACAGTAATATTTCACGAGAAAGACCTTGCACAATACAAATTACCAACGCTAACTAATAGAAAGGTTGCCGTTCCTGTTAAACTTGACATACATTTTGACACTCGGATAGGTAGAGGTTGGGTCACCTCAAATTTGCCCGCAGCGATTGCGGAGCTGTTGAGTGCGTTCTACATTTTGAGCAGTGTAGCTTGAAACCCTTCTGCTAAAAATGCTGGATCTTTGTGAAATTTTACTAGCAGAGATTGGTAATTACATGTCAATTCACAAACAGTTGTTTCTGAACACAGAGAGCTGGTTTGAGCCGATTAAATGCAACTGCTTCAGCGAACCGTAAGAATCTCGGATTGGAATGGCGCAACAGGATTTTGAATGCACAAGATGGATCGATAGCATGACCAGTGGTCAAGATGTGTCTAGCGACTGAGGAAACAGGCTGTTTATGCGTTTCAGAAACATTGCCATTCTCCGGTAACACGGACTTCTGTACCCATTTAGGTAAATGTTCCTTCATTCTGGAGATCAAGCATCTCTCGGTTCTGCCTATGTAACTTTCTCCGCAGTTACATACAAATTGGTAAACACAATGTGAAGTGGCGCCGATAGGCTGATCTCCTTTGATTGAAGGCAATGGTAGTTTCTGAGTCCGAGCGAATACACGGATTTCAACTGCATTAAATGTTCGTTTAATTGAATTTCTTAATCGCTGTGCTGTTTGCTGCATGACATAATCACCCCTAAAGGGTAGCTCTATGTAGACTCTCTTTTTCTCTACAGTGACCACCTTTTCGGATGGTAATTTTTGTCTACTTTGCCTATCTATGAAACTTCTGGGGTAACCATTTGATTGTAGGACAGACGTAATCAGATCTAGTTCCTCCGCGAGGCTGTCGGGCGTACAGATTCGCCTTGCTCGTGTGAAGAGTGTATTTACTAATGCTCGTTTGTGTTGGATCGGTGTGAAGCTGCTAAAGTTTAGGTATTGACCTGACCATGTGGGTTTCCTATACACGGTTCTTCTAACCGAGCCATCTTCCCGACGACTTATTAGGATATGTAGAAATGGCAGGCAATTGCCGACCTCAAATTCACAAGTGACCTTTAGATTAGGACGGCAACTATTCAGACGTTGCACCAGGTTATCTATCATCCGCTTAGATCGACTGAAAATTAAGGTGTCATCGACATAACGTTTGTAATATGACAAGTTTTCTATCTCCATAGCTGGCTGTTGCTCAATTTTTAGCATGAAAAAGTCTGCTATGATGGGACCTAATGGACTTCCCATGGCTACTTTGTCTATTTGACGGTAGGACTGTTCAAGGAAACGAAAACTGACATTCTCAGTACATAGCAGCAGGGTGAGTCGAGCAGCTTCTCAAACGTGCGGATATAACATGCATCTAATGTTACCAAAATATCAAGCTAACGGTTTATTTTGACATTGTTAGCAATCAACTTTTAACCACTTCAATAAAATGTATACCTTTGGGATGAGGGAGGATGGTATGCGTTTCTACTTTCCTGCGTGAGAGTTTAACATACTTGTCTGTGGTATATATCTTGAAGCTAAATTGCTCTTAAGTCCATCACATTCCGGATAAATGTGGAATAATTGTTCAATCTTCCAAACCGATTCACCTTGTAACCGCATAAATCATTGTGTTGCCGCGTTTGTATTCAACACCACCTCCGTTTATTTGTTTCGGACTTCTGCTGTTTAGATTTTTTTTCGTTGTAAATAGTGATGGTGCTTGAAGGTTTATCGAACATTGTGCGCCCCCATCAGGGTGAGTTGCTTTCCTGCCGATTGCAGAATGTGTTGGTTTTGGGAAATGTCTTTGGCATAGCCCGTGACCGGCTAGGATTGTTCCAATACCGTCACTTCATATTCTGCTTCAGAGAGCAATGTGAGCGATATATTTTCAGTTTATAAACCAGGTCAAACTTTGCTTCATTTTTTATGTCAGTAAGACTGTAGGGCTCAATCACGAGAATAATTGATAGAATCCACATCAGCACGAACTTTAGTGGTAGCTAGGCATATCAACTGGCATTTTAATCGAAATAGTCTCATTTCATTTCTCGGTCCCTTTTGTGGTTATCTTCGACGATCTCCTCACTTTGAAAAGTCGCTTTGAAAATTTTTGTTTCCTGAGCATGCTACTTCAGTCTGTGTTTAAAACAAATTGCAGGTGATAAATGGGTTGAGAACAGCACAACCTTACGAGCAAGTTGTAATAATCTACATTTCAACTACCTCAGGTGGCCTTGCTCAGAAGTATTATAATCGATTGCAGCACTCCTGAGAAAGACCATCTGAGGTAGTTGAAATGTAGAATATTACAAGTTGCTCGTAACGTTGTGTTCTTGACAGTCTGTTTTTCAGTAACATGTAAAACACGATACCCAAACTGTTTGACTTCATTCTTATTTAATTTACTGCGAATATCTTACAAAACTGCAGGCGGTTGAAGGCCAATTTGCATCAGTTCTAAACGTCACTTGTCATGGAACTGTTCCTAAGGTGATCTGTGCTGATGCATAACAGTGGCCACCAGAAAGTTTCACATCAACAGAGTGAGATTGGAGATAGTCATGAAACTGCTATACCACCGAAAGTATCATTTGCTTATAAGAAGTCCCATTGTTTCAAAAAATCCACTTTTCACGGTTTTATTTCCAAATGTTTACTTTTTATTTACACACTTGTACTTGTGCCCTACCAATAACCTAGCCATGTTTACTTTGTTTCAGTGCTATTCATTTCTTCTGTGACAAGTAATTTTACTGAATTGACAAACAGCTTGGTAATTGATATTCTGCCGATGAAAATACTTGCCGTTAAATTACACAGTACTTTTATGATCCCGTGAGTGTTCAAGTTTATCTGGCTGTTTGTGTTGATAGCTTGATCGAATGATAGGCTCGGAACGTAGTTTGCAATGTTGAATATATGTCAGCTATAGACTCACTATTTAGTCCACATCGTTTCCCACTGGTATAGCTCGCTGCTGTTCACTGAATCACTGACCTAAAAGTGTCAGTACGAATGGTTGAGTCACCTTAGATGAGAACAAGGGCATACTTGTACACTGAACACAGCACAGCCGCTAAGGTAACTCGATATGTTCAGAGTATTTGTCTGTGTTCATCAACTCTAAACAGGAGAGCTCAGCACTGATGTCTTTGCGGGCGAGGTGATGCAGTGCATACCATCAAATGACTCATATCAGTTAACGGACTACATACTGTAACCTACGCTGTAATGTACACGGTAGCCAATTAAACAGTACTTACATCAAATCGGAGTCTGGTTGGAATTTATGAAATACATATCAGCTTGATAAGCTAGGGTGCCAGCTTTTTAGACGAACGAGTATCACAGGAAGCTCGGGAGTGAAGATTAGGAACGTGCATATACGAGTGTCGTATTGACCTTGGATTTTGTGTGTGAAGCAGACACTTAGATAGCAACAGCGAATGCCATATGAAGGAATAGTCAACTAAGTTATTTAGCAGAAGCTGATTCTGTATTTTTAATGCTGAATGATCGTGTAAGATCTCCGTTTTTGTCAACAAACTCATAAAGTTGTCAGCCGTAAATTGCGTTACACCGTGATGCATTCCAACTGTCATGGACGGACTAACTGGAAGTAGGTTAAGATTCTACTATTACCGTTATGTAAGATATCTCCTCTAAATGTATCGAGTAACACTTCTCCAATATTATTCTGGAATACCAGGTGCAGCTGATCTGTTTACAATAAATTGAACTGATATTCAATGCTGAGAATGTTCAGCGAAAACATGACTCTAACTGGCATTTTTGGCTCAATCAACGTGAAATGAATCAAATATTTAGAAAATTGTCTACTTCTTAGAAAACACTGAAGAATATGCATTATTTGAGGTGTGCCAGAAGTAGTGTATTCTTTTGTAATTGGATTAATAAGTTAGCGAACTATAATGAAACCGGATTGCGATGGCTTCTGCAATGGCTAGTAGACAACCTTGGAAAAACAGTTTATATTTAACACACTCTTTGAAAATGGTTACCCAGAACAGTTTATTTGTAAGCACATGATAGTTAGCACAAAGGTAGGTGTGCCGCAAACTGTAGACAAAAAGCCTGTCCATATTACTTTGCCTTTCAAAGGCGATAGTAATGCTGAAAATATAACCAGGAAACTTAAAGTAGCGCTTAACAAAACCCATTTCGCAGCTCAGTTACGTATTCGGTTTACATACACACCAGTTTTCCGTCCCCGACTGACAGATACATTACCTGTACATGCTGCCTCCCTCTGTGTTTACCGTTTCGTTTGTTCCTGTGGAACAAGCTACATAGGCCGCACAACAAGGCGACTATCTGAACGCATGTGGGATCATCATCCGGCGTGGCTAGCTCGAGGGTCGATAAAGGTTTGCTAATCAGCGATCGCTACTCATTTGGTGGAATCGAATCATCTAATCAACCCGGCCGATTCGTTCTAGCCTACATGTCGAGTCGGTGGAGCGCAATCAAAGTGGGTCAAAGGTCGCCTACTAGTTAGTGCAAAAGCCATCGCAATCCGCTTAAATTGGACCCCGTTATAGTGAAACCAGTTACATGTTATCATTAGTAAGAAATTTTTATTGGAAGTTGCAGACTAAGACCAAACTAACGAAACGTTGAGGTGTGATTACAAGTTTTGCAAGTTTCATTTACCGCACTGTAAATAACTTATAGTCTGTAACTATAATATTATGGCTTGCACTTGCATACGCTCAGTTTATAATATTCGGTGTTTTACGTGCTTTTGCCCACCAGTAAAGATTGTATGGAAAGCTCATGGTACAATCACCACGTTTGTATTCTCTTGTTGACCGATCGGCCAAAGTGCCTAGCTTGTGTGCAAATATTTAGCATTTATTTATGGTCATACAAGTGCTCATGCAACTTCCTCTCAAAACGACCTGCGTGGACGCATGCACACCGATTGTATTTTAGGACGGTGCAAGTGACCAGGTTGTGGGGGCTGACCTCAAGTTTACTAGCAATCCTTCCTTAGTGTAGCGTCATTGCGATTACGTTTAACGGCTGGAGCGTAAAAACAGCCCTTAGGAATTGAAGATAACCGACAAGTGAACGATAGCAATCAGCTGGAAACTGTGGAATTAGTCTGAATATTGGTGTAGGCTATTAAACCATCCGTATGGATTAACAGATGCTATACACATTGTGGAACACAAACAAGTATGCATGTTGTGTGCTCTTATATTAGGTTGAAACAGAAACCACAACCGCAGTGGTTGACGTCGTAAAACAATCGCAAATTTGCGTATTCAATCTGGCTCTTAACGTGGCGTGGCAAAATTTAACATGGCTAACCCGCTGTCTCACATTCGAAAGTCATTTTAAGGCACGTTGAATAATCACCCGGAATCAAAATGGTCAGCCACAATCGATAAGTAGTCTATTGTACTGAGCTACTCAAATTTTTCAAGACGGGCATTGAGCGTGTGTCACACGACCTACATGAGCCAATGAGTTACAATTGTGTTACCCATCAACGTTTGTCTACCAGGGTAGTTTCTTTATGTGTACTGGATTACCACATGAATACCGATTTAAAGTTTGGCGAAAGCTAGCGTGAAGAGTTCTGACAACCAAGCTGAGCCATTTTCACACACGCAACCATACAGATTTCGTGTGTTTTGGTGAGTAAATTACGGTGTTTATAAAACCAGACGGTCAAAGAACATCGAATAATTGCTCGATTTCAACTGAACAATTGCATTTTTGAGTATATATTCCAGGGCTGTAAGTAAACGTCACAAATTCAACCCACGGATATATGAAACTTCGTGAAAAAGGTCACGGTCGTTGTCTAGACGCATGAGATGTCGTGATACAAACAATCAAAGTGTGAACAATATACATACAAACTGGGTGAATAGACGAACATGGTCCATAAAAATAATGCCGAATCCGTAATTTTGGAATAAGAAAGTTTACTGGTCAGTTTACGGAAAATATTTCAGTCCAAATTTTTGTTTCGTATTACGGTTTCGACCCTTACAGTTTTAACCAATTAATAACTGTGAACTGTGTTTGGCTGTTAAATGGTGAAGGGACAACCATAAACGAAGTGTTGAAATTCTCCATATGGAAATTCCACTTAAATCTGTTGTTTGATTATCTACACCAAAACGATCCCCCCGTTGGCGGTTTTATTCTGTTGACGTTATGACACACAGGACAGCCAACAGTTTAAAATTACATGAACAGTATCTGCAAATAAGTGTGAACGAGGGTCGCTTCATTTCTCATCTCCGCACCATTCAGTCCACATAAGCTGAACTGTGAACCACACAGTGATAAGAATAAATGTAGATGCACAGTTCTGTTCTGGCCAATTTTTCGAAATAAAAAGACAACGTTTTGAGAATAATGCAACTTTGGGAGCAAGCTGTAATACTCTGTGTTTCAACCACCTCTGGTGACCTTCCTCACATGTTAAACATGACGCCTAAACTGTTTGACTTCATCCGTACTAAATTTGATGCGGATATTTCACAAATTGACAGAGGGCATGCAAATTACGCTTCATCAACAAACACAGTTGTAGAAATGTAACCATTAAACAATTGTTACGTATTTTCCATCATATATCGTCCTGTTGTTTTGATAAAATTACTGTTGTGCACATTCAGCTATTTCGTCGCTTTCGTTAAACGTTATCATGTTAGTTAAAAAAATTCTTCTATTGTGCAAAATTCTCATGTTGATTGAACAAATCTAATTAGATCAGTCGATGGATCACCGGATATGTGAACTAATCTAAGAGAGATATGCAATGAATAATGGGAGGTAATTCGAAATCGATATGCTTTACTCAACGTTTCCAATTTTTACGCTGGAGGTGATCCAAACATGCGGATGTGTCCGAGGCTGCAACTGTACGATTTTGACACAGCAGTGTGGAGTGTTAAGACTTCGAGGGCAAGAAAATATGTGAATGATACCGCAGATAAAATTGTGACCCAAATTACTGCTGAGTTGGTTGAACGTTTCGTTGTTTAGACAGTTACAGTGATTTTGTCCAGTGAGTAGTGACATTTAAAAAAATCTGAGGAGTAAAATGTATATTAACCCTGACCAACGCAAGACGATTCTCATAATCACAATCGCGATGTATTTGCTGAGGAGTACGAAGATACAGTCAGGTTTAACCTTGTTAAAGAATCGTACGTTACTCTACTGGTTAGCGGTTCAGCCATAAAAAGTTGGTTACAGATATTTATGTGTTTTCTATACGTGAATGTGAAACGGGATTGTTTGCTCCGGTGTATTTCAACCAATTAACTGATGGTACCTTCTGGCGCACTCTCACTGATATTCTCATGTCGCTTATGTCAGCTCATATCTCCGCCGCTCTAATTGCACTTTTAAGGAACACTGTTGTATTGTTTTATTGAGTGACACTCTGAGTCCCAACACCACCAGCTGAAGTCACCTCGAAGCATCATATGATTCCGAATTAATTGCTTAACCAAATTGTTATTGTGAGCCCTGTAGACAAGGACGTTGTTAGGCTGATATATCATTGTCACATTACCGTCTTTATCAGTAGCAACAGTGTCGGCGCTCACAATTCTCTGTTTCAACGGGTACTTGCCATGCGGTGTTAATACCTAACGGCTGTTGCTACAATTCAACAGTTTGGTAGGTTGCAAGTGGTCCTTTTTTAAAAGAACAAACTCATGGCTTAATAACTGCAAGAAATTCTGTATGAAATTACGGGATAGTTTGAACACCATCTAACACGATGGGCCGAATAAAATTTACAACCTACCGGATTTAAGTCAGAGTGAAATTTCCTTGTAATAACAAATTGACAGCCTACACGAATGAACAGTTTTAACGCATTTGAGCGATAAACACGCAATCATAGAGGAGAATTCGAATTCATCCAGTTGTTGCTACCATCCTTGGTCCGACTGGTTTCACTGTCGACTATTGACACGATAAATGACCGCAAGCAGACAATCACAGTAAATCCAGAAGCCTAATCGGCTGGATAATCAACAGTTATCCCGTAGACGAGGTTTCGTGACTGCAGCTACAACATACTTCACATAACGTGCTCTCTACCTTGTAGACAATTTCTCAAACGTGCTCGCTTAGCTACATTTCATGAATGGGTGTCTTCAAGAGGAATTTGTTTTACACTCTGAAAATATTGCCCAACAGATCATAATTGATGAGACAGACATTTCGAGCAGTTCACACTGACAGGATGTTTTTAGGCAGCAACTCAGTTGAACACAAATACGAGCCTTCTGTCTACGTAAATTAACGCGCCCATAGGATTTTCACTAGCGTGGTTGTACAAACACAACCACAACTCTGTCTTTATAGTTTCAACAAACAATTATTTTCCTCTAAAATAATGACTACACATCTACGTTGCTGCGCTGACGTACTATGCTTTTCTTTAAATCAGGATAACCTGCAGTCTGCCATTCAAACCATCGCAACAAATACCTGCAGCACCTGAATACAGTGACCTCATCTAACCAGCAGGACGTGCGATGTAACAGACGGATCTTAACAACATGACTATTTGCCTGAAGTCACTTTGTATCAAACGATGAACTTTGACTACTTTCATCTGATGTTATCGAATTTAAATTATGTTCGCTTTCAACAGCCAATCAGCCGTTATGTTTTCCTTGCGTTTTACAGTCAAGTTGACTTGCTTATTTGATTGGCTATATGCTCACTGCTACGTACTTGCAAACATCTGACCCAGTATAACGAAAATTAACAAGGAATGAGTAATTAACTTAAATGAGTAATTGTTTGGTCAACTTATGAAGGGAACTGCGTCAAGTGAACAATAATTCAGCGTCAACATCGTTTTGCATTGAGTTCAACATCCAAGTCAGCTGCTTTCAACGAGAAGAACATGGTTGGAATTTTGCTCTTCCAACAGTCTCTCAAAAAGCAGGATGGTGCATTCGACCCCGGTCAAGCTTTCTAAGGTAGATGTGTTAACCAGCGCAATATTGATTTCACGTTAAGTATTACCAAGTTTTCTTACGTAAAAATCTATTTGCGCTTGCGTCCATGCATAACTTTTCTTGCAGTTAACATAAATGTGATAAAATGGAAAATATTGGATACCGTATACTTTACATGTACGCCCTATAACATACATCGAGTTACACTGTGCTTCTAATCTATCTCCATTGATTACTCTGATATAAACACCACCCAAGCTTCAAATGATTACGTCTCACTACTGGTCTGACATGTCTATCGACATGATCCGTTAGTTCTTGTTTGTTGTTTTGTTGAGGTGTTCATGTGCAGGTGGGATCAACCATGATCGTGTATTATACGCTTACCAATGTACCTTGTCTTCTGAGTTACGATTCAACACTGTGTAACTTAAAAGCCAATAATATGTTTCACGTGCTAACTAATATGCTTGTGTGGTTACAGAAGACTCACTGATAAATTAATACATTAATCGGATGTGTAAGCATTTTGTTCGACACGCTAAATGGAAGGGAGCAATTTCACGGTCAAGATTTTTCCGATAAAAATATATTCAAGATCTGTGAGGAAAATCATCATGTCTTCCAGTAAAATAGTTGATCATTTGAAACTAGCAGCAATAACTTTTCAGAAATGAATCAAAATCAAATTTATTGACACAACACTCTAACTGCTGATCTGGAAGAACAGGCAACTCAATTTATGTGTCAATTAGGTCCATTACAAATGTCAGCTGCCAGACCACGCCCACATGTTGCTATCATCGGATGGCCATTTCTGTTGAACTTTCTGTTATGTTCACACTACGTACTGAAGTGAAGCAGGAGGAACTATGTTGGCTGAGCATGCATGAAAAGGGCATCACAACAAACAATGAACAGTTTACAGCGGGCGGATCGATGAATTAATAACAAGCCAATGAGAGAAGGACAATTTCCGGGCAGCCCAGCCAGGGTGTGCGCGTGTACTTTGCAGCCGGCACCTGTGTAACGGGATGGTTCACGTGAGTCATCGATTGTGCGTGTGTGTGTGTGTGTGTGTGTGTGCACGTGCAGGCACGCAACGTAGACGGACCGTACACTTTCGCTAAATGATTCGTAGACAGGCACGTTAACTACTAATGTTTTTGATGACATGAGATGACAGTTTACAGTAAAGGTTGGAGACTGCTAACACTGCTTCTCATATAACGTTAAAATATAGAGGGATTCGGCGTTAGCGGTTCATATCGGGTATTCCGTTCACACAAACATTTCACCACACAAAACGGGCTTCATTTCATCCGCTACTACGTGGACGCATACACTTTCATAATATGGAGTAGTGTTCATATTCAAACGAAAGTTTCTTGGTCAAAGGATCTATTTTACGTGGAATTGAAGATGGAGGAGATATGGGTTATTCAATACGTCAAACTTGAACGGTAAAACTTGAATCACATAAAACGGTATAAAATTCCTACTGTCTGTCGGGAATTGTCCGTTGTCCCAAAAACATTCAGGTTGCCTTGCAAAACAAGCACGAAACACTTCTACTTCAAGTAATTTTCAAAGTTGGGATAGCTACGTGACTTTCCGCTTTCCAAGTGTACTCCCGACCTTTCGCTACTATTTTTAGCATCCCGCTTGCGCGCCCACTTGCTGACTGGGACGTCGCTGTATTGTCCGTACTTTTGTCTGGCCCATTTCCCGACCCTGCTTTCTTATCGGCCACAAACGCTACAAATACGACTGAGTTTGTGATCATCTTGTTTTCAGAGTGGACGGCGTAATAAAGCTCTGTTTGAAAGCCACTCCTTTTCGTGCTGTCCTCATGCGTTAGCCTCGGTTGGTTAATTTGGCTGGGAAGTTCTGACTTAGTCGCACCTTATCCGTCGTTCATTCTCGTTATCCATCGCTTCATAACAACAACCGCTGTTTTATAATCTGTTGTGGTCAACTCACGCGTCCATACACTGTACATTCAGTGACTACGCTGTCGAACAATAAGGGAAAATTTGTTGTTCCAATGGATGTTTTCCTGTTGCAGTGTGATCTGTTATACACATTTTGTAGCGTATCACCAGGTTGATTTTACCAGTAGTCGTTCGTTAGTACAATATATCGCTTTTAACCCATTCTCACAGGTTTCTCCATTGAACACTCAGTTGACATATCACCACGTCTGATAGTTAGCCAAATCGCTAGGATTGCTTCAACAATAAATAGAGTGGGTCCACTGATTACCATGACCTGACAGACTGATGAAGCATGACAGAAACTAGTGGCAAGGACTGGCCATCTTGTTGTCATAGCACTAACCAGTCAGCCATCAAAACGGAGCTAACATAATACTTTTCACGTAAGCCTCCTATTGTTTGGCTTGTGACATCAGAGAATGTTTTGAACCTGACCAAACTTCTTACCATAGATTACAAATAATAATCACAGAAAAAACCGGATGTGACTAATCAGAATGTGTTTAGAATCGTTAAAACCTAACTGACATACCTGTCGCCTCATGTAAGGTTAATGCACGAACTTTGATATACATACGTCAGTATAAAAAGATTTACTGCGCCTTTGCGATAAATAAAAATTAGGGACAAACTGTTTCATCTGTCACGATGATGTAAACTCAGTATGCCCAACTGGAATTGTGAAGAACACTACCGTAGGTTACATTCCCGAATTGTGTCTACTTTGATGAAGTATATAATAATGATGGCTGATTTGAATACAGCGTTCCTTTTATGTAGTTATGGCGCATAACTGACAGTGAATTCCAATTCAGTGCTACTGGAACACAGTTCTGTGGCTCCGTTGGTCACGGTCTTACTTCCTGCTTACTTGCGCATTTTTTTATGGTAGAATATGTGATAAGCCTTCGTACAGTTCACCACCGGCGTTTTTTCCATTAACTGCTGAGACATTCGTATATCCACGGATTTAAATTAAGGAGATCATGGAGTACAAACACGTCTTTGTTCATGGCGTGGGGACAGTCCACTCTGTTAGCAATCTCAAACAGTAGACAGAAATCTCTAGTGCACACCAGAGGTAGCCCCCCAACATTTTACTAACCTGTCCCCATTGATTGTTTATTGAAATTGACTACTGTCTATGGTAGCCTCCATCTTACATATTGGCTGAAAAGCGTCGGTTAGTAATCATGCTCCTTCTGAATATATACCGATATATTCCTCAAGCTCACAAGCTTCTTGTCCTGGAAAGGGTGGTAGCTTTCACCTGTCTTCGATTATACTTCAGACCCACCAATGGGTTCTGCAATGTTGATCTTCGTGACAAAAGGCCACCGTTTTCTTTAGCTCACGGCAAAAATACCGTCTTCTGAACACTGTCTTCTTGCATGTCGGATCGAGTATATCTTTCAGCCCTTTTCCGTGTTTACGGATGCAATAAATTCCATTATACTGGTGTAAAAGTGAGATGAGAATACATACCAAAACCATATATTGTGTTCGCTTGTTTCAACGTAACCAACGGAACAGAAACTTGCGTGGAATTTGTAAGATTGCTTGAATATTTGACTACTTATTTAGTCACACCAGTGTTAGAATGGAACGAACCAAACGGTCATAAAATCGTATGACCTATCTTTGTTGTTTGCCTGATGTTGGGTTGTGTTTTGACTGAACTGCTTTATCATTTTAATCTGAGCCCAAAAATTAGCTGTTTTTGGCAAATTTTTTGTGTGTTCTGTGCTCTTTTTCTCTGTTTCATTCATCTGTTATACTCGCCACTCTTCTCAAACTGAACCGTAAGCTGGTCGCGTGAATCCTGCGTTAGTCACCTCGATTAGCTCGGTAGCGGAGTTTCTATCCCCTCGATCTGGCAGCCTCCCCGGACAGGGTCTTTCCTCCGTGAAGTAAACTTCAGTATTACATTCCACTCTTTTTATGACGCATCATTTATTTCGAAGCCACTTTTGTGACTGTCGCTTTATCCGGATTAGTCGATGGGGCACAAGCTGATGATAGGTTTAAATCAATTGTTACAGGACTAACGTTCAACCATTTTTGTGATTTAATAACATAATAAGTATTTGGGAAAATACTTATTTGCCCTGATTACTTAAGAATGTGAAGGAGCATGGACTTCCTCAAAGGTTGCACTTCAGTCGAAAGCCAAATCCGTCATACAAAACCTCAAATAGATATAGCCGCCAAGTGTCTCAAACGTCGCACGTATCCATAGTTACTATCATCAGCTTTGGGAGTTCGTCATGATTTATGATTCACTAGCAAGCATTTTTTGTCTATATTTGCCAATGTTTGTGGTTTGCACAATGAATCGCTTTGAATATTTCACACTCTAGAATCGGTTAAGGATAGCTCAGTTATGTCTGCTTCAAAACAGATTTACCTTCACATTCCATCAGGCAGCTGTTATGCATCTCATCCTCATTTGAAAAGGTGTTAGACAAAATCTAATTGATGGCAACACTTGAGGTTATTTTGTGGCTGGGTTTGTTTGTCTATTCTACTTCACTGTGTGCGCAAATGACCATCCGCTGTGTAATGATAAGTATACACTTCTGGAAGGCAATCCGGTCAAATTACCATACCCAGAAAAACTCCCGTCGTGTCATAAGTTCATTTCTCAGCATTCCGAAAAAATCATCTACAAGTTACCCTGAACATGCTAACCGCATCTGACACGCTCTTTCAATAACCTACTTGAAATGTCACTTATCCAGCGTGGAATTTCCAAAAGATCTGAAACATAAACGAAAGATCAGAATACCTGTTCAGTTTTATCCTCACACGGGACGAACATTTATTCGACATTCACGTACGCAGTTAATAAATGTCTTGTCTTATTTGCATGGAACTAGCAAAATTTACATCTAATCCGTGCAATATATATATATATCAATAGTAGTGGCGTCATTCTTCCTTGACAACGACTCAATCACTATGCTTTCTGCATTCCATTTTTGCTGGTGGGTACTAGATAGAATTACAAAACAATCTACAGTATAAAACAGCATGTAGTCCACGATCAATTGTGTGTACTGACTGGTGGGATCAGTTGACTGAATGGCATCTTCGGAGACCGATTGGGGGAATTCGACACAATCAACAAGAAACGAAATTGACAAGACCATATAAAGTTTCATGACGTCTGATCTGAAGAGGTTTGAAAATCTGGTGAATATCACGCTGTCCAAACCTGCATAGTAGAAGCCAACTGATTCTGACTCACCAGTGAGTACAGTGGGTAGTCACAAAGTTTACCCAAGCATACATATTTGGAACAGAGACTTTTTAGAGTGCTGTCAAGCGCCGTCAAGAACAAAGTAGAGACCGAAATAGCCTGCCAGTCGATCATATCAATTTCGCCCACTGTCAGCTTGTGATGTTTCACTATTAGTCGAAACGAATTGATGATCCGCAGAGCTACAGTATCCTTGAAAGTGTATTTCCTGACATAAGCAAGTTTTCACCCAAATCCTCGATATGCGTCACAGAAACAAATACTGCTTGTGCAAAACCGTTTCAAACCATTATCGACCACAACCTTGAAAGTATTCTGATGTGTTCACTACATTATATTTGGGGGCAGTTTACTTGTTGCATGATTTTGACCAACGTAACTAATACACTTTTTTGGTCAAAGCATATTTATACCCGTTCAGAAGGTTCTGTGCATGGTTGACTGCCATCTATTAAAGTGATGTCCAAACGCTGAACGCTGTCGTGGGACAAGTACAGTGATTTTGTGCTTAAAAATCGCAACATGTTGCTAATCCTTAACCTCATACAGCTAGAAAACACAAGCGTTGTTTATCGTGTACAGATGCATCGACATTTACAGCAGGTCGCTGAATCACTGCACACACCAAAATGTCCTGTACAACGCTGTCTAAAAAGCTTCACATTAAGTAGAGGAATTTAAGGGAATATGGAGTTCAGTTAATTTATTAGTAAGAGATGACCGTCAGTACATCGGGTCAGCTTCCAAGAGAATCAAGTACGTCAATTAAATGAAAAAAACATAGGCGGGGAGTTTAACATTAGTCTGTGAAAACGGGTACTCAAAGTGGTTTGTTGCCTCAGAAAGCAAAATGATGTTTATTTAGTCAAATCGTCACCAAGTTGGGAGACTGAGGAACCATCTAAATAGACAAATGAAGGAACGTAAGCCTTGTCGCGTTCGCAAAATTTGCTCGAAATTCCTTAACACAGTTTATAGAAGTCCTGAAACACGAGGGTTAAGCCACATCTCACTGTTATCCTTCTAACGTGCAACGGACGTGAACTGGGTTTCCATTCTGTTCCTAGCAATTTTTAACATTTCGGTAATCAGAGAAAAACTAATTAACTCGTGGTAGAATACGTTAGATTCAGACCAGTTGTCATTCGTGTATTGGAAAACTCGCTGCTCATATATTAACATAAGTGGGTAAAGTGTAATTGCCGCGATGGTTTCCTCTCGGAGTGTACAAAATCTTTTGGCAAAATTATCTAGCGTTCTAGACCTTCAACCGTAGTCAATGTAACTTACAAATATATAAAGCAAAGCCAGCCATGGGGGAACTAGTAGGATGAGTCATGACGTTTGGATAGGTACGTAGGCCGCTCGGAGAACCTAGGTCGTTAGACACAGCTTCCATTATGTGTCTGATACTGTTTAGGTCGTGCGAAACATGTGAAGCCAATTTCAACTAGCTGATTCCCAGACGACTCTGATTTTGCTTGAATCACCCCACGAATATCATGGAACAAAATGTGTTATCATGCCTGAAGAATGACTGACTTGATATCAAGTATAACATGGCATAAATTCCAACCTTTTGTCATGTGGCGATCATAATGTTGAAGTGTGTGAGCAATTTTTGACTGGAACCTTCCGTAATACCTTTGGCTTCAGTATTCAGTTGTCATCATATTAATACTGAAATCTTGCAGAACAAATGCAATTGCAAAGATGAAATTAGATATCACATACTTCGTTTTTCGACGACTGCGTGAGAAGTGATTTACAATAAATAAAAGACAGATGGACAGGTAATTAAGTTTTATGGTAGAAATTTATTGTAGAAATTTATCACAAGCAAGATCAGCTGACGTGCCGTGGCATCTACGATTATCATCGGTTGAAGTGAAAATGTTCGGTCGGTTTTACTACTAATGTTTGGTCGACAGTAGTTGATCAGTTGGTTGGATAAGTTATTGAATAAGTATCGACAAAATTAAATCATCTGCGTTTTGAACGGTGGCAGTGAACCAGCGACAGAAAATTTATTCAAAACTATGGGGCTCGGTGCGTGATCATCTCAAGAATGTGGATTCTGATCCTAGCCCTAAATGTAACAATATTTGCTATCGATTCATCCTCAATATATGAAGATAACAATATAAATTTGGGACGTTCTTAGATCCATTGAGCTGCGTGCGTTCTGTCTGATATCGTTTACTAAATAGGTGACAATTGATTCTATTGGGATAACAAGCATCCATTAAGTTTCTTGGTTCGAAATTCAACCGAAAACGGTCCAAACAAAACGAATTGTTGCGATTTTTGTTATTACAGCAGCGTTGAGTAACGATGTGTAATCAGGAGTGAGAAATAACTACAGGCTAAAACGGCTAGACCCTCGTACTCAGTAACTCATGGAACAACGTGGACTAACGAAAGATGAGGGGAATGACGAGCTCGCAGCATTGTTCACACACACAAATAGCAAACGAAACTGAGGTTGGGATAAAGAAAGGGCGAATGTGTGGTGCTGTGTAAAACAGATCTAAAGTATGGAAGGAAAAGATTTTGTGCGTGACTTAAATTCCCCGATTAAAAATGTCAAGGGTAGTTCACGGAGAAAAGAAAGAAATAAGTAGCCGGAGAATAATTGCATTCATGAGATTATTGTCACCCACTGCGTGAACACACAAAAGATTGAGCGTTTGTGGCTGCTTTAACGGTCATTTTTCACATACAACAGTTTGTCATCCGACAAAGATCGGAATCTCCCAAAGACTTCATTGATGGCTTACTGTGCTGACTGCTTGATGGCAGTCTTGTAAACATTACTGCCAGGTGTTTGTATCACCGTCCAGGTTCATCTACAGATTTTCAGCCATTAAATTCTTCAGGGCGGACCGTTGAATTTGTCAAAAGTTTTTGTATCCAACGGCCTAGACAATCCAGGAATCAGTGTCACAAAGGTTAGATAACACATCGCCCATAAGTTTTCCTTGCATTGAACAATCTCTGGAAAAACCATCTCCGCAGTTACCTTCAATTTTACTGGCGATATTGGTCATCGACATTCTCTGAGGAATACACGTTACTGTTTACTTGAATCGCTTAAAAAGCGAATCAGGTTTACCTTGTAGACTCCACAGTAAGTAACGATAAATAACAACTAGCTCATTAAACATATCCATTATGAACATTTGTAGGCTATCGTATAAATGTGCTTAATGTTTAACGACGTTCAGCAAACGATCGTTTCTACAGCCTCCAGTAAAAAAAACTCTGAACTGTATTTTCGATCCTTCTGAGCAAGCATAAAAACACTAGCATTCTGAGGAATTTGAGCCAGATCTGACAAAGTAATGGCATACGAATGTTCTGCAAAAATGTTACGGCCTGTGTTACCATGGGGTCCCTGCTGAAATGATGCTTCCTCCGTCGGAGGGAATAGAACACACCGGATTAGGATATCGTTTAACATATCTACTCTGTTCTGTATTGTCATGTTCGTTCACTAAGCTTATTCCGTTAGCAGCCCTAAACTTGTAGTCACAATCCTCACTCATATTCCACAGATTATACCTCCCTTCCCACGGATTTTTTCTCGGCTCAAAGTGTTAGTATCTCGTGCTGTATGTTATTAGTTGCTAACGGCCGGATAATGGGGACGATGATGCTGCATAATTCACTAGCTGGCTACGTAGTATTGAACCTCAACAACGACTCGACCTGGCCAACAGAGAGGTTCGCGTGCACGTACAGAATGTTGAAGCGAGTCGATTGACAGAACCATGTCAATTCTAGTGTCGGGTCTGAGCCGGCCAACCGACGTACACTGACCCCGACTAATTGTACGATCTACCGATGTGCAGACCAGATGTGTCTTACAGAACCCAGTTACTGAAAATCCTCATATACATTCTGTGCACTCGAACCTATAACACCAACAGGTACATCTTTATGGTTTCCCTTCGACATCCATTTCATATGAACGTAAAAACACCGATAACTTAAAACTGTTGACAAACCATCTGTCCTGTTAGTTAATATTTAGAACGATTGTGAAACAACCCGGCTCGGAATGAAAACAACAGCAAATCGGAGTGACAAACTTCTATTCAGTTCAATGTTAGCATTAATTTCAAATGATGTAATCAGTGCGCTTGAAAATGAGCAGTTTCTGCACATATTATGCTCAGTGCGTTGTCGTTAACTTTGGTTTCTACACATGGAGATACCAGTGACGGTCTGTAAGGAGGCGGCACCCAGTGCAAACATTTTACTGATCACAATAACCGATTGGCTTGGCATTATGATCAGATTTCTCCCGACTAAAATCACATATAGTCATGTGCTGTGTAACTTACCAGTTATTCCTCCTAAGAAAAGATGTTTTCTCGTCTATCCATTATGTGATAATCGATTCATATTTGGTGAGTTGAATTGTAACAAGCTGCACCCCTTCACAAGTGATTACAACATTCACATTTATATGGGATTTTCCTATGCATGTTACTGGTGAGAAATGTGAACTTTAAAAGTTGGTTAACCGCTACAGTCCAACGTGGACAACACTAAGCACGCAGTTACACATATATCTATACATATTCAACTTAAGGTCATTTATTGAATGCAGAATTAACATTTGTTCATCGTGCTGCATGGTTACCCAGACAGATAGCCAAGCATATATACATGGCAGTACTTGGATTTGCTATCTCAAACTAGCATTTACGGTCTATCTCTGTGGTGTTTGCGCCAGTCTGAAACAAAATTTTGTCAGTTACACTTAGACACCTCAGCACACTTGATTGAAGTCCGTCCGTTACTAAAACGTACTTTGCTTGATAGAACATCTGTAAATTATCCTTCACGCATGAAGATTATTACTACGACAAATAGACTTGCAGAAAAGATAGTGGTTACACAAGCTTGAAAACACTAACAGTTAGCGATATGCCCTCATGTTAGAGCCAATAAAATGCATGTTTGCACTCTACATTCGGGATTGTGTGCTAGGCATAATCTAGCACAAAATCAACAGCAATTTTTTCGAATCACTTAGAAAGAGATAATCCTGGAAAGATCGGCGAGCCAATTGTTGGGATTAACTACACTCTATTGAATTGTGAATTAACGTTTTAATGACGTTGGAAATTGTACATCAAAACTGATACCTCATGTAAACTGACATTGCTTGCTAAAAAACATTCCTGTGAACAGAAACCCCATGTTACTGCCTGTCGTTCAATAGCAGGTGTGCAGGAAAAACTCGAGCACACCTACTTAAGTCTACCGTTCTATTTTTCAATTCATGAAGAAACCCGCATACTAGCCAACAATTGTCATCGAGATTGTTTGACAACTTAGTTCATTTGAGTCATTTCAACGCATATCCCCCACTAGACGTTTTCAACAGTGTCCACTGTGTGTGTGAGAGACTTATTACCGAACGGCAAGAGTGAATTCTAACAGAAAACCACCGCAGTGCTGATTATCCTGGGTTTACATTAATATACCACCGATAGAATTTGTACAACTTTATATAATGTAATACATTCTATACATAAAAGTCTGAAACGCTTGCTTACTTAACGCGGTATCTATGACATAACAAAAAAGGGGAGGTTAGCTTTCATGAGAGGGATAAATTTCCGAATAAAATGAGATCTACGGTCAGTCGTCATTTTGTAAGCAATATTTGTGGATAGAAAAAAGCTGGTAGTAGAGTAGTAAGAAATCGTGTTCGGGGATATTTCGTTCGTTTCTTGTCAGTTACCACAGTAAAAACGATGCGAGCATTTTATATTTGGTAGATATTGTAGCGACCTTATTTGTTTATGGCTAACTGCGTTGAAGTTACAGTTAGCATTTGTACTCTTTCTCCTCCCCACATTTTGTATGCGCTTAAACGTTTGTTTGAACGAGTATGGTCACCGGCATGTCACCCGCGCACTCGAACGTTTCTGCTTCGGTGCGTGCTCGTTCGACGTTTTGCTGTACTAACGTTTCATCTCGCTCTTTGCTCGCTCTCGTCGATTATACGTGTCGACAATATATTTTTCGTCTACTCGTTGCGTTGTTCGTAACTGACCGGCCATAGCCTGTCTGAACTCTACAATGTGGTAACTACAGACGAAGATAATACGGCTGATAGTGGCAAATTAATAGCGTTCTAAACACAGTGAAGTGGTTACATCATTGCTAACAATCTGGGTGCTGATGAGGGAAACTCAAGGAGTGCAGTTCAGAGATCAGATGGTGAAAGTGTGTGGCTTCAGTGAACTGGTTGCTAATAGTATCGGGACGGAGATCAGTCTGAACCGTCCGATCGATATCCGGTTAAGATATGAGTAGACGCTTAGCAAAATAGAAGAAAATTTAGCGGATGAAACTAGGATTCACCAGGGTGAAACAAGCGAGATGGCCATTTGTTTCTGCTTACAAAGTGCAGGCCTATTCAGGCAATTTTCCACAACTCTTGCGAACATCAAACTGTGTGACGACTCAGGACGGTACAACACCTGGAAGACAGCGGTTGCAGCTGCTTTCCTTTAGGCGTCTAATAACGGCGATGCAAGAAGCTCGCTTCGCCGGATCAGTCAGCTATCTGAGAAGGTGCTCATTGATGTGTGATTCCAGTTGCCTTGAGGTCACTGCTGTGCCACCAACAAATGTGCTGTCTTCGTCTCTTGTTGTCATGTTTATCCAATGTATACAACATGTATCTTTCTTGCCCCTGTGGCTAAACAGAGAGGCACGGAATGTCATTATACAAAATACCTTGCGCTATACTGCTGACTTTTTTCAAATTCCTCACAGGATTCATCCTTTCTTATGTGCTGAGGATTATGCTGAATATTTTCAACCACTGTCGCATTAATCATTGTGGATTTCATCGATACCTTCCGGGTATGTGTTTGATAGCTGATCTGCATGTTCAAAACATTCGAATCAAAAGACAGACCTCATTCTCATGTTTTTAATCAGTAAATCCAGGAAGTTTGACGAATGCTTAGGTTGATGTTGAATCGAGCTTACACAACAGTCTACGCCTCGGTCAGGCCACATATGGGATCAACCTAATGATATTTTACACGAAATTTTCCACATCAGTAAAATGCAAAATGTTGCAGTTGATTTTAAGTGTGCACGTAGGTACAGCGTTTGCCTCCGATTGAAGCTGAAGTTCAGTACTTGTTCTGAGGTTGCCAGTGGGGGGATAATAACCAAACAAACACAAGCGGATTCACACTAAACATGCAACTAAGCACCTATCAAACCTTCAACTTCTAACAATGGTTTACATCCCGGGTTAGCGTTTAGTGAGTCGCAAACCACTGGCATGCCTCACAACTCAGTGTGTGATGCATGATCACCCTGGATACAGACAGTCCGGATCCATTTGGGAATCACTTTACCAACTTTGTATCTCTTCCCTCATGCGTTGAAAAAGGTTCCTGCGACACGTTTCCTTGGACTTGTTAGACAATTAATTCACCCAGCCTATTCATTAAACTCTAATGGTACACAAGTGGAAAAATCGGTCAGGCTGTTCTGACACAGATTAGTTTAGCTGAAATCACAATGGTTAAAATTTGAATTACTTTCAAAGTTGCACAAGAGTGAGAGACCCAGAGCCCATGAGAACAAGAGTACCACTTTGTACTTTGATAATAGTTCACTGTGTGCGTTAATGCAGTTATAATTCAAGACACCATCAGTCACATATCTGCTGGCCCCGTTAGATAGCAGACTGCTCGATGTGGTGCCACATAAACAATCCCGTCTCCGCAGCACTGTTTAACGTTCACAGCAACCACCCCAGATGAAAGCTCTTCCTTCAACGTATTAGACAACTTATTGAATGTAGGTCGTTCTTTTATTTTCTAAAATTTACTGTAGTTTATCACCGAATAGTGAACTAAATTAAGCATACCAAGTGAGCCAAGTTCGTAGCTTTGTGACTTCGCTATATGAAGTTCGAATTACTGGTTCAGAAAAGCAGCCTTTCTATGATTGGTGAGCCGGAAGTCCAGAGGTGACAAACCAAAAGTGCCTAGGTCCGAGAAAAAGCCTTCAAAAACCAATGAATTCTACACAACTGATTCAGAACAGCGGGCAGTCTACCGGCGGCTATAACTCTGTTCTTCGCCGATTTTGATGCCTCTCTGATCACACCTCTCGAATACATCGTTGTTTTGTGCAAACGTCCACATGTAAAGGCACACATAGATGAACACCAATACTTCATAAGTAATATCTACAGAAGTTGTTAAGCGTTGGAGAAACTGATTCAAACCGTCCATCGAACACCACCATTTCAAGTCACTGCAAATAAAAAATTAATTTATACATCTCACGAGGTAATTAATCAGCATTCATATGTGAGGAATGAATGACAGTATTTCCAATGATAAGAAGCGACCAATAAGTCTTAGAAGTTTCACACCATTTGATATATTTGCAAATCACGTACATAATTGTTTGAAAAGATACGATGACTAAAAAGTGAATATAATGTACAAATAAACTGCTGTGCATTCGATTAACTGATTCCCAGCTGCTGATGGGAAAATCCAACAAGCTGGAGGACATCCGTGTTTAGATATGCAACACTCAATCGACCGTCGATGTAACTGGTCTTTCCCTGAACAACTCAAACCTCAGTCGCTCGCAAATAAAATGAATAAGCCCAACAGTTCCATGAGTATAATATACTTTATTTCAGATTCGGACTGTTCAATATGGTTTTCACATCATCCATGGCAGTAGACAATGGCTCATTCGATTCCACGAAACACGTAAGTCTTATTGTGTAGCACCGTTTAGGAGGAAGGCAGAAAGCGTTCAACATCCCAGCTGTGTCCTTCAACATAACAGCGTTTATACCCTAATATTGTTCAGAAATTGTAAGCATAGATTTACCAAGACCAACAAAATCCGCTGAGAATACAGTAAATCAAGTTCGGAAATTAACTTCCTTCTAGGCTGATTTCTTAGTTCTTAACTATAAACTGAAACTGAGGACGTTTTTGCACAATCGCATTAACACTAGTAAACGTGCAATGCCGACGTGCAATGTCGACTGACAGATTAAGCGATGAGTCAGTTCCCATTCTTAATGAACAGTAATAAAGAACGCAGGTTTTCGTGTTTTCTCAAGATCCATCCGAGTCAATCTCCAAGTTTCGGATATTTTGAAATAGTTTGTGATGTTGTGCAGTAAGAATAGATATTCAGAGTCTATGAAGTACACAGACAAAAGATGTTCAACTGCAAAACGAGAATGTTGTAACTGTGAAGTAAACTTGATGTGGTGCTTACCCGAAGGCAACTAATCGGATAACATAGTTGTACCTCCCAGCAGTGCGAACCCTTCAAACGATGTTTACAGGAATACACTGTGAATATGCAAGCAGCACGTTTTAATTAATAACATTTTACCTGTTAGCCTTCACTTTACGCACCGCTGGCTACAAACGTTACTCAGTTATCGTGTCACAGTGACAGGTGATCAAAATTGTGTGCATAAACATCACTACGAGCGGCTGAAACTGAACTGTTCACGACTCCAATCACATAAGTTGTATCCCACAGAAACATGAAGCAACAAGGTCAGGATGCATGTCAACGAAGACTTCTGTGGACTGAGAGCCAAACATGACCTTCACCAAGCAATGCGCCAAAACAGACATGGTGAAGAAAACTTGGAAGACCATAGCTCAATTTTCTGAATTCCCAAAATGGAAAATATACAGAGAGAGACTCACGGAAAAGGTGCCAAGTGTCCGCCCAATAAAACGAAAGAGTTTCGGACAGTATGCGATTTCTTTCGACCGTCCACTATCGGCATAACAGAAACCTGGCGTGTGGTAGACGTTGGAGAAGAGGACATCAAGATACCGGATGTGACTAACGGACAGTGTGCGAGAGGCTACAACAGTGACCAGATCGGGACATATGCGGTTAATGACGCCGCCCTTGTGAGATTTTATGAAACCGCAGGTGACTTTAATTAACCCGAGATTGAGTTTGAGACTAGCTTGGTTCATGCCAAATTTGCAGTGTGTATTTTGCATTCCAAAACACTTTAGCAGCTTATCACATGGCCGAAAGTTTCACAGGTTGTACACGGTCGAGGGTTGGTAGAAAAATCAAACGGATATAATGTAATTCAAAAAACTCACTTAGAAAATAAACCTCTGATATAGTGCCCTTTTTAACCTGGTGGCTAAATCTGTGTGATATTTGAATTATTCGTTTGTATACAAATGTTCTTTCGACTCTAATCTATGTGCGCAATTTTCACGATGCGGACTGGGCATCTCGAAGAGTGAAATCAAAGACACTTATCGGTTTGATTCCCCGGTGTTTTCGTCACTCGACGACCACTGCCAGTTCCTTGTGGGTACCGTTGCTAAAGTCGTCTACAGATTTGTTCTGATCAGGCTGTCGAGACAAACCAGACAAAAAACCGCTTCAGTCCTGCCAAAAAATTTGCCGACACTATGCGACCGCGCCTGCAAAGCGTACCGCTTGCAGCAAACCAAAAGCGTCCGCAATCAGGCAACAACACGCGTGCAACCAGGTAAACCAGTGTCACCTAGCTGTGACCAGCAAGCACAGTGTCAGCCGAAATGTTCTAAGTACTGGTGCTTAAATCGCCGAGACCAAGCTGACACCTTCCCGTTTGAACAACACAGGTTGGATGACCGTTTCAACCGTGTCAAACTTTTGACAGCAAGAATATCTGTATGTTCGCTACCAGTCTCAGACAGTCAATACATACGCCTGTTTTGTAACAGGAAGCTTGGTTTGTGAGCGGTATAGTGCGTACATTCACGAACCAAAGGGTAGATCTCAACGCCAGGGAGATGAGGTACCAAAAGCGACTGTTGGAAGTGTTTATACATTATGGGGGATGTGCCACCAGCGGGAATGACATCGTACTGCTGCCACCGAGTGTGGTTACACATCAGTCATGCAAATGGATTTATGCGTTCGTCTGTTTCGGCATAGCAATACAACTTCGAAGGCTGAGCATCTTTTGCCGTCACAACACATCTATTACTAGCATTAAAGATGCTTTGAGAACAATTATCTTTAAACAATACACCTTGTTTCAAAACTGTCAACACTTTGTACACCGAAGTCTTCGTGTCCTCACTTTATCTCTACTCTAATATTGAAATATTTTCTGCTTATTATCAAAACCACCGTCTAATATATGTTCTTGGGGAAACTTCCGAAATGTGTACATTGTGAAATCCACTTCTGAAAGTGGTTACCGCATCAAGCCAACTAATTATAGACCGATTGTACTATTGTCTGTGGCGCCATAGTTCACAAGTAACTTGATTGACGACCAGGCTAGTGAGCATTTTATGCAATCCACTATGTTGCCTGATATGCGAGATGGATTTTAAAAGGGATTCGGATAGGTTAACAATTGTCTTGCTGTTCGAGAGGATCAGACAAGAGGAGCTGGTGAGGACAAATCAGTTAGTATGCTCCTTCTAGAATTCAATGAAATTTCGACTGAATATATCATACAGTGTTCTGTGAATTTTTATAAATACGGTACAAAAGATACCCTACATTTGTGGCTCACCAATCACTTATAAGGTCTTCGTCTGTTGTCAGAGTGTACAAGACGTTCTGTGTGGTGTTGCACAATGTTATTTACCAGGATGTCTTCTCACTAGTCTATTCTTTCTCTAAATTCCATAACTTGTCAATCTTCATTTACTATTATATGTCGACGGCAGCAAATTTTGACGATTTATGAACAATACGACCGAAAGTGAGAAACTACACAGTGAATTAATACTATTACACAGCTAGGCCACAGGATCACCATTCCTATTTGAAATGACTAAATGTAAATTGGCGCTCGGTTACACACCGTGATTTCTGAGCGGCATGCTGCTGGCCAGTACTGACTTTGAGTTGAACATAGGCATGATCATTTTAAGTGGCTCCAGCCTATCTGCTGATAGTGCATCTACAGCCAAGAAATTCAACCAGGCGACTAGATTATCCAACATATCTTATGTCTGTACCTTGATTGTAGTGACTTAAGTAGGGTTTGATACGACAAAGAGACAACCGAGACGTAGAATGGATTCAACCTACAAGTATTTTGCTTTTAGCTCGGAAGAAGTTGGAGTCATGTTGGACACTGCGTCATTTGATCTCACCTGAAACACGACTATGTTATCACACGCAAAGTCTCAGCCTTGTTTGCTTCTGTCTAAAGTATGTGCTACTTGCAAGCTCTGTCTAGAGGAAAGCTCGAGCATAGTACTTATTTTAGAGAGGGGCTAACTGAAATCTGTTCACACATGAAGGCGGCAGCCTCTGCCAGTTTTGCCTTCTGATTCATGCATGTTACTGGAAATGTCCCGTACCACCCCCCAGAAACATTAAAATCTTTTATTAGCCAGTTCTCTGAATTGTCCAACAGTTGTAACGTCATTCATATTGTTCAACTTATCGGTTGTACGAATTCCTTCCTTTAGTCGTGATCATCTATCAACCCTCATCGTTGCTGTTGCCTTCATAGCATCCAGATCCCAGCGTGCACCTTGTTCTTCACTAGGATTCTCAGATGTGAATCTGGACAACTCAAAATATATTATGTGACATATACAACAGTGGAATATAAGTTTCTCTGTGACCAGAGTGTGTCAAGTTTACAGTATACACACGCAATTCTGTTCGCGGTGAAGTGAATAGGACTAAATACTACAACCTTGTCCAAACAGTTTAAGACAGCTAGTTTACTATTGTACATATCTTGTTCTCCCCACACCTTCCTCTGCGTTTGGACAAATGTACTTACCTTAACGGGTTCAGTCGGATCTGTGAGTGTATGAAATACGCGCACCAGTTTAATCATTTGCTAGGTTCAATATCAAAAGTTCAAAACACGGTGTGTGCACGATTCACTTTTACCGGTACATGCACAACCTGAAGTGGTCTGTAGATATTATCAGGTGAGCATTAGATCTTAATCACATTAGTCGGTTTTGGCTTCAGATGCAGCTCTTAGGATGAATTAAGACGTGCACTATTGAAGTCTCTCAGGTGGAGCAAAACAGAACTATGTAAACATCGCCCAGAGAGTTCACAGTGTGTTAAGTCTTGTGAAACCAATTGTGTGTTACTAGGTTACTTATATGAAAGTGTCCGCATTGAGTAACTGAAACATAACTAGTGAGATGTTTTATTGAAAAATTAATGCCACATAATCTAATCAAGTGTAGAGTGAGGTACCCTTCCTGTTTCGGTTGCTTGATGGGTGACAAAGTATTACACACATCGAGCGAGCCTTTAATAATTATGTACTTTGGTCCTTCCGGATGAATTAACTTTTGTTGGAACTGAAGCACTTTGAAGTAACCCAAACTCCAGAAGCTTCATTACTAATTCAAACCCCGTTTATTTGGTTCAAACAGAACAGTATCTTCAACCGAAATGAGAAGTCTTGATCACGAGGTTATCGACTGGATGGAACAGAGTGAATCCTTTAATCCTTATTTTGAAATAACCAGGCAAGCTGAACACTGCGCATACACGGTTGTGGTTGGGCGTCTGGATTTGATTATTCGGTCATCGGTGCAGAAAGGAGATGTATGTTGCGATATGTTAACATTTCGTTTACTCTCATTAGTCGCAAACGCAAAACGTGCAATTTATATATAACAGACATTTAGAGATAGACAGGCTATGGACACGCACGCAGTCAAACCAACCTATTGTCATCACCACCACGGCAACCCTATGCGTTGTTTCAACCACTTTTGTGCACATAGCGCCGGCTGGTGAATTCTAGCCAGTATAGCTTCGCTAAAGACCAGTAGCTTCACGTTTCGATGCCGTAACAGTATTTTGAATGATCTAAATTGGGCCAATCTGGTGACTCGTTATCATGAGGTGTTTGGCAGTCGTTGATGCGGGGCTTCGAGTAACGGATTCACTGGTTTGAGATTGTCGTGTCATGCGTTGTTTTAACCCCTTTCGGGACGTGTTCTGCCACTTGCTGAGACAGCTGTCGATCTGTTCTGCCTACGTAGATGTCACGGCAACTGCAAGTGAACTGACAGACAACGTGATAGGCGGAGTAGTCAGACAAACTGCGTTCGCGATTGTGTAGAACCAGTCCTTTGGTGGTTTGAACTGAGCGAAATTGGGCAGTCAAGTACGTACGAGATAAGGCGGATTTCAATTTGTGCCTGATGTTGTTTGTCAAGTGATCTTCGTTGAATTTCAAAAATAGAAATGTCTTTCTGTTGAGCAGTTTGGACTGCCTCGCTGAATTCGCTAATCTTGCTACGAGTGTCTTTGAGCGTTCCTGGATATTCGTTTGCCATTAACGTTTTCCTCGTTACCTCTTCCTCCGTCTGCAGCTTTTCAGGGATGCAAATACGTCTGGTTGTATGAAATAATGTCTTGACCAAAGCTCGCTTGTATGCTATAGAGGCAAAGCTGGAGAACTTAAGATATTGTCCGCCTCATGTTGTTTTGAGGGTGCACCGATCGTTTTAATGTCTCATCCTCACACTGGGTGATGAGTACATCCAAGAAAGCCAAACTGCCGTTAGATTCCTTCACATGAGAAAGAGATAGGTTCGAGTGAATATTGTTAGAAAAGTTGAAAAACAGTTCAAAATTGTCAGCCTCCATAGAAATCAAACTGTCATCAACATACCGTTTGTACGCTCTGGCAGTATTATCTTTGACTTACCGTTCTATCATTCTCAAGAAGATGTCGGCTAATGTTGAGCCTAATGGACTACTTGTAGCCACTCTATCTACTTGTCTATAAGAAACTACTTCAAAAGCGAATCTGATGTCTTCTGTACGGAATAAGATGAGATCCTTTGGATAGTTAAATCGAATACCTATATCACAGTTTTGGCTCGAAATAAAATCACATAGAAACAACTGTCTCACGAACAGGGATGTTTGTAGAAATGGAATCAACTTCAATGGAATAAACGGCTTGGAAACTCACCGAAATGCATTTTAATGTTTCTACCATTTTGAAGAAATCTTTTAGGCAATGCGGGGTCCAGAATCTCAACCAGTCATCTAGCAACTTTATGATATGCCGAATTGTTCATACACAGAGTTGGTCGCAGGGGTGCTTCACCTTTGCGTATTTTCGGTGCACCTCTCATTTGTGGTGTTTCCTTCCTGATTGGCTTCATGTATCTATATTGATTTTCAAATACGTGGCCGTGCAACAATGGTATCTGGAGTGGCCTCGCTATTTGTCTTCACAACAGTATGTTAGTTTCAATCGTTTTGTCCTCCTTAAACTTCCGGTGATCTCCCAAGATAGTATTCATTTTCCTCCTATAATCATCCTTACTCATGATGATGGCACCAGAAAATTTATCTGGCTCTAGAAACACCAAGTACCGCACTTCCCTCAATTCTTTCATGGCTTGATAGTGTTCCCCTTTCAGGCAAAATTGCTGGAGAAAAGGTGCTGATAAAAACTGGTTCGGAATATCCACCAGCTTGGCAAGAAACCACCACCCAATTTCGCCCAGTTCAAACCACCAAAGGACTGGTTCTACACAATCGCGAACGCAGTTTGTCTGACTACTCCGCCTATCACGTTGTCTGTCAGTTCACTTGCAGTTGCCGTGACATCTACGTAGGCAGAACAGATCGACAGCTGTCTCAGCAAGTGGCAGAACACGTCCCGAAAGGGGTTAAAACAACGCATGACACGACAATCTCAAACCAGTGAATCCGTTACTCGAAGCCCCGCATCAACGACTGCCAAACACCTCATGATAACGAGTCACCAGATTGGCCCAATTTAGATCATTCAAAATACTGTTACGGCATCGAAACGTGAAGCTACTGGTCTTTAGCGAAGCTATACTGGCTAGAATTCACCAGCCGGCGCTATGTGCACAAAAGTGGTTGAAACAACGCATAGGGTTGCCGTGGTGGTGATGACAATAGGTTGGTTTGACTGCGTGCGTGTCCATAGCCTGTCTATCTCTAAATGTCTGTTATATATAAATTGCACGTTTTGCGTTTGCGACTAATGAGAGTGAACGAAATGTTAACATATCGCAACATACATCTCTTTTCTCCACTTGTGAAGTTGTTAAAGGGAACCCATTGTTTGAAGTTTCTCAAACGAAAACTCCCTATTCGGCCGTGTCTTTTGTAAGGTTACTGGCGTTGTTGTTAACACACTAGTGTTACAAACACGAGGGCCAGAGTGCAAACTCCGGCCCACACAAGGAAATGCACTGCTGACGAGGTGTGTGAGAAAGAAATTCGAGTCTAGCGCGTCCTTTCGAAGTGGACAAGTAGACAGACTTATCCGAAAGCAAGGGCTGCCATCACTTGTGGGTTGTGTTCAATTTCGTGATAACATATATCCTCAAACCTACAGTGGAACTTACATTCCTGCTCCGAGTAGGATCAATTAAGTAGAATTGTTCGCTAGGTGGGCTTAATACCAATAGTTTTATCCAACTTTTTGAACGTTTCCAATATAATTCAGTTCCACCGTCTCTCCACTTCGGTCGTGGTTGTCTCCACCATAGAGATGCTTCAGTCGTTGCCCTTAGAACAGCAGGAAAACAGTAGAGTCTCCCTTCTAGGAATACCTCTGAACAGCCAATGTACCGTGCGTTATTGGCAGGTGAACTCAGGCCAGGCCGGATTGAGAAAGTTCTGGTGACTGCTGTATCACCCAGCCCACAATTGACGCCATCGATTGCATGTCAGAACTTTGAGCCAATTTCTGTGTGTACTGGGCAGGTCTCACAGTTATCGCTTCGGAGTCATATTTACTGCCTGTTAGCTTCAGTCAGTTAGCCCATGGTTAAGACTTCTGTTCTGTGGCGAACCGGACTTTCTTCACAAGCGTAAAATAATTGCCGCTGGATGTAAGTTTGCTCCGCAAGTAGATCAAAATACAACACTTTAACCAGTTTGATTAGAATTGGTAACCCCTGTTCCATCATGCCATGATTTACATCTTGAATCAATTAAGATTCACTCAGTGGTGCTGTTACCTTCTACAGTCCTCCAACGAAATGAGCTCTTATCTCACAATCAGCAGTGTGTTCACCACAATTTCCATGGTTTAGAAATTGTTGAACACAGTCGTTAACACAGTTCAGCGTACAGTAGGTTGGTCCAAATTTGGCCTTTCTTCTCCTAAACAGCTATGCTAATTTTATGCTGGGGCAATAAGCCTTCAGGATGTGATTTGTTGTAATATTTCGCTTATAACTAGCCACTTCAGTCCTAGTGGTCTCTGCGTAAACTTGAGCCACTTTAGCGAGCCAGGTTTTTATGCTTTCAGTGTTGTACACGACAACCATTCAGAATGACTCTCTCATGGCATGTCAAATCTTTCTTTCCAAGTTCGCCTTTACAGTAGATAGTAGACAAAATCTGATACACAAGTAGTTAAGTGACTAATGTACCCAGTTTTATGTTACAAATATTCGGAAAACACTGAGTGAGTAGTTATTTGATTTGTTGTGTCAGCACAATAAACCACTTATTTGTGACCAACATGCAAATAGAAAGCTTCCGCATGAACTCACTGGTCTCTCGGACACAACGTCGTCCATCGCACTTTTGCGTACCTCGCCTCAGCCCCTCAAAATGACGGTTTTTATTACTAAGGTATCCCAGCAACCAACCAAGCAATTTTGATGAGGACAGAACACCTGTCGTTTGAAGAGTAGCAATCGGTAACTCATTGAGCCACAGGCCTTTTTGGAATCTCATTGAGGTATGGTGATGTTTGTTTTGTCCAACTTTGATATGACCTTATCTTTGATTTACGTCAAATTGATGTGGCGAAGCGTAAGTTTGATAAAGTCATACTGTTATTCAACCAGAAAATTGTTCCCAGTTGCAGTCTTCGTACTCATTTTTTTCCTGATCTAACTGTTACGTAAGTGAGACGGTGAAATAGACTGAAACACAGCTTGTTTGCCAAACCACTTTTTAATTGTCAGTAGTCAAAATTAATAGCTCCCTTTTTGCCAACGATAATGCACAGCACTTTAGCACTAGAAATATGAACAGAATGACACTCAAACCTAAAGTGCAAAAGTAGTGAAGAAATTAATGTCTGTTTCCATAGCTTCAAAGATCAATACGCCAGAAGATTTAACACGTAAACTGAGCCATGTGTTAGCACGTAGGTCACATCAGTTCTCTACAGAAATTCACTGCATTCTTAGTTCACCCTTATATTAAAAAAACGTTTTAAAATAAATTGGACATCATCCACAACTGATCCAAGCTGTCACATTCTCACGGACTTTTCCGTCGGCCACTTTCGAAATGAAGCACTAGACTCGAGTTTCGTCCTTGTTAGAGCTCGTCGAAAGTATTCTCCTTGCCACGGCTGAGAGTACAACTCCGGCCACGCTTTCATGAATCAACCGTGTTGACCACTGCGCCAATGACATCACACTAGGCACAACCGACTGTTCAATGTGTGAACGCTCAGTCACATTCGCTCAGAAGTAAAGATCAGATCGCTCCACCTCCCATGCTGGTCATCAGTAAACAAAGGACGTTTTTACATTTGTTGTTCAGCCGTAAGGCGGATCTATAAAAAAAACTTAGGAATTTTATTGCCGGTTGGGATATGGTGAAACACTCATGGTTGGCAACCCCTATTCTTGCTCAGCTGTTTGAATGTCAGCATCCGGTTAACGTTGATCGAGCCCCCGATTCTACTGGACCAACGACCAAGCCGAGTGAATCGGTCATAAACACGACACAAAGAGCAAATCCAGTTATCAACTGTTTGACTATCGATTAATGTTATTCGTATCAAGTTTGATAATACTATTGGTCTCGCCTTATCGCCTACCGTATGATTGTACCGGTTTGAAGAATTAGCCGAAAGTGTTTGTACACTTGTCTTTTGTCCCATCGTCTTAAAAGACAACTGAAACACTGGTGAGTCATTTGAACTTTTAGCCTGTGAACACTACTTGAAATTATTAGTAGTCAGTTCATTAATTTCACCCGTACACTTAAAAGAATACGATACATGTCAGTGTATAACTTTAATCCACACTTTTCCTTACTCATTACCCAACTGATGTAGTTTACGGTTCACTTCCCATCAGGCGATAGTGTGGTTCTGTCATAGTGATCACTAAATACACGTTGACTAAAGTTTAGATACCCTATTTGAATGTTGCTTGAACTCATGCGCGAATTGCGGCATCTCAGGCCGTTATTCTTGGCTACAGTTTCATTGGTTTTGACGAAATGCTAGGCAAAAACATAAAGTCAACCACATTTAAGGTCGGTGAACGACCGTCATTCAGAATACAACGTTGGTTTATACCAACGAACTATAAAGTACCCCAGTGCTTAGTAGACATTCATCTGTAAATCTGCTAGTTAATGCGACCGATCATAGGATTAGCGGAAGGACTGAGGAATCCGGCGCGTTCTGTAAAATATACCTCACAAGAATTCCAAAAAGCGAATGTGTGTTGCATTTGAACTCTGGTTATCTACATTCAAAACTACGACAAAATGGCATACAGGCATTGGGTTAAACTGGATTTCATTGGTATAGCAAGTGCAACGGTTTCGTCTCGACATGTATATATACTTCATATACCTCGTTAAGTATTAGATTAATATGATTACAGAGTGATATTACATGTTTCCAACAGAAATCACACTTACCTTATGACTTCTATTATAAATACGTTTAACCCACTATATAAAGTAAACGCTTACCATATTAATATCAGGTCTCGTGACTACCACGTACGCGACAACTTTAACCACGGAATCAAGCCCCATGTTTTATAATTAGTAGGTGGCACCGGTTAGTAATATGGAAATGTGACTACCAAACTTACTCTATTCTGTTTGCTGGGGGCGATCTATCATAGACCGGTGTGTTTGACTTCTCACAAAACTAAATAATTCGTGTGTTTTACCGTCCAAGTTTTAGTAAGTGATTCAACGTGAAGAATTGTGAATTACAAAGTCTTGTGTAGCGAACATAATAAATAATCTTTTGATAGTCGCATTCATCTCTACGTTTTTGGTGATTTTGGATTTTTTGCCTACCTCTGTTTTAGTCAAACTATCCATTTTGTAACATCAAACCCGGAGCTACAATCACAACTCGCTCCGTGCCTCGCTAGCCTGACGTGCTTTTCTTAACGCTTTATCTCCCAGGGTCGATACTAATACACAGGGGTCAACGTGCTGAGTTTCTGTTTTTCATTGTTGATCGGTTTTCGATAGTGACTACTGACTGGGTATTATTCTGTTTGATCAGTTCCAACACCCATTTCCCACAAGCTTGTTATACTAAACCCCTCTAGATCAACTGTAAAACATAAGCTCCCAATGCTGGATGATTGCGTCATAAATAGTGTAATGTTGTTGTAATGTTGTAATTCACAACTCTTTACTATCGACATAAACCAAAACTTGAATAGTAGCTTACAATAATTATTAACTGCGGTGGAAAATGAAACATATATAGTGCCGTAATAAAAAAGAATGGAGTTAACGAGTGCGTTCACCGTCAAATTTTCATACTAACAACAGACGTTACCTAGTAAGCATAATAGATGTGGCTTATTTTATGACCTTAAATTTGTTGCACACGTGGTATGCATGAAATCACCAGTTGATGTAATAATCAGTTAAACTCTGTAGTATGCGGAAACCATCTATAGCAGAAATCTAACGGTACTAGTGATTGATGCCAGAATGACTCGAAAAACAAAGAATGGGACTTCTGAAGTAAGGGGGCGGACGTCAGTTCGTCGTACAACATGGATTTTGCCGTGTCAACTCAATCCAGTCTTCTCCAACGTTTGAGTTTTATTTTGAGCTTATTTTTTGTTGCAGATACCTGAAGTTAAATCTCAACAAGAGCCAACCTCCTCTGGTTGTATGTCGCACGATCGGTCTCACTGACTGGAATGATTGTAAACATTATGAAAAACAACTAACGACTGTCTCGTGAACGCCGAGGAGCTGTGTATATCATCAGTCTCAGTTAGTGATGTAAACTGGGTAACTTGTACACACTGAACCGAAATGCTAGCGAAAAATGAATTCAATTTGGAGAACAATTTAAGTTTGGCCTACCTCACCACACTCTCCACTGTACTTACTCCGCTTTCCTTCATTCTGTTGAATATGCAACTTACCGCAATAAACAAATGGGATCGCTACACTTTGTATCGTTTCGTTCGACCTCCCATCAAACAACGTTCATTTCTAATCTTCATCCCATAACCATTCAAACCGTTGAAAATCAAATTACAGATAAGAGCATGGATTGCCACATTACGTGCTTGAGTTCAGACAGTATTCAGCTAGGTCTCTGAACTTTTGGCTCTCGTGTGTTCAGTGGTCATGACAGCCCGATCGCGTTGTAGCCTATTGACTAGTGAAAAACAAATTGTACAATATGAGTAGTCGATATAAAAAATGATAGGTTAAAGTTATACGCATATAACACGTCTTGAGTTTCTTCCAGTTGAAAAGCTGGTAGGAAAGAATGCTTCGTGCACCTCAGGTTTGGGTGCCGTTCTGGTCGTATTTCCAGTATTGAGGCATATCACAGTCGTTGGTATAAAGAAAGCTACTATCTTAAGCTACTTACGATTAAAAGTTGTTAGAGTGAACAGAAAGTTTCTATCTATTCAGCATTGAGTCAATCACATGACATTTTGTATCAGCACAGTTGTGAAGCCAACAACACAAAATCAGTTGATTTCTTGATTAGCCTGAACAATTTTGAATTGAAGAGGATGCAAGTGTTCAGCTTCGTGTCAGGATTAAACGACTGAAACGAAATTGAGTTGGACCAAAATAACTCAAGCCACAAAACGAGAAAGAATTTCAACTAGGCTGCTCCCTCATAGAAAGAAGTGCAGTAGAAATCTGCCTACTGGTTCTAGTGTTAGCAAAAACACCTGTCTGTGGAGTTTATAACCACCGCAATGCGGAGTAAAATCCCAAACCCTTGATGAGTTGATAAAAAAACGAGCTTTCTCAGCGTCATCTTCTCTCGAATGGAAACGCCGCATAATATCTGTCACGTGATGCATTCTGATCAGATTGAAGAGAAATTTTGCGTCGAATTCCCGAACCGAAGTAGACAGTTTCCCGCAAATCCAAAGGAGGTCACCAGTTGCAAAGTGGCTCGAATTTTAAAGGCGGTTTCCCTTTCCTTATGAGCGCAGGAGTTAGAAAAAATCGTGCTAGGCGTAAAACATCCGTTTCTTTCGACTGTTACGCAGTAGGTGTCAAACGGCCCCCTTCATTGCGTCTCTTTGACGATTACTATTCATCAAAATCCAAAAAGACGAACCGATCCAACTAAGCAGTGGCTTTCAGTAGTTTATTTCAACCAGAATACTTGTAGCAAATTGACAATGATCCGGTAGAGTTGTTTACAACAATACGTTGTAATGCAACCGTCTTTTAACTCAACATTTTCTACGGGTTCAATGGGTTTAAATATGCCGGTCAATAAACCCAGCAGTTGCCTGAACAACTCAAGACCACTCAGTCACTTTTGTGCATACCGAACACTTCTCACTCTACACGCAGCTCTGTCCACGAGATTGTTATATGATCACGTACGCATCTACTGCTGCGGGTCAGAGGTATCATGGACATATGATAGTTTGTCTACGGCAAATGTGTTGGAGCGTGAGGAGACATTAGTGTTGTAGTATATCACGACCATCAATCTGCCGGAAAAACCACGTCCTTGAAACAAACATCCAGACTCGAGCGTGTCTTCTGAAACACACAACTAGCAAGTGTGGCTCTAATCAGCTTAAGTCAAGAAATGGAAACTGATTGATGGACGCCGCCAGAGCCATCAAGAACAACAGTGTAGAGAACGCTTAATACTCTCAGTGCAGAACCAAACATTGGCAACTGCGCCGTATCCCGTTTCCGATGCATCACAAAGATATGCAACTCAAAGTCACTCTTCGCAAACTTCATGGGTTCTACACACCTGGAAATCTGTATTTCCCTCAGGTTCTTGTGAATGATTTGACCAGTCCTGTTACTCTGAGCAATATCCTGCATTGAACTAGTGGTCAACCCTCCAGCTTTTTGTAGTGTTGTTTTTGCAACAATACTTTTCCTTGTAATAACCATCGAACAACAAACCCGAAAGGGTCGCACCAGCAACAAATGACAGACAGGATACCTCACCTTGTGACCGACTTTTCGGACAGTTTGAAGCTTACAATAAATTGGTCCTCTTTGTTCATGCCTAATGCACGCTCGGATGCTAACGTTTCATTAATTTTCCTCTCAACCTCAGCGCGTTCAAAACAATATGAAGGACTTCGGGGCTATTTGACAGCAGTTTGGTTGGGTAAAATACTTCCTCAAATAGCAATCGCGCCAAGTTGTGGACTAAGTTGTTTGCCAAGAATGCATCTGGCAAGGAGGACGGACAATCGTCTGTGTAAAACTGTGTATGGACGGCTTGGCGCACGTTTTATTCATACATATGTCTGAATGTTTTCGCTGTCTTCCTCAAGGTAAAATTTACCCAGCAAGAGGATGATGCAGTCCAAAATTGATATACCGCAATCCTTACTTACTTCTGAGCCAACCTTGGGACTAATAAAATATTCTCCTGGTGTCACGGTCCACTTCGGTCACGCGAACTTGCATAAACATCTCGTTAACATCTGCCGTAACCGCAGCCGAATAAATTCTAAGACTCAGCAACACATCTACAGGTCGCTGTGGTGACCAGCCGTTTGAAGATGTCGTACGATTTTCTGGAGATTAGTCAGCTACCACAAGAAGTTCATCGAGATTCTTGAAGTGTTATGGCATATATGCTCTCTTGCTAAGCTGGTCAAGTCCAAAATTCGCAGGTGTTTGTTCGGTGCACGCTTTGTTAACATGAGATTGTATTAAAGCGGCGAATCTCGAATGCCGTTTTTAATCAAGTAACAGGCAGCTTCGTAAAAGTCCAGACGTCCTAAAGGTAGTCTCCAACCGGGAATTAAAAGAACCTCCTTAGCTGGTCACGGTAACGGAACGTCGGAGTGCTCACCGGAACGTCGACCACGATTCTCAACCATTATTACTGGTAGTATGTCTTCCTTTGAGTAGGATTCTCTAACGTTTGCAGCTACTTCAAACTTCTGGTTATGCAGGAGACTATTATTTCACATGGCGTAGAAACCCACTTAAAAACACAGTTCACAAAACCACATGAACTGTCATCCCCATCACGTGGACCACAAATCCACCATCATGAAGAGAGTTCAATCGCACAAGTTTGTTTCCGTCCATTTGCATTCTAATCAACTACCCAATGAGCTTCCAGGATATCACACTCAATCATTGAGTTCACCTCTTCAGTCAACTTCTCTCCACTCATTCACATTCCGCAGGGAAGCTACAGACTCAAACGGCAGGCCCTGCATATTGTACGCCCAGTCAACATCAGCGGTTTCATCCATACGCAAATAAAATAGCTTCAGCTTTGCTTCTGCACACTTAGAGTTAATTGCGTCACCGGGCATTGTCATTGTTATTCATGACTGAGTTATAGTGATATGATGTCTTTCACTAGGACTGTGTTTGACACAGGTTCTGTCCGAGCCGTTGTCAAGGCGAGCATAAGTTCCGTCGAAACCGGATGAAGTTACCATACACACCGGAAAAACCCCGAAAGTCGCACGTGCTCGTTGCTGGAGCTTTTTGGAGTGCAGACTCCACTACCACTGGACGAGGGATTTCGCGTCTTCTACACCCTGAAGTTATGCAGTAAACGGGGATATTGACCTCGGCGGCCGTCTTCATCACAAGAGGATTTCACTCGGTAGTCTGGGGCTCCATGTAACACATTATGGCACAAGAAACGAGCGCTTAATCGTCGCTCACCAGACCATCTATTAAGCAAGTAAGTTCCGTTAACTCGGGGAATCTTCCAGGGGTGTTTGCAAGTCCCCCTTAGCCGCAGTTCACAACGAAAGACTCTGTGGTAGCGAAATCCAGTCCTCACTGTTTCCTTCCTTGATACACTCTCTAGTTATCTTTGGACAGCCGTTAGTATGAACCCCACGGGCAGTCTGCAGTTTGTCCCAAGCTGCTTCCTGTCACCCTCTCGTTTTGCAAAACGAACTCGGTAGGCCTCGCGAACATCGGCTTGCGCCTCGCGAGATGATCTGATCTGTTTTCTCAGTCCACTCAACTTGCATTTCGGAGAGCAGCCCCTCCACAACCCTTCCTGTTGTAATCACCGAATTTAAATCAACCTTCTGGACCGTTTGTTAGGGAGCAGTACTGCAATTTCTCCTGCAAACGGACAAACATATCCGTCCACCCGCAGTGTTTCAAACATATCGGGCTTCTACTGAAAGCTCGTTGAGCAGAGATCCGGCGGTATGATACAGCTATGCAAAAGAGGCTTGTATTACCTTTATCGTCTTCAGGTATATCATTGATCGAAGCAACACTATACAGCCCCTAACTGTCTCGTGGTCATATTTTTGGGATAAATCAAAAGCTACATCATTTGCGAGCCATAATTTGTCACTCTGGTTTTAATAAACCGTATTCAAATTGCTCCAGAAATTTGCAATGACTAGCCAGATCGGCGTTAATATACGTCAACTCGGTCGTTGGCAAGTCAGTATAATTCATCAAAGGCACACGGGCCGAAATTGCTGGAAGAAACCTCCCGTGTAGCACACTGCCCGCATGCAAGCGACAGTACATCGCGGGTTTGATTGGATAATAATCGAAGTGTTATTAAGTATCCCATCAAACCACTAAGAAAATAACAAAATTTAAGTAATTTTATACCCATGAAGTATAGTATTTGCACCATATCTACTGATGTTTGTTTAAACGCAGTCGTATTCCACAACGTATTTCAATACCCTCACTGTTAGACTTCCTGAGTCAGGTTTATGGACGGTTAATCGTTTTTGTTCATACTTGAGAGTATGGACGCCATTAATTTGTTTTGTACACTCCGGTGCGCTAATCAGGCAGGCACTTCAATACTGTTAATTCCCACTTCTGTTATATCTCAAATGTCTGCAGAGATACGCAATTTCAAACATCCATAAAGCGTGTTATTATGGCTCATGTTCGAAGTTTGTGTAAGTCAAGTCAGGTATATTCTGATATGATATAAATTGGCAAATAATTGTTGCGTTAGTGGGAGACTTAAAAAAATACGTTTCACGTTTGGTCCATCTCATTTATTTATATATTTATATTTATATTATATATATTTATATTATTATTATTATTATATTCATATGCTAGTCCTAAATCATCCTTACAACTTAGTCTCGTATCGAATTTTTCATTCTATTCCTTTCTTTATTTTGATTTCCCGTGGACATGTTGGAACTAGTTCAGCAGAGAAATACTCGGTGTAGTGTGATCAAATTTGGCGACCCCAATCTCCTAGACACCTCGTGACCCGAAAGTTGTCCCACAAGTACTGCTGTTCCTGTTCACATCACCTTGTGAACGTGAATTCATTACAAATCACTAACATCAGTGTTATTGCGGTGGCGTGAGCAAAGCACCTTTACTCTTAGCTGTATAATGAATCTTCATCATCTTCACTAATGTAGGCTAGATCCGCTAGGATAACAATCTTTAAGCCATTGCCGTTGGAGACACCACCCAACCAGTCTGACGCTTGCTTCAATTCTGAAGGTCGACTGGAGTTTCTGTCACTGTTCGTACTCTTTAGTGATCGGCGCGCGACTGTGCTGAAGGTTCTCTCACGACCAACTCCCCGAAGCTTTTACTTGTTGCATAGAAGACTGATGCTGTATGGTTAGTAACTCGATAGATGAAGTTTTGTTGCAGACTCACCATCTTCTCGTTACGACTTCTGATTCGTGTTATCAAGTGGCTGGGGTATCCTAGGCGCACGAGTCAAAAGGCGGGGAACTAACTTTGCGACACAATCAGTACTTACTAATGAAACACGAATGACCTTGAAAATCGAGACTCAGCGTGTTCACCACTGTATATTTTTATCGACCCTGAGAAATATATTCTACAGAGATAGCACGGTAAGCTAACGAGATGCGGAGCGAGTTGCGATTTTAGCCCTGGAACAGATATAAATTAATGTCTCCATTGAAATAAAAGAAGCTAAAAACCGAAATTATCAAAAACGTATATTTTAACGCGGTTGCCAAAATTGCCATTTGCTGTAGTCGCTCAGCAGTGACGTTGGTGGATTCCAGCGTGAACTGTTTGAGAAATCCTGCCAGGGCAGTTGATCCTCTGAATCATTTGGTGGATTCCATATGAGACAGTGAGACGGGTGGGTAACAGAGTCCAAATGTGAAATTTTCGAGCTCCTGGTGTGGCTTCGTAGCTCAGCTGGTAGAGCGCCTGCCGCGTTGAGGCACGCTGTGTCTGTCGCTGGTTCGAATCCAGCCGAAGCCCTGACTTTTCACAGTTGGGTCTCATCTAAATTCATAAATCTGCCATACTACTCATTTTTTCGAGTAGAGGTGATGTTTAGTTCTGAAATAACCTTGATCGTCAAACGGCTACTACAAAATAATATTGTTCACTTTCCCAAGAAGGAAAACAAAGCTGCAAACTGTTTGACCTCACGCGGTTGTTGGTGGATTAGAGTTAAAAGTTTTGGTGGGCAAATGTAGTTACGTAAATACATGAACGTGCCTAATGGACAATAATTTAAAAAGACAGAGTGTAGTTTTTCGTGCCTTAGATGATTTCTTTTGAAAATTAGTTTCGGTCTTTAGGAGACTCAGAAAGTGTTCGACACCAATACCCAGGCTGTTTTCACGAACTCACCGGTTTCAGAAAGACTAAAATGGCGTTGCACGTGTAGCGTCTTGTACACTATTTTCTACTTTTACTCATGTATTTTATTGTTATGCATGCCTTTTCATCTTCCTCAACCTCGCATGTAATCATGACGTTTGAACGAGGTTAATCGATACACAGAGTAATCAATAATTTAAATATTACACTTCCGAGTTCGCAAGTTCTGCTTACTGTTCGCGTTCAGGGTCGGTGGCGTACAAATCTTTGGAAGAGTTACAATTCGGCGGAATCAACTGTTTAGTTCGGCAAATTTATTTATCTGTCGTTGGAATTATCTCGGTCGTGACATCGAGACTATCTGGAGGACACACGACAAGTAGTATCAGTGAGAATCCTCATTTGGTGTAGTGGAACACTAAACCAACGTGCCTCCATGAACTATTGTGAGTTATTTGTGTTCCTTTTCATCAGCTTTCGACTTTCTATTCACACCTGAGTTTCTATATACTGTTTAGATCCACTACATTTATTGGTGAGCACGCTCAATTGTTTTCTTCCGAACTGCGTTTTTATCCACTTTTTGGTATCATTAGCAATGCTTGACGACACTGCAGACATTGACATTAAAACCGGGCACAGCGTTGCTCTGGAACTGCCTGAGTACAGCGCCCGAAACCCTGGATTGTGGTTCCATCGGATTGAGGCCGTTTTTACCACCAGGCGGATAACATCAGAGAAAATAAGATTTTCATACGTGGTACAATCACTTCCTTTTGATGTCGCAGCTGAAGTGGAAGACCTGTTGGAATCGATCCCAGCTGATTTCCCCTACACTATTTTAAACGACGCCATCATAAAACGCACCGGGAAGTCAGAAACAAAACTCCTACATGATTTGTTCAATTCGGTCGAGTTGGGTGATCGGTCTCCATCTCAACTGTTGCGTTATATGAGAGGTCTTTTGGACTCGCGAAAGCTTGACGATGCCATTTTAAAACAGTTATGGGCCGAAAACTTGCCATCCGCGGTACAACACATTTTGGCTGCCATGGATGAAGAGAGCTCACTCGACAAATTAGCAGCCCTTGCGGAAAAAGTAGCAGAGACTTTCCCTTCACAGCCAGTGTGCACCACGACCATAACCGTTCCCAAGTCACCCCCTTCAGTCCCGAAAACTGATGATAGCCTGAAACTTTTGATAGAGAAAATGTGCCACTGTAGGACAATATGGCTATGCAAATTAACGAACTAAAGAAGCAACCACCCAAAAGCCGTACACGATCTAACTTTTGCACACCACCAAGGTGGTGCTGGTACCACCAAAACTTTCTGGACAAAGCAAAGAATTGCACCTCGCTGTGCACATTCCGAACTCGTCACGCGTCACCGTCAAACCGGCANAATGCTGACTTCCTGGCACATTTTAACCTTTCCGTTGAGGAAAAGGGGCGTAAGCTAATTGACAACACTACCGCCTGCACAGTGAATGGTGTTCAATCGACGACAGCGTCAATCGGCATCCGACCTGCTCTTCCACCACCACCGTCCTTTGTAGCATTGTTGAAGGATTTTCCTTCGTTAGCTCGGCCGTGCTCACATATCGAGACGGTTGAGCACAGTGTGGAACATCACATTACAACAGGCGGTCCTCCGGTTTTTGCCCATCCACGCTGTTTACATCCAGATAAACTCAAAATAGCCAAAGCTGAATTCGAACATATGCTTCAGTTGGGCATAATTCGACCTTCAAACAGCTCTTGGGCAACACCGCTACACATGATACCTAAAAAGTCTCCGGGTGATTGGCGATCTTGCGGTGATTACCGTGCTCTCAACAACTGCACAATCCCGGACAGGTACCCTATACCCCATATACACGACTTTTCGTTAGGACTCGCTGGCGCTACCATCTTCTCTAAATTAGACCTTGTACGCGCCTATTATCACATCCCGGTTGCGGAGGAAGATATTTCAAAGACAGCCATTACAACACCTTTCGGATTTTTTGAATTCACAAGGATGCCCTTCGGGCTCCGTAATGCGGCTCAAAAATTTCAACGATTCATAGACGGAGTATTACGCGGACTCCCTTTTGCGTACATCTACATCGATGGTGTTTTGATCGCTAGCCGATCAAACGAGGAACACCTTTCTCACCTTCGTGCTGTTTTTGAACGTTTCGCGCAATATTATATTTAAATCAACATCGACAAGTCTGCCTTCGGAGTTAACTCATTGGATTTTCTGGGACATAGCATGGACCAAACCGGCATCACACCTCTGCCAGATAGAGTTGAGTCTATTTCGACTTTTCCGACTCCCACTACGATGACACAACTCCGACGATTTCTCGGCATACTCAACTACTATCGACGTTTCATTCCCCATTGCGCGGACATTGTAAAACCTCTAACTGACCTAGTGGACTCTAAACGCAAGTCAGTTGAATTGTCACCTGAAGCCAAAGCAGCTTTCTCGACAGCAAAGGAAGCCTTATGTCATGCCACAAAACTGTGCTTCATCACTTGCGATCCAAATGCTCGTCTCATTCTCACCACAGATGCATCAAACGCTGCCGTCGGCGTGGTTCTGGAACAGTCTGTGAATGGTGAACAGCAACCCTTGGCCTTTTTCTCGTAAAAGTTGCAACCAACGCAGACTAAATACAGCACATTTGGACGTGAATTGCTGGCCATTTATTTGGCGATCCGTTATTTTCGGCATCTTTTGGAAGGTTGACATTTTGTTGTGCAAATCGATCACAAGCCTTTAACATTTGCTTTTCATGCTAAACCTGATCGGTACTCTCAACGCGAAATCAGACATTTGGACTATATCTCACAATTCACCACGGAAATCCGACACCTACGTGGTGACGCCAATATCGTAGCTGATACATTATCACGACTGGTGTCAACACATTCCAATCACCTCCTTCCTTCGATTTGTCTCAAATGGCCACATCCCAGCAATGCAGTGAGGACATGAAGGACGTTTCCATCTGTCAGTCCTCCAAATTGTCTATCATCCCTTTACCGATGCAAGCTGGTGACGTTTTGTGCAATACTTCAACGAGTACACCGAGACCTTTCGTTCCACTTCCATACCGACGCACTGGTTTCAATCATTTCCATCGTTTACCTCATCCCGGAAAACGCGGCACACTGAAAGTGATTGCACAACGCTTTGTTTGGCCCTCTATGAACAAAGAAGTTCGCCTTTGGTCACAACAATGACTAGAGTGCCAAAGAAGTAAAGTGCACAAGCATACGGTCACCACACCAGGCACATTCTCCCAACCGGACACCCGTTTTTCCCATGTGCATCTTGACATCGTTGGCACACTACCACCCTCCAACGATTGTACGTATATACTGAATGCAATCGACCGTTTTACCCGTTAGCCTTTAGCTGTGCCCATCAGAGATATTTCAGCAGAGACAGTCGCTAAAACTTTCTTAGAACACTGGATCGCTAATCTTGGTGTGCCATTTACAATTACTACGGATCGAGGCACCCAGTTCCATATACTGTTTAGATCCACTACACACGTCATTTTTCCTACGTCCCGTGCGGGGCCTATTTCGGATTGCCAGCTCTTGACAGCCTTCCGCACTCCGTCGCCCGTGTGGGCCTCGCCCTACTAAGGTGTTGTTCGGCCAAACCGTCTTTGAACATAGAATCAAAAAATAACGACCGCCGAATACAAAACAAGATATTATGGAGGATAGTACATTGCTATTGGATAAGCAATAAAATTTGCCAAACAGACAGTTAAATAGCTCAGCTGTGGAATGAGAGTCAGTTTCCTTTTATGCAAAAATAATGGGAAAACTGGTATAAGGCGGGTGTTACGACAAGTTTCAGTAAAATGGCGCAAGTAGAAACCCCAATTCACATGTATGGAAACTGCGCATTTTACGGAACCTAACGTCATCGCACCTAGTTAGTGTTTGAATGGTTTACCACACGCGAATCACCTTCGCACGGTGAATCAGCAAGACGGTGAACAACGAGCACGTTTTCTGGAGAATATTCAAGGAGAAGTGTCAGAAATTCCGGGAGTACCAGCAGGATCTGAACAGATTTCAACGGGAAACGTGTAGCAGTTTCTTCATCAATAGTCCGTAAACGACAGCAAGTGCCGAGAAACATAGGGGAACAGATTTTCTGCCAGGCTGCCCGTACGGAAGTGTCGGGTGTAAGTGTGTACACTGTACATGTCGGACAGTAGCCGCCAAACGGTGATATATTGGCACAAATTTTGACTTTATATTTTAGATTCGCCGATTACGGCTGCAAGGCCTCTTTGGTAGCTCACTATCGTAGTGGTACATATCGCATCGAGAAAGGCAAACTGGAACATTCACACGACTTCCAAGTTAGACGGCCTAGCATACATCTCAGAAATAGACGTCCATCGATGGCAGATCAGCGGTATTTAATGGAGCTAATGCAGAACTTCAAAAGTATTCCTGAAATGAAGTTGTACGTTACAAGTAAGCTCAGGATTAAGATGCATTCAGACGACTTACGCAATCTACGTGAGAAACAGGGTAAGGCTGAATCTCTGAACGAACTTGTTAACATACGCGATCTGCTGAAAGCAGAAGGGCAGTATGCTTGCTGTTAGGGAGAAGTGTTTACGGTTCGCATTCTTCTTTCCAAAAGGTTCATTCCAACTGTGTCCTAAATTTACCGACGTCATTTTAGCGGACACCACTCACCAGTTAAACTACGGCAGCTTCATACTGTGGCACGCCATGTTGGAAGATGTAACTGGTCCACTTGTGACACTCTTTTACGCACTTATGCCCAAATACGATGGTCACTTGCCGGACAGTTTTACAACGTATGATGAAAATGTTACCGTGCAGGTCAGCAGTGCAGTGTGTAAGCGTTCAACAGTGTATGCACTGATGAAACGTACTGTTGAACGTTTAACGAGTGTTTTTCGATCGTCTGTCGGCTGCTAACATAGAGAGTATGAAGTTGGTTAAACAATCGGTGGGATATGAAAACCTCTCTGCAATTCTGAAACCTTTATCGGAGTTTGCAAGATGTGTTTTGCTCAAGCATCTCGATAATAGTCGGATAGAGGACGTAAGTTACGAGCGAGGGATGTGGAATGTGAAGTTGCCTGAACCCCTCCATCCCATCCACTAGCAAGGTGGTATGTCAGTCAGATGAGTTGAATCACACGCCTCCCATTCCCAGCACATATGTCTCAGTCGTCTCCACAGGGCGCAGGAAGTCCGCATTTGGAAGTCGAATGACTGACGACAGTTTGCCGCAGATAGAAGCTATAGGGGATCCCTTAGAAACATCGCGCGTTAAACGAGTCATTACGGGCGGCTTAAAGCAATTCAAAACGAGTATGAGGGAACGTATTTTAAGAAAGATGGCCTTGAAGTCGGTAAACAACGACGTTTGTCAGATATGCTACCTGAAGGAAGATCCCGTGGACTTAGACGAGGACAACGTCGACTGGGTCCAGTGCTCCGAGTGCTGATGTTGGTACCATCATTCGTGTGCTGACTACCACCAATCCGACGTCGACTTCACTTGCCTGGACTGAGACAAATGAGCAGCCAACGTGAACCACGAGAACGGCCTCACTGTCCTTCCCAGAACTAGCTGGAATGATCCCACGGCCCACTTCAGGGCCTCTTACAACTTGATTTTCATTCCAAGCGCTGCTCACTTGTTAATATGTGCACCATTGTTCACTGAGGGCAGACGACAAAGGTCACTGAGTCTTATTTCAGTAACAGCCTCCTGGGTCCTTAACCGACTGGCAATAATATATTCCGTGGACAGGCGATGAGGGCCATTGAGTCTCATTCCAGTGGCATCCCCTTGGGTCCACAACCGATTGGGCATACGGTTTACCTTGGATGGGCGATTAGGGCCACTGAGTCTCATTCCAGTGGTAACCTATGTAAGTGCACGTGTATATGTGTGCATGTACGTATATGCATATATGTAAGCATATACGTATACATATGTATACATGTATACATATGTTTAAAGTTATAAACGTTCGTACAGATATATGTATGTACATACATGTATAAGTGTGCATATAAGAGTGCCTAAACATATGTACTATATGTACATATATTTATATATTTATATATATACATTTATACACATTATATATATTTGTACATATATATGTATATATAGGTTCATGTATATACATATGAATATATGTAAACCGTTGTGGAGATATATATGCATATATATGTTTCCGCAACGGTATACATATTTATAAATGTATACATACACATGTATACATATGCACATATATATATGTACATACACACATATATGTGTACATCTGTACGAACGTTTAAAATATCATATATATGCATACATATATCTCCACACAAATGTATTTATGTGTATATCTATATACATATGTACGTGTAGCAGCCTGGAGATTTCACTGGCCGGCCTGCGGTATGGTGTGTAAAATAGTTCCAAAACTCATAGTTGCATATTGTACCTAGGCTATTAAGAAAGCTCGCATGATGCATGTTGTCTGATTGTTTGTCTACATGTCATGTGACCGTGGCGCGAACCCGAAGGACACACGTGACATTCTTCCGGTTTACTCGCTCGTCGACGGCCGGTCTCTAGCCGCTCTAGCTATTCCGCGTGTCAGTGCCTTTTATAGCGCGATCAGAGACCACCTGTACATTTCGTCGAATAAAGATTTGGTCTCTCTCCACAACGGCCTTTTGCTTTTCGCGTCTGATAATTGCGTACCTGGGTAAAACGCAACTTAGTGCGACGAGCACTAAATTGGTGAGCCCGACGTGACCCATGGTGAGCCCGACGAAATTGGTGAGCCCGTTCGATCAATTTTTGTTTTCCACAGATATATCTTTTATATAAATGTGAGTTGCTATTTCTTTAATACGTTTTACATATTCATTTTTTCATTAAAGCAAATCCGATTTATTATCCATCCCGCTTTAATGGAGGCTCAACCGCACGTTTTGTCAGACGCTTCAGTCAGTGCATTAGCCGTACCGTTTGCACCCTTTAGAGAGAATAATCCTAAATCGTGGTTTGCTCAGTTAGAAGCCACCTTTGCGCTACGGCAGATTAGTTCAGAGCTAACGCGTTCTCATCACGTCGCCGACGTCAATAGGGCGATTATCGGTATCGACTTTCTCCAGCACTTCGACCTTTTGGTAGATTCCACACGACACCGTCTGATCGACCAAACAACAGTTGCAGGAATTTTGACCGATAAGGTATCAATCAGTCCCGTATATCAAAGCTCTTCAAAACTAAACTCCTTTGGTTTCCTAATCGATAAGTGTCCGACCGTTTTTCGACAGTTTCCACCTCTACCTGCCGCCAGGGGTTCCATGAGACACCACCTAGTCACGACGGGCCCGCCGGTGTTCGCAAGGCTCGCAGGTTGACACCAAACAACCCTAAAATGGCCCGCGCTAAGGTTGAGCATATGCTCGAGCTCGGAATCATTCGCCCGTCCAGTAGCCCTTGGGCCTCTCCACTCCACATGGTCCCAAAAGCGTCAGGCGATTGGAGCCCGTGTGGAGATTATCGTTCGCTCAACAACGCCACAATACTCGACAGGTACCCGATTCTGCGCATACAGGACATCACAGCTAGCCTTCATGGTACCCGTGTTTTCTCGAAAATTGATCTGGTGCGCGCATAACACCAGATCCCGGTTGCGGATGAGGATGTTGCCAAAACAGCCGTCATCACACCATTCGGTTCATTCGAGTTTCTGCGTATGCCGTTGGTTTTGCGAAACGCTGTACGAACGTTTCAACGTTTCATCGACGACGTCACACGGGGTCTGAATTTCGTCCACCCCTACATCGATGACTTATTAGTTGCAAGCGCGTCTGAAGAAGAACACCAGATTCATCTGAGACAGCTCCTCGACAGATTAGCAACTTTTGACATAACGATTAACGCGGAAAAGTGTTTTTGGTCAATCAGCGATAGAATTTCTAGGACATTACGTTGACCAGCACGGTATTCGACCGTTAACCGATAAGGTAAGTGTGGTCCGAGATTTTCCCCGTCCTACCACCCTCGCCGCTATTCGTCGAGTTAACGGGATGGTCAACTACTACAGGCGGTTTATTCCACATTGCGCTCGGCCTATGCAGCCTCTAACCGATTTACTCCGCGGCCGTGTCAACGGAGTCGTAGAGTTAACACCAACAACCATCGAGTCGTTCGATAGAATTAAGGACGCATTAGCCACCGCTGTTACGTTGCACCACTTCAACTGAGCCGCGGAAATAAATGTAGCTATTGACGCGTCAGACACCGCAGTCGGCGCCGTACTCCAACAGTTCGTCGATGGACTCTGGAAACCGCTCGCCTTCTTTTGCAGACCTTTACTTCCGGCTGAAACTAGGTATAGCACGTTCGATCGTGAGTTGTTAGCAATTTACTTGGCCGTTCGGCACTTCCGACATGCTCTCGAGGGAAACCAGTTTGTGATTTTCACCGACCACAAACCGTTGGTTTTCGCCTTTCGCAGTAGGTCTGAGAGACAGTTGCCCCGCGAAGTTCGCCATCTGAACTTCGTATCCCAGTTTACGTCTGATGTAATCCACGTTTCCGGCAGCGATAACGTTGTGGCTGACGCTTTATCCCTAGTGTCGACACTAGTTGGTCACGACTCAATCGGCTTGAATGCTATGGCCAACGCACAACGTTCAGAAAATGATTTCCGTGCCCCCTGCTAACAATCAGCTCTACGGCTGACTGATCAACCTTTGCCAGCGTCTGCAGACACTATCCTTTGCAATACCTCTACTGGACACCCACGTCCAGTAGTTCCTACTCTTTTCCGACGACGCGTATTCGACACGCTACACAACATAGCCCATCCTGACATCCGAGCCACGGCCAAGCTCATTTCCGATAGGTACGCCTGGCCTGGTATGCAAAAAGGATCTTCGCACATGGACACGATCTTGCCTAGCTTGTCAACAGGCTAAGGTTCACCGCCATGTGCCGGCCCCGATTGGCCGATTCCCTTCGATTACACCTCGACTTGCTCATCTCCACATCGACATTGTAGGTCCTTTGCCACCTTCCAATGGTATGACATATCTTTCGACGATGGTAGAACATTTCACGCGGTGGCTAGAGACCGTCCCCATAATTGACTCCCGTTCAGAGACTGTAGCAGGTGCATTCGTTGAGCGTTGGGTGGCATCTCATGGTTGCCCGGCCACGGTTACGACCGACTGTGGCCCTCAGTTCGAGAGCGGTTCCTTTGCGGAAACACTGAGCGCGCTTGGATGTCATCGCACGCAGACCGCGGCATACCCCCGGCTGCAAACAGTATGGTCGAACGCTTCCACCAACATCTAAAAGCAGCCCTCACCGCGGTCGACGCAGTTCAATGGACAGAAGCCCTGCCAATGGTTTTACTCGGTATCCGCGCAGCCCTTAGGACTGACCTTCACGTTTCCAGCGCCGACCTCTAGTGCGGCCAACCACTGCGTCTTCCTGGCGATTACTTTTCATCCGCCACCGACGCCCTTCGATATGATGCATCTTACGCCAAACAGCTCGCTTCGCACATGCGCCGCCTCCGTGTCACGGACACACGAGAACAAAGCCGCAAGGTGTTTAGTCCTAAAGACCTCCACGACTGCACACATGTGTTTGTTCGCGTAGATGGTTTACGACGTTCGTTCGGGCGACCTTATGAAGGGCCTTTCAGAGTACTTCAACGGAAGGATCGCTTCTACGTGCTCGAACGTCAAGGTATTCGGGAAACGGTTAGTATCGATCGTCTGAAACCGGCTTACTTCGAAAGAACAGAGGAAGCCTTCAATGCTCCTCCGCAGCCCTTATCCACGCCGGCAGCTGTCTCGGAACAGCCTCGCCTAAGCTCATCGTCCTCAGCAGATATCACGACTTTCCCGATGACGCCAGCACCCACGGTAACGCGTTCAGGTCGTAGGATGCACTGGCCGAAACGTCTCATAGAGGATTAGTGTTTGTGAAATCTCGTTTTTTTCGGCCATAACAAAAAAATCGCAAAAAAATTTTCTCAAAAACAAAATCGTTTTTAAAACAAAAACAATTGCGTTTGCCGAGGTTTCTCTCTCTAATGTCCCTATTCGCTGAATAATTTGGTTGAGTACGTCATTTATTTCTCTACTGATACTCAGTCGCATGTCTCATCCGACGCCGGCATGACGAGTGTCGCATCTTCGATCGCGATCATTCTCGATCTCGTACGGGATGTCGTGCTCGAACGTTCAGTGGATGCCTCGCTTCGAACATACTTTTTTTAACGGTTGTTTCGGCAACTTTAAGGGAGGATACTCGAGTGGGAGCTCGCTAGGAACTGTGGGCATTAGTGCTCCTCCACCTGCGGCGTCTGAGGATTTTCGTACCAATCGCAGGCTGATTGGATATCGGCTGGTACGTCTTGAACCAGATAAGGCCAAGGGTGGCTGGCCCCAGTTATCCTCATCAGGATCGAAGGGTTGTTGACACAGTACCCTTCTAGGGGGGAGCTGTGTAGCGGCCTGGAGATTTCACTGGCCGGCCTGCGGTATGGTGTGTAAAATAGTTCCAAAACTCATAGTTGCATATTGTACCTAGGCTATTAAGAAAGCTCGCATGATGCATGTTGTCTGATTGTTTGTCTACATGTCATGTGACCGTGGCGCGAACCCGAAGGACACACGTGACATTCTTCCGGTTTACTCGCTCGTCGACGGCCGGTCTCTAGCCGCTCTAGCTATTCCGCGTGTCAGTGCCTTTTATAGCGCGATCAGAGACCACCTGTACATTTCGTCGAATAAAGATTTGGTCTCTCTCCACAACGGCCTTTTGCTTTTCGCGTCTGATAATTGCGTACCTGGGTAAAACGCAACTTAGTGCGACGAGCACTAAATATCTATACTTGTATACATAAATATATATGTATATATAATTCCATGAGCATACATATGTGAATACGTTCATCAAGGTTTATATATTAGCATATGTCCACATGTACATATACACAAGTATATAGGTATATATAGATACATGCAAATATGCATATTAGCACATTGTGACAAAATATTTGTGTATACTTACATACGTATGCATGTATACGTATGTAAGTATATACACACTTTTTTGTTACAATATACCTATATATAAGTCACCACATGCTTTTACATGTTCACAGACATTTATCCGTACATCCTAGGTATTTCTTATATATATGGTCCACATATATATTACGCACATCGTATATATTCCCATATGCTTGCTACAGGCGTACTGCTTAGGCAACCAATAAGAAAATTCAGCTTCAAGATCACTCAGCGTAATATTGTAACATGCAGGCCAGCCGACTCTACCCTGGATGCCCGTGACTACGCGGACCAACCTTCAGGCAACGTGGACGCACCAGGGGACAGCGCTCTTCCGAAGTAGGGGCTCGAACGTCAGTTCTGAAAAGAGAAAAAATACGAACAAACATGAGCTGAGGGCCCAGTAAGCCATGCACACGACTCACACAAGCGTAAGCTAAAACGGCACCAACAACACAGCAGCACGCTCCGTTACACAACCCAAATTCAATCCGTGCGCGCACGCTGGTTTCAGTTGCGCGTTACACCTAATAGTGTTGTTCGAACCCCTACTTCGGAAGAGCGCTCTCCCCTGATGCGTTCACGTTGCCCGAAGGTTGGTCGGCGTAGTCACGGGCATCCAGAGTAGAGTCGGCTGGCCTGCATGTTACATTAGGCGGTTCAAATTATTTTTTCCCAGGTATGAAAGAAAACCGGCTCCCATATGGAATTTAGTATCAACAGTAACTTTATGAATTAAACGCAAAAATCGTCTGCTTACAAGTAAATTAACATAACTAAACGAGCATACAACGTTACCCAACAACTGCCCCAGATGAAGCAATTGGGGCGTGGAGAATATGTTTCCACTGAAGAAGTTCAAATAAGAACAAGGATGTTGCACAGTTACCTCGAGACAATTAAAATGATGTATATGATAACAGTATGGCAGGTAGGGTCGCACACTTGTGGGAGAACTATGCACAAAAGTTATAGATACAAAATTATGCCACACGAAATATCCGGGGATGACAATACAACGTAACCCGAGAGACTGAGACATACTCACTCTGCAGTGTGGCAACGCAAGTATAGCTACCTGGAGATAGCCCCGGTCGGCCTGCTGTACAATATGCAAAATCACTCCCAAAGCCCTGGTTCACCTTGTGAATGAGATCGTCCGCTGCATGCCTGCCGCATCCAACCTCGTTCATTGATTTGCATACTGGTCGGCCCGCGCGCGTCAGTGGAGTCACACACTTCCCACATGCTCGCACGCTCGAGGGTTGGATCCTCAACCTGCTTGGCCATTTTGCTTAACAATATCACTTTGTGATTGTCATGACCATTTGCAACTATCTTATAGTATATGTTGGGTCTCTCGATCATTCGCATTTTCATTTTTGCTCCTGGTGTATGTCACATATACCCAGGAGCTGTCGATTTATTGCGAACCCACACTGAACGTGCATCAGTTGGGCAGTCCGCAATCATGTAAAAATCCGACTGTTCTCCAGCCGTAGTGCGGCAATTTTCCCCGATGAGCCTTTCACCTCGCTCGTTCTCGGAGATGCGCTCAGTCATTCGTGAGAAGTTTCGACCGAACTATCATCCAACGCATAATTCCTGAGCAGCTGAGAACTGTTCACCAAGCAGTGTACAGATCAGCTGAAAATTATATTCACACGCATTTGATGTTCAAATTTTCAACTTGAATTCCGCACGAAAAAGTCCACCTTAATTAAGAAACTCAACCGAATTTACACGTTGGTGAAAATCGACGGAGAAGTTTGGAGGTCACCGTCGAAGAAGCTGCCTGTGTTAGGTGTTTGACGATTGCTTTGCACTTCATAGAAAGACAGTGATCACACTCCTTATCCTTAGTTGTCCTCTTCTCCTTACAGTCGAAATCGTCTCCGCAACAATTGCGAGCCTCCCTTGCAAAGACTGACACGACCACTCAGGTTACGCGCGTGACAAATCATTTCTCCCAAGGGCATTAATCTTGATGTATCGTTTACTTATGGTGACTTGTTTCCGCGTAGTCTCCTACTCCTCATTTCTCATTGCTGTACCTTTGTTTATGTGTACCATGGCTACATTTTGCGCTTGATCACTCCGCCGTCACGAGATTGATGCATTTGGTAGTATCCACGTGTACCGTCAATCTTGGGATTTTTGTATTTGGTGGATTCAATTTGGGGGCCTATTGTTGTTTTTCCGCATTCAGTGTATAACAGTTTCCTTGCACCTTAGCACCTTATTGGCAAGAAGCTCGCCCTTGCTGCCGTCTTCATTTTGGGTCCGAATCGGATGTTCAGTGGGCTTAGAATTGTGGACGCACGTTACATTACAAGCGCAACTGTTCTAGATTCCAACTATCGACACACGTTGC
>QNGE01000224.1:20203-142877 GCA_008508345.1 Paragonimus westermani | reverse complement strand
GTCAGTTAGCACTATCGACAATCGATCGACAGTGAAAAGCCAAGTCTCAGCGCGTTGACTTCGTATATTATTACCGACCCTGGAAAATAGAGAGTACAGAGAGGCGCGTCAAGCTAGCGAGGCACGGAGCGAGTTGTGTGTTAGCCCCGGGACGGATGTTACAAAATGTGTAGCTTGACTAAAACAAAAGTAGGTACAAAATCAAAATCATAGAAAATGTACAGATGAATGCGGTTATCAAAATATCATTTATTATAGTCGCTACATGTTGAATTCGGTCATATTTACGTGAACCGTTAATCTCGGGATTTGTGTACTTGGTGGATTCAATATCGAGGTTTGTTGTTGTCTTCCACTATTTGGTTTATCATATTGTTTCTGAACATTAGCACCTTATTAGTGAGAAACTCCCCAATACGACCGTCTTCCTTTTTGGATCCGAATTGGTTGCTCGAAGGGCTCAGAATTTATAGACGCTTGTTACTCACAGATGCGGCTATCGTGGATCCAGCATATCAATAGACGTTGCGGAAAGACTAACCGTTGCTCGAACAACCACTGGTCGTCCGGGATTAACATCCGGCACTAACCGGCTATACTAAGAACACACACGTTTCATGGGACCGTCAAAATCGCCGACTCATTTCTCCTTTTACCTGAGTAGATCCTAAGTAAATGGTGAAATGAAATAACAAGCTTTCGAAACAGATATCATTTAATTTACCGTAGTAAAATCACTTGTATCGGATGTGGCCTTTTTCGAAAAATGTTACATACATATTATTCGTCATAATAAACGTGCCCTGGTAGCATGGGTGTCTTTTGACTGACTTTTAAGTGCCTGGATTATCATGGTTGAACACTTGGAAGTCATTTAAATGACGGTCAAACGGAAACTTATTTCGTTACGAACACTTGTCGGCTTCGCCCTTAATTACTCTCATTGACTAACTCTTTTTGTTTCCAAATGTTATTCAAATGAATTCACGCCTTCGCGCAGCGTAATCGATACATTGCCCACATTTGTGAAGCAAAACCACTGTTGTTTACGTTCTGTGTGAGCATGATCACTCCACACTTTCAAAGCTAACACGTGTAGTGGATCTATGCACCATCAAAATTTTTGAGTATGAACGCGGAGCCAAAATGTGATGGAAACACGATGAAATGACTCACACTAGTTCGTGAAGGTGCACTGGTTTGAAAATCTCACCACACTTAACGAGTTATCCAACGGATACTACCCGTAGTGTTGTTTCTATGAAATTTTCGCTGAAGTAGATGGTTGGTTCCGCTCGCGCGACACGGAACGCACGGCTCACGTCCCCGGAGGTAAATTTGGTACTATTGATTATCGAGGCAATCGATAAACTTGGTTTAAAGATGGTGTGTACACATGAGTTGGAGAAAAGCGAAAAGAACGAGCAATAAAATTATAAAGTATAAAATGTTGTACAAAAAGCTACACACGTGGGATTGCTTTCTTCTTTTTACCCCGTAAACATCCGTTGTGTGACAGGATCTTATGCGACAGCTGGACGCACAAAACCTTGTCTCGACCGAAAAACTCGGAAAGTCTTTAACCTTTTGACGGTTTCCAACAAATCGCATTATCCTGCGATGCAGTCTGCATAAGCGTACACCTAATTTTGGGATTTCCCGTCTTTTCCCGCTAAATCCGACTTGCTGCAGAACTTTACCGAAACTAGCTACATCACATAATCCCGAAATACTCCAAAGGTGCATTTGACCCATTCCCCAGAGTGACCTTCAACTATTTGAAACATCGACCGAAACTTCACTTTGCTATAGGTGTAAATTCAACTTTCAAATTCAGGACTTGGTGGAGGCCTGCGTCTGTTGACGTCCTGGTGCTTGACTGGTGTGATCCAGTGACTGACCAAACTGCGTTTACTGTCAATGCGTTTTATGGTAGCCTAAGGATAGGAATAGAAGAAAAGAATTAAGTAGTAGAAAGTTGGAGGAAGGTTGTCCCAACAGTTACCTAACTCTCTTCTAAATATATCCACGCTGGCGGCCTCAACGATATTTTTAGGCAAGTTGTTCCACGGGTTGATTACCCGGTTAGTGAAAAAGTCAAATCGGACAGTCAAACCTGATCTTATTCTCTTGATTGTGAACCTATGACCCATTAAATCTCTATCCTGACGCATCTCGAACAAACTTGTCATGAGGCTTGTCCCTGTGTGGTTTGGTAATCTTGTACATTTCAATAAGGTCTCCTCTTACCCGCCGGCGTTCGACGAACTTAGTCGGACTTGGTAGCTTAGACCCTTCCTACCCCATACCATGCTTGTGGCTAGCTTTCTTACTTTTTCGAGGACGAATACGTCCTTCTTGAGTAATAGTAACCAAGCTTAGACGCAATGTTCCAGGTGGGGGCGAACTATAGCTGAGTACAGTGGAATGAACGCCGCTGGTTATATTGCTTTGTGCTCATGCGTGCACACGATTGGTGACAACATCAATCGCGTATGTCACAATTAATCCTGGCTACCACCTTTAAGCCATATTGTTTGTTGAGGCATGGACAAGAGACATGGAGCATATTACTAGCAAAATGCTTATCTGGTTTGGATGACCTGATTAGTAGTCAACTGATCGGAACGAACTTGGTGAACAACAACAATTTGCTTGAACGTTACACTACAACAAGCAAATAGCCAAACGAGAGCAACAACTTATCTTCAAATTCTAATCGCACATTTATGCAACATCGCACTTTTTGGAATGAATCTGTGAGGTGCGCAACCTGTCCATTTTCCTGATGTGTGCGTTGAACTTTCGTAAACTACAACAATCTTCTTGATCATGCTCTTTCCGGTAGCAGATTTCACGTTTTCGATGCTACTTAATTACTCACCATTTTGCATCGCCTGTAATTATCCTCAATGATTGTGCATATCCCAGCGTGCTTCACACTTATGTGCTGGGAAACCTGCATTATTATTACTACTTTACCCAGATAACATGAAACAACAGATATTCCACCGTTCCTGTACACGTCCATGAGAAGATCAAGGTTATCTCTGGAATGAAAAGGTTACAGAAAATGGATGAACCGGAGTAGAGATACTGGAAACATTTGAAAGTACTTTGATAACATTATCCATGTGTGTCACCTGGGAATAAGTAGCCAATTGTTGGAGACAGAAAACAGGAAGAGGCGCAAAAATAAAGCTAACAATACGGCCTTCTTCCTAGTAGCTCCGGGCACTTGGTAATCAGAAAAACGCACCCGTACACTACGGGTGTCAAATTTCATCCACTCCGGGACTGCAAGTGCAAAATTCCACCCTCCAACTAATTGGCAGGTAGAATAGATCTCCACAGAAGCGGACTCATCCAGCACTATTAGTCTCGGATGTCTGATGGTTGTTCGAGCCACGCCTAGTGAACTCGCAACGTGTGTCGATAGTTGGAATCTAGAACAGTTGCGCTTGTAATGTAACGTGCGTCCACAATTCTAAGCCCACTGAACATCCGATTCGGACCCAAAATGAAGACGGCAGCAAGGGCGAGCTTCTTGCCAATAAGGTGCTAAGGTGCAAGGAAACTGTTATACACTGAATGCGGAAAAACAACAATAGGCCCCCAAATTGAATCCACCAAATACAAAAATCCCAAGATTGACGGTACACGTGGATACTACCAAATGCATCAATCTCGTGACGGCGGAGTGATCAAGCGCAAAATGTAGCCATGGTACACATAAACAAAGGTACAGCAATGAGAAATGAGGAGTAGGAGACTACGCGGAAACAAGTCACCATAAGTAAACGATACATCAAGATTAATGCCCTTGGGAGAAATGATTTGTCACGCGCGTAACCTGAGTGGTCGTGTCAGTCTTTGCAAGGGAGGCTCGCAATTGTTGCGGAGACGATTTCGACTGTAAGGAGAAGAGGACAACTAAGGATAAGGAGTGTGATCACTGTCTTTCTATGAAGTGCAAAGCAATCGTCAAACACCTAACACAGGCAGCAACTTCAAATGCTGTTTGTTGTTCACGTTCAACTCTTACTCCGCCTCTCGTCCTGTGTTTTTCTGCTCCCTGTGCACTTTGTCCGCGGAGTGTTTCATTCTCGCCTGCACTCGGATTTTTGGATCTAGTTCCTGCGTTTCATTGCTTCTGTTACCTCGTATTCTTTGTTATGTGCCTTAGTTGCTGCAGCTTCACTATTGTATTTCCTTTATGAATCCTACATTTTTTTATCACAACTAATTCAAATGACGGACGTCACATCACACGGAGTTTGACGAAAAGCAAATTATCTGGATAGGATAACCGGGGACTTCCTGGAAGCAGTGAAGATAAAAATGTGTCGTGCGCCTAAACTACCAACGTCGCTGTAGTATATACATCCTAACTGTGCTTATGATTCATATTTGTGATTAAACTTACCACCTTCTTGTTAGCTCTGGCGTGTTCGCTGGTTACGGCTATTTAATCGTTCGTTAACCATCCAAGTTCACACCGAGTCACGCGTAATCTGTCGATCCGGTAAATGCCTCCCTCAATTTCCAAAAACAGAGATAATATATTCTCGAAACGGGTAGCGAGAAGGCGCTAGTAATAACTGGATTCATTACGGTACTAACTGAATCAATTTGCAGGAAAATTGAGTCTCTCACCTCTAATGTGAGACTCCCCAGAAATCAACCAAAGTGCCTGTACAACAAACCGACAACCAGGCACCGATCAGCAATGGTGGACGATAAAACGGGTTGAGCCATCTCAAACAAATTGTCGTTGGTTGGGTCAGGGCAAGACGACTGTCCGTACATTGAGGAACGACGTGAATCATAAGGTGCTCAAGATGAAATGCAGAAGAAAAATGTTTGATTTCGACTTCAAGAAGTATACAGGGCTCGGAATAAATAGGGGTAAGGGGAATGGTCAAAGTAGATGGTTTAGGAACAAAGATGAATAATGTAATTTATTTAGAGAAGAGAGCGAAGCGTAGGGCCACCATTCAACATCAATCAAGGCTCATCGATCTCGAAATAACGCAACAGACTTTGACAACATCAACAACAGCAGTCGCGACTACTTCGTTCGAGCGTGGACGCATGATGAATTTCAAAACAGATCCATTTGAACGCACCAGTTGTTCTCTATCAACTCGCCGTAGACAGTGCGGAGATTTTCATGGGCTTATAACGAGTGGAGTCGGAATGGTTTCTGAAGCGCATCACTGCAATAACAGGTACATGAATTTTTCAGCCCATCAACTGAAAAAATTCGTTCCCCATTTTTTCTCACCGACTTGGCAATAGTTCTCAGTACCTTATCTATCCCGTCTTTGCGTTATTCAACTAATTTTTCATTAGTCGTCTACGGTGTGAGTGGCCAATATTTACCTGGCCCACACGCATGACCTTGCTAGTTCCGTAGGGAAACCACTGATTTGGCTCGTCAAGACTATCGTCAGGATCTATTGAGATTTGTCCCCTGTGATCAGTGAAGCACTTTCTTTGATAGTACCTTTGAAATATTTTGGTCCACTTTTGTCTTCGATTTTGATATTTGTTTTCGAGCTACGCGTAACTCAGCGATTGAACATAGATCGTAACAGTACTGTCAGACGAGATTTGGAACCCTCTCCAATGCCAAGGAGTTCCGGACCCACAAAACCCAAGATCCATTCTGAATGTAGGGTAAGGCCCCCTGTCCAGCAGATGCCGCTCCAGCTTCGGGCTCGTATGTAAGCAGTAGACCCAGCCGTAATCTGAAGATTTTGTAGACCAAGTCTACTTTGTTATTCGAGCTCAGTCTGCATGAAGTCATACCAGAACTCGCGTTAGAGCGCGAGCTGGTCCAGGCTAAAACGGATGCAGAGCAGACTAGGTTGTCACTTGATCTAGCTAAAGATGATGATGCCCATGCTGACGGTGGCGTCTAGCAACAGTAATCAGTTTGTTGGCATGCTCAATTTAAACGGTACTTGGAGGATTACAGCGAAACGCTATCTCCAGAAGTTGAACTAAAATAGCCCGACGAGCGTCTCACACCAGGTCATCCATCGTATACCTTTTCTACCAACGGCCACCAACCCCGCCCCTCCTGAAGTTAAGTTGTGTACCTTCGATAGTGACTCCATTAATTGCTGGGAGTTCTTCCGGGAATTCATGTGTAATGTCGAAGTGTGGGACAGCACACAACGACCAACCGCTGTGCTTGTTACGCTGGTGCTAAGGTCGTACCAGAAAAGCCGCAGTTTCTTGTCCCAACCAACCTCCTCCTACTGTCGAGTGTGCGAGATACTGCGTGATTTTTTCTGGCAGCCGTGGCATATTAGTCGTGCCCTCGTTGATAATTTGTTACCTACAGGAAGGACCATACACATCCTAGCAGATGCTTTTTTAAGTTGTCAGGAAAGATGCAGGACTTTGGGTAAAGCTTAACGTACGTTAAGAGACACTCCGGTCTGAAGGTTGTGAACAACTTGGACAGAAATGTTAGATCGCTGTCATCTAACATGCTTTACAGTTAGGCACAGGTATCAGACCAAGCGTCCACCTTTGATCAGGAGCTTCGCGAGTTCACTTAACATCGTGCTCGGACTGCCCGTAGTAGGTTCGGCCCAGATCCCTGAGACAGTGACCAAAGGACCAAGAAAACTCTGTTGTATGACACAGGCAAGTTTGATACACAGGGGATTGCCATGAAAAAAGTCAAGGGCTTCAATACCCACGGCAAATGAGCAATGGATGTTCTACTCCCGGGTAACTGTCCCGTGTTTACGCAGGTTTATGAACTTGAAAATCGCCGCGAATTCCGTTAGATCGTTGTCGGGCAGAGATGGGATAACATTTGACGAATGAGCAAATGTTTATTCTACTACAAGCCATCCCACACTGCTGCTCATCGCAAACGAATGGCGATGTGGATTGTAGTTGGGTGCAACAGTTTGTATGGGGGCTTGCTACACATGAAGCACAGCGGACATGTAGTGAACTTTTCAGTGAGTCAAGGCTCCTGCAATGCCAAGAGTTGTGTGAGCCGGCATGCATGTTTGGGAATAATCCCGGTGCAAATGGTGAGCCCCTATGGAACATTTACTACCTGTAACTTTGTAAACAACAAATGAGACACCAGCCTGGTGAAGGAAGGCTTTTTGAATCGCCAGCTGTGCCAGATGCTGTTTCAACCCTACATAGTAGAACAACGGGACTCTAACAACATATCACAGCTGAACCTGGGATCCTTGGGCGGAGATGGGAATTTTGCCGTCGACGACGCTTACTTCGCTGATGACCTACATATGAGACCTATCACACCTTCCAAGAAAAAGGCCAGTAAGTAGGCACGCCTCCCGGATGTTTCATTCTGTGAAACTGAAGGTGGTGAGATCGCCAGTCTTTTTGGTTGTGAGGTGTCCGAGACGCGCTGGATTTCAGATTCAAGGGTACTGAGAGGTAGAGAGCCATACGGGGCGAAAACTCTATACGGCCAGATGTTGTGCGGACGTCTGACTAATAAATGTCGGGAAGAGGCACTCGTCACTTAGCTCTCACAGGACGTTCCTTCGTTTGTTGACCAGGTTCGTGCCCTATATGGTACTAAGTTTGAGGATGTTTCACTGGCAGGTCCCCAGCCTTCCAACAGGGTTTTGGTGGACCTGTCACTGCCACAGTCATCCGCGCTGGTGTCGGGTGCCTCTTCTTGGAAGTGTGAGTACCTCAGTCGTATCAACTAAAACATGGTCCGAAAACCGTGGTCATAATAGTTCAACCGCGATGTGGATATACTCTTAAAGTACGCATACATGATACAGCATTCCATTGTTTGTGAAAACTTTGGAGGGTTCCCCCAAGCTAACCTCGGTCCGAGCTGCTCACGTCGATGGTACCTGCCACACCATCCTTTACGAAACCCTAATAAACCAGGTAGGTTCACGGTGGTCTTCGACTGTGCCGCAAACTTCAATGGTCTGTCTCCGGACAACAGACTATACTGGGACTCTGACTTCACTACAAACCTGATAGACGTATTGCTGCTATACTCTTTACAGAATGCGTCAGTTTCAGCGGCTATCGGCGGAATGTTTCTGCAGGTAGGTAAGTCCGTTCGTGTCTGAGGCGTGTTTTGTTTCATTAAGTCTTGGCATTTCCTCGAAAAAACAGTAGCGTACTAAATAGTTTCTTGTCCACTCGGCACCATCTCTTCCCAAATGGTCTCATAAATAAGAAAAGCATTTCAATATATCTTTGTTGGCGTAAGGTGCGTCCGAACAATACAATTGAAACCGGAAACAATCATTTATTGATCCTCTTGTCACACTCAAGGCTCTTCGACAACCGGAGCCCCGCGAATTTAAGTTCACCGTTTTGTACGATCTATTCTCCGAAGGCATGTGCTCAACAACCTCGGCCTGTTGAACGTCCACCTTGTAAGACGAAACCCACCTTCCTGTAGCGAAGTTCGTTTTCGGCGAAAATGGCTTCCACAGTTGTTTCGACCAGTAACAAGCGGTCGTCTGCATGGAAGCTCTCAGTGATAGCTGATATTTTTGAGGCCATAAAACTCCGCACATTGCCAGCAGCCATCATCTACGAACGCACACTACACTATGGAGTGTAACGCGGCGTGCTGTCGACGCCACCTTGATTCCCGTTCGTGTAAGTCTTGTGCATGACTTGCTGGGCCTTTGGCTCACGTTTGTTTCTGTTGTCTCCTTTTACAGGAATATCGTTGGAACCCCGTACTTCTGAGGAACACTGTCCCCCGGTGTCTACACGTTGCACAAAGTGAGTTAACGAGTATATCGGGTACACGAAGCCAGAACGTCCGGCTTGCCTGTTACATGGAGCATGTCTGGCCCAATGGCCGAACGGATAGAGGATCCAAGAATGCACCCTTTGGACCAGCAGAGATTTTACCACGTTGTGAAGCCTCTTTCTGCAAATGGTGACAGTCATCGCGCCTCACAATGTGGCGACACCCATCACAACGAGAGCTTGGGCAATCCACATGTAATTTGCACGACTTGGCCATACGATTGGCCCACAACCAAATAAAACGCCACCTGCTGGATCTGACTGCAGTCTAACGTTGTTCAACCGGTTAGGCAATGTATTGCACATAGCCTCTAAGGTCATATCCAACCCTGCACAGAGAACAGCGGACAGGATGGTTGTTCGGGCTCATGGCTGTCACGATAGCACGGCATCTGAACCTCTTGATGTTGATCATACCCAAGGTGCTAGAAGTGGTGGACTTCGGATCGGAAGAGCTAATCTGTGGTCCGCACTCACCACTGGTTACAGAAATTCCTTTCCAATGAGGGTTGACAAATCGGCGAAGGTTGGCTCCATCCTGAATGTCAGTATGTTGTCAGCCATACCAGCCCAACTTTCTTGTAGGCCTCCAAGCAACCCCTCGACCAATCAGATCTATTCAACTCATTCTATCTACCTAATTTGGGAAGTGTGGTATCGCACGCTTATATTCGGGTGACTGAGTGTCTGAAGCCATCTAAGTCAAAAATACTTAACTTCGGGCCACCAAACGGTCCATGCGCTACAGAAGGAAGAATCTGATGTAGGCGGCCAAGCAAACTGGTATCTTCAAAATATCCTTATTTATCTTGTCAACCCTGGAAGGGGTACACAATGCCATGTGAAGTCCTTCACTCTAGCATGGTAATGGCAAGTCAAATATGAAAACCTTTGATTGCAATCTTCAGTCTATTTTCACATTATATTCGAAATGTCTACAAAGTCTAGACCGTAATTAAAGATAAGCTTATGCAATCAACTGACAACTACGCACTACTAAGACAAAGTCGACGTAAATGTAAGCTTCTACGGCGGAAAAGTAGGGCCTAAAAGACGCAGAGGCACAGAAGTAAAGCCTGAGCCGTATGCAAACAGTCTGGGATATGCATCAGGTTTTGTCAATACAGGGCGGTTAGAGAGAGGTACTCCGGGGTAAAATATAAATGCGGGACATAGTCTGAAGTGAATCTGACAGGGAGCTACCATAAAAGCCCAAAGGGCCCCTCCAGCTCTGTCCGGGCCAAAGTGGTCATTAGGAGAGGACTGAGTAGCATTGTTGAAGCTGAGGGAAATTTTATCGAAACAACACTACAAAAAGCAAGTGAATTCCGCCGACTATTTGGGGCCGTTCATATTTCGGACACTGGACTTACCGTAATCGGATTCAGCACAATGACCACAAGAAGGCCATTGATGAAGGAAGTTGAAACAAGAGGGGAAGAGATTAAAGTTAGGTTCAATAAACTAGACGTGAATATGACGATGGAGCTGGAGTGTGACCATACAGTGATACGGTGGTTTTCCACAGGGGTGTCTTACTCCGTTGTTTATGTTAGCCCCCCTCCAAAAGGCCTTCACCCTGGATGAATGGAGGAGAACAGTGGTTGTACTTATTCGTAGGGGGGAGGTTAAGAAACACGGTATGGGAAATTACCCAACAAAGTTCTAACATCAATTTCCCTGAAACTGCTGGGAAGGATTATTAAGAGTAGGATCGTGAGGCACCTTACCGAGAATGGGTTTCTCTCCGCAGATCAACATGGGTTTGTGAGGCATTGATCTTGATCCATTAACTTGGTTTGCTTCTTTGATCAGACCACGGACGTGTTAGATAGGGGAAAGAAAGTTGTGGCTTGCTACCTGGACTCAAGGCTGACATTTGATCCAGTGAATCACCGACTGCTAATCCTAAAGATGAAGCCCTCCGGTTTTCCTTCAAAGCTGTTAGAATAGATACAGAACTTTTGGAGGAATCGCACCTTCGATGTAAAGATGGCAGGAGGAATGTCCACGGAAGACGCGGTGGATAGAGAAGTACCTCAGGAGCCCGTTACTTGAATATTAATCTTCCGATGTTCATTGATGACTATACTGAAAACCTGGAACCCCCTTGCTACGTCTCTGCTGGTGATGTGAAGATTACAGGAAGCCCTGACATCACGCGCACAAAGGAGGACCTGAATACTGTTCAGCGGTGGTCATGTGTATCGCAGCTACCCTTAAATATGGGCAAGTGCGGCCAGCTGCTTGTTGTGAGACAGCCCGGGTCGATCACACCTCTTGGTAAGAAGGGTAAGGAGAGGAAGTTGGCGAGGTGGAGGCAGTTAGAAGCTCGTGACTACTCGCGGAAAAGAAATTCAACTTTCCAAGCAGCGTCTAGAGGAGCCCGAAAAGGAAAGAAAGTAATGTATACGTTAAGGAAAACGTTTACGGCACGGAGGTCGGAGGGTGCTGCTTCCCCCTTATAAAACGTAGGCAAGGCCACACATGGAACACTGTGTGCAGGCTCGACGGCTGCATATGAAAAAAGACACGGAATTACTCGAGAGTGTTTGGAGGTACATCACGAAGCTAGTGAGGCATACCAATAAAATTTGGCCTGTTTTCTTGCGAGCGTATGAGGGCTAGGGGAGACTTGGTATAGACCTTCAAGACTGCCAAAAGAGCACCCGATATTTGGAGGGAATCTCTGCTCAACCTGGGCACAAATTCTCATCTACGAAACCAAAGTCTAGAGTTGGAGAAGCAGAGGTTGCCATATCGAATGGGGCTAACTCCTTCGTATGTCGAGTTGCCAAAACTTCGTATAGGTTTCCGCAGTGTATAATATTCCCCGAGAGTGTGACAGAGTTCAACCAAAAGATTGATGGGTGTTGGCCACCATTCTTCCCTGAACCGTTGTGGGAAATTCGTCACAGCCAGTTTCCCTAGTACTATTTTTAAGTTGAGTTAGCAAATTTCCCATTGTTTTCTGCCACTATTGTTATACTTTTTATCGTATTCGTTGATTTATTAATTCAGTTACACAACTGGTTTCAGCGCCTGAAAATGTGAGGTCCAGGAAACAAACATATAACGGCTATTCTTAAATGAATCCACTTCTTTCCACCCAAAACGGCCTCTTTCTAATCAGAATTAGGTGCCCATCAATTTTTCGGTTCGAGAGTGTCTGTAGGTCGCTGAGTGCCCTTCAAAAACCTTGCAATTTTCTCATTGTTCCACACATGGAGGCACCGGAGCAAGGTCGCTTTTCACCTTGAACGCAATTAACGGGGACTGCCGCGTGATTTTCGGGACCAAGATTTGCCATGTGAATTATATCAAGGAGAAAAGTGTGGTGAAAATCTCGATTCACCGATTATCCAAACACCGACAATCCAAATATCGCGTTAAAGATATATCAGGATTGGATGAACGGTCTCAGTGTTGTGCCTTCCGTTATTCGCCAATTCATCTGTTCCGTATTCCACCAATCATGATTTTGCGTGTGCTAATGAGATCCGCCAACGACAGTCTGTGATTTCTTTAATACTGTTGTACATCCATAAATTGGGCGTCTCATTTCATGAATAACAATTGCTTACTGCTACCAGTACCCGGTCTTCTCTTTATTACTCGCGTGGGAGGTTTCAATTCACGTACGATTCCGAGGGCTATTCGAACACTCTAATTCCGAATATCACAAAAAGTCCGATTTTTATCAATCACATCATTATATCGTGTACGAACCAGCGTAGTGAGTCAAGGATTTACAAAAGTTGGCGACGGAAGAACTCACGATGGGTTTTGGGTTGAATGTGTGTAGATGTTTTCAAGGTGGAACTGTCAGACACTGACGATTCTATGAAGGTGAGGCTGCTGCTCCGTACACTGGCCAACATTGAACACTGACGGTGCACCAGCTTTATCTAACTGCAGAACCTAAGGGATTTCAACTTAGACGAAATCACCTAGTTGCTGTCACAGATTTTTGGCTACCAGTGTCTGGAGCTCCTGAAGTCAGAACATGACTGAGTGACGTGTGCTGGAACAGTCAATCGATAGTGCAAACGGTCCAGGTTTCGCACAATGGCTGAAGACCAATTCGAAACGTCTAATTTTCGTCTGTGTAGCCCAGTCTTCAAGGAAAGCGGATATCAAAGCACGAATTTTAGCGAACACAGAAAAATGTCCCGGCGAAGTCCTGCAGGATATCACCGCCGAATGCCAGCGCCTGGTGAACTTGAGGCATGACATCGCTGAGACTGAACACAACAGCCACTCAAAGGTCCACACTATGTCTTCAAGCGTCGCAGTCAATGTTACGCCGAATACAGAACGCGACAAACAAAGGTAACCTTCTACTCCGCAGTGGAAATGCGGTGGATGGCACTATGTCCGATATCGTCCATTCGGACAAAGCTGATATACCCACTGCTCTCTCTGAGACTACAAGTAGGACCACGGCCCTTTTGAGAAGCGTCAGCGCCGGATCAACCAGAGCTCTCGCAAGCCATACAGGCCCCGCCTCTCAAGAGTTCATTTCGTTCTCGCAGCAAGAATTGACGATAACGTAACACACAGAAAGTATGTGTACGTCTCCATCAACGGCAGATTGGTCAGACTTCAGCTCGACACAGCATCAGACATTACAATAATCTCTGATTACACGTGGCAATTGACTGATGATCCTACAATGTACCTGACAACCCAGTTCACTCGAAGCGCTACTGATGTTCAATTTCCCATCCATAGCGAAGCGCAGTGCACTGCAGTCCATAACGGATCGTCAATAAGAAGCCCCTGCTACGTGACCCGCAATCCTGGCCTTGACCTCCTTGGATCAACTAACTGCATCCAATTGACAGACCGTTGCTCCAAACCTGTAACCGTACTCAAGCCCAGCGGTATCCCACGAAGCCGACCCTCAACTCACGACCGTTCTCCAATGGAGGCACCCGGATATGCTCGCAGAGGAACTAGGCTACCACACCAACATGAAAGCAGTCTTATCTCTTCGTCCTGGAACGAAACTCTATTTTGGCCGGAGGATCTCTTCACGAAGTTGTTTCGCGAAGCTTGACCTGGCAGAGGCTTATTTACGATTGCCAGCCGCTGAAAAGTCCAAGGAATTGTTAACAGTTAACACCCATAAATGACCATACCGATTCAGCTGCCTGACATTTGATGTAAACACAGCGCCATCCATCTTTCGACGGGTGAAGGATACAATGGTTCCCGGTGCGACAGCCTACTTAGACGACATCATAGTCAAGGGTCACAGTGCAAAGTATCTGGGGCAGGAGCTGGACCAAACTTTTACTCGCTTGGGTGAGTGTGGCTTCCGGCCTCGCGGTGACAAATGCAGCTTTGGAATGTCCAGCGCCAAATACCTTGGATTCGTTGCGAGCAAAGATGGCAGACGATCTGATCCGGCCAACGTAGAAGCCATACGGGAGATGCCACCTCCAACAGACGTACCAACTTTACGGTCTTTGCTGTGGCTGATCAGTTACTACAGCATCTTCCCACCAGAGCTTCATCGAATCCGAACAACAATGAACTGTTTTCTCAATAAGCATACCGCGTGGGAGTGGTCGACAGAATGTCAGCAATCCTTTAATCGCATCAAACGCCTGCTGACCTCATACCTCATGCTTAAACACTACCATCCGACGCTACCACCTATCGTGGCTGCAGACGTTTTCAACTCTGGAACAGATTCTGTGATATCACATACTTTTACAGATGAAAAGGGAAAGGCAACAGAGCGCGCATCAAGGTCACTCGCAAACCCTGGGCGAAACTACATTCACATGGAGAAAGTGACTCTGGAAATGAGCCTTGCAGTGAGAAAGTCTCGTAAAATGTTGTACGAGTGACATATTTTGTAGTTGACGGATCACTGTGTTCGGCTCAAAGAAAGGAATCCCTGTTTACACAGCCAATCGCCTGTAAAGGTGTGTAATAATGTTTCTTACCAACTATTTCATTATAAAATACCGTTCCAAAACTAGTATTGTCCAAGTTGACTAACCGGATCACAGACACCGAACAACTAAGACAATAATCGCAGCAATCAACACTGCACCTGATGTACACCCCATTCTCAGCAAACCTGTTCGAGCACTTGCAGTGGCAGCAGGGATGATCAAGGCCGACAGAGTGGTCCAATTTTGAGACAAGTAATGACGTTCATCCGCACAACCTGACCAGACGCAGACCTCAGTGGCGACTTATGGGAATACCTTCATAGTCAAGAGGCCCTTACGGTCATGGACGGCTGCATCATGTTTTTCAACAGAGTAGCTGTTCCGGAAGCTCTCCTACGGCAGGTGCTCAAGCAATCCCTTAGTGGACATCCGAGGATCAGCCGAATGAATTTTTTTGAGTGCAGGTTTGCCTACTGGCCACGAGTGGAAAAGCAAATAGAGGCGCACTGCCACAAATGCACATCGTGTTGTCTGGCTGCAGAAGATAGCCGTGAAACATGAAGTGCGCACTTGGCTAGCAGTCCAAACATCCTGGCAAAGGCTCCACATGGATTTCGACGGAACCCTTATTGGGCAAACGCATCTGGTCATCGTGGATGCATACGCTAGGTGACCAGAAGTCCACGACTTACATTAACCGAACACGGGCGGTACTATACAGAAACTTTCGAGACTCTTTGGCTGTTTCGGAATGCCGCAGACGTTGGTCACAGACAATGACTCTCAATTCACCCTCATCCTCTTCGAAAACTACTGCCAACGGCTAGGCATCTAACACATGCAATCTCCAGTTTACCATCCTCGTTCGAATGGACAAGCTGAAAGGTTTGTTGACACCTTGAAGCGAGCATTGTTGGAGGCCAGTGGAGAAGGTCCCCCAAGTCACGCATTACAGACCTTCTTGACCAATTACCAGACAACCCTAAATCCGAACGTCCCAGATGGTAATTGGATGGCAGAACACACGTTCAATAGAAAACTGAGAACTGCCTTTGATATCATGATTCCGTATTCCAAGAGGAAGTGGGGACGTGATGCGAGAATGGAAGGACAGCACAATCAAAGACACGGAGCACGATACTTCACGACCGGTGAACCGGTTCTTTTACGCATGCTTCATGGATCTGTGAACTGGAAGAGAGGACTAACCGTCCAACGGAAGGGTTCAGTCTCTTGTGAGGTGAGAATCGGCGAAGCCATATGTGTGCGGCATGCAAACCAGATTCACCGAAACGGCGGGGATATACGGGGCGGCCCGGTAGAATAAACCGCACAAGTCGATCTATTACTGTGCGCACTTGAATTGATGAAGAAAGGATACCCTACCAGAACCAAACATTCGTCAGAAAGGACGGTACAGTCCCAAAACGCTGAGCACAATTATCCCGTGAGGTGGAGACGACGGATGAACAGATGCTGCGAACCGGTCAAACTCATTCGAGCCGACCCTCGGAAGCAGCCTTATGATTGCATCCAACAATCTCCAATGGTGATGTGTTAGAGGAATCCATTTCTGTTCATCCAAAACGGTCTCCTTCCCTGAGAAAACGATGTCATCCAATCAGAATAGGCGGAAATGTCATGAACAGTAAAGAGTTAACCCTCGCCATTTTTACCCGTTTGGCCTCAGTTCCACTATGCCCATTAATAGCTTATTGATCTAAACCATGTTTCTGATGTTGCTCCTTCGGTTTTCTGGTTGGAGAATGTTTAGAGGTCGCTACATGTCCTTTAGAAACCTTGCAATTTCCTCATTGCCGCGCACTTGGAGGGACCGGAACAGAGTTGTTTTTGCATCCGTCTTCTGGTTTGTCTTGGGCGCGACTAATGGAAACTGCCGCGTGATTTTTGGGGCCAAGATTTGCCATGTCAATTATATGAAGGGGAAGAATCTGATTTTTATCAATCGCATTATTATACCGTGCACGAACCAGCGTATTGAGTCGAGGGCTTATTGTAGTCTTGCATGTACCTCTTGTATCGCGCCCTTTCAATGGGTGGATAAAATTATCATTCGGTGGTGGCTGTGAACTTGTTTCTGACAGCACATAGGTCCAGAACTTTTCCGCTTTTATTTGGCAGCCCCCATGATTACACTTGCAAGGTAAGGGTTTCTTCCGTTATCGTCATAGCACTAAGAGCCCCTAGAATCTCATTGGTGTAGGCAAGCTGACAATTTTCCGCTCGAGCCGCTTCGTCCTGGAAAATGAACTGAACTAGAAAAACCTATGAATCGGTCGAGGCGAGTCGAAGAATATATTAACTCCTGGCACTGGTACACTGCATTTAACATCAGTGACTTGAGTGAATACTTTAGCGTCCTGGAAACCTTATTCACCTAGTTAGACTGGGCTCATCAACGGAATGTCTCCACCTTGTGGAGTTCCTTTGGTTTTATTAGAACATTTTCAGGGTGGTTATGGACATCAAGCAACCTCTGATGGAGCCCAAGTTCTCTGCTGCGCGACTCATACTATTTTTGAGCAAGTGAAATTTTTGTTGCTTTTACTGTACCTTGAGGATTAGTAGGGCAGAAAATTCTGGTGTAACGCGTGTTTGTGAGCTATTTCCACACCCTCTTCCCGCTCTACTCATGGGTACGACTCTTACGAAGATTTTGAAACCCGAGGCTTGGTGTCAGTATACGGGAGAGCATAACGCCGAGCGGCCGAACAAATCGATAGATTTTCAACACTCGGACGGCCTCCAGCACTCTACAAGGTCATGTGTTTGAGTCTGTCCAACTGTTCGCCGAATTTTGGAAGTTTCCGGTCTCCCTCGCCAAGTTGGTTTATTTCAACACTTTTCCGATACTAGTTATATCACGTAATGACGGAACACCCGGAGATGCGTTGGAACGTTTCCCACAAAATGAACTTGAAATATTTGGCATATCAGCTCATACACAACATTGTAAAAGATAAACTGATGTAACATAACATTTTCGGACTGTAAAGCTAAAGAACCGTCTATTTTTCTGCCGCGTGCATCAAAGTTTCATAAACTGTAATAATCTTCTTTCTGGACAAGCCCTTTCTGGTAGCAGGTTTCACGTCTGTATCAATATTTAATTACCTGTCGTTTTGTATCACCTGTAATAAACTGCAATGATCGCACATAGCCCATCGTGCTTCTCACGTGTGCGCTGAGAAATATACATTATCATTATTGGTAGTTCCAGCGGGACCGCTAGAAATAATAATCAGAAATAGGTAAAATACCGTGAGTAATCATGCTATAAGAATCACGGGGTAGCCAACCACTTAACGGTCTGGAGGTTGGAATCGAAGTATAACACAAAGTGGTAACACACGTTCCATCAGTGGCAACATCTGTAAATGATAGGGACCTATTCAAAAAACTTTGAAGTGCGGAGGAGTTCCTGAGACTACAGCACGGGCAGCCGACCGTACTGATATTTCTAACGCCTTGAAATACATATGCTCTCCAATCTGGATCCGTTTGGACTTCCGTCGATTGTGCACTATCCACTCAATGGGTGTCCACGAGTGATCCACTATAAAGGCCCTAATTTGGCAAATGTCACCAAACTCGTAGTTCAAGTATTGTCAAATCGCTGCTGATCATTAAGGATACTTCACTAGGTAACGAGCAAGCGATGATTTCATTAACACCCATTCAGACGGTCGGGCTATCAGGACTGACTCCCAGGTCAAACAAGACGTCAGAAAGGCATATGAACTGACTGGAATTTATACATTAGTGTTGAAAAATCTACAACGAAAATGCACCCTTACATTCTATGTAAATTAGCCGGATACATAAATTACGCAACAGAGGGGTGTTCAACATAGAGTGACCAGAAACGACTCTGCGAATGGCCACTAGTCAACGGGGAGTTTCCTCATCGAAAATATCGGATGCAGGTGAAAGTGAAAGCGTGTCAAGCAATACCAAAAATTTTCAGGAGCTGAACAATGATGGTTATGAAAAAAGAGAGCAAACATGTTAAAGTTTTATATGTTTTCCAACAACTGTGTGGGAAGCAAGCTCGGATGTGCGCAATCCTTCTGGGTACTTGGAAACGATACAAAACAATGAATAGTTATATGACGCGATCAACGGGGAATCTAACAGAAAAATGGCGTAGTCATGGAAAATGGGACAGCATTTTGCAGAACTGAAGGAAAATATAATTCTCCTGCTCCATGAACGCAGTCCAGAGGATGTGATGTCACTGATTCATCTTTTATAAGGTTAGGTACGAACCAATGGTTCAACTAGTTCAAGGCCGCTCAGGGAAGTACGTCCAAATGCACCTCCAAAGAATTTCGCCATTAACTGATGTCAGTAGCGTCGAAGAATCTTAAAATAATTCGACTTGGGAGGGTACGGGTAACTCCAAAGGTTGTCAGACAACTGAGCAGATTGTAGCGTAGAAATTCGCCGGCTTCTTGAAATTTCAACAGTCCGCAAAAGCCCTTCTCGCACAGTGGATGTTTGTGGGGGCGAGCAAAAGAACGCAATCTTGCTTGTTAAGTGGGGAAATGTGGGACGATTATATGTGCTGTGAGGAATGGTGTGTATGCAGCTCTTTCAACAAACTTCAGGCAGTATGTTTTTCATCGGCGAATAGTACGCATGACAAAGTCAACTAGTTTATATGTGTATAACAACTATGCCATAGTATTTCGCAACTACTGAGTAACGGACAGCTGCCTCTAGAATTATTATCGCGTGGTACCCAAAACTCCGTACTCATGTTGAAATCATTTCGCTTGAAAGGGCGACGTTTAAGCTGAAACCCCTGTTCCACGACAAAGGCTTTTAGATAGTTTTCACGGAAGGTTTGAAGCATAGTACTACCATGGTGCACACTTCATCAGACCCTACGGTTACCATAGCCCCCCATTATCCACTTGACAACTCCGGAGGTCAATGTTGTCACCTAATTGTCGTCCAATTCACAACCGTTTGACGTGGTTATGTGACTAATTGCTCTTGATTTTTTCTCGCTTAACGACCATGATGGTATAAAATGTCATGTAACTGGCACACTTAGAAGACAAATAAACGCAAATCTGCAACTGGATTTCTGCAACATAACCAAGCAAAAACAAACATACCTCAATAATTTCGCCGTTTCACTCCCCATAAAACATAAGATGACAGGCGTGCCAAACGTGTTTCAAAAAGCCCAAAAAATTGTTTCGATTTTTCATCCTTGGACGCTTAGTTTCCACTCTCACCTATGGCTGACTACCTCGAATATTACAATTTTGGCGTTAACTTCGAGATCTAATTCTGAATGGTGTTCAATTTATTAACTATCAGGTGGTTGCCAGAAAGTTTGTATTTCTGACACCGTATACCTAACGTATATGCGACAAAAATTAGGCTTTCAACGCCTAAAAACACATTTCTCGGAAAGAGTTTCGTGTCTGGAAGGCCCAGGTACATCGGTATATAAGGCACTCCACCCCCGACAAAAAGCTGGATGTGGAGCTGACTTAGAGACTGCATGAGGCTCACGGTGATATTGCCTAATCTGATATCACGGAAGACCTAAAAGTCTGTTTCATGTTCGGAGATAACAGTTCTCAGGTTTCCGTGAAGCAGTAGAACGCCCGTGAAAACATCACGAACTGCAACAACTAAGCACAGACGAAAACAGAGTCGACTGGAGCGGTTGACGTTCTTGAAGGAAACGCAGGAGTATACTGAGTGTGGTACCTTTGGAGCGACTTGTGAAAACAATTTGAAAGTCGTGAATTCAGCTTGAAGTGATCTTTTGACCCACTTTAAAACCTGTCTAATGCCAAGAAACTGACAGAACTCTCGAACCAAGTGGAAAGCTCTGAACCTGAACATGAAAGTATAAATTGTGTGATTTCGGACTCTGACTACAGGATCAGAGGGCCTGCATAGGAAGTGGTGCTTTGTACGCGGCTGTCGAGGGGCAGTGGGACTACGCAGCAAACGGACTAACTACCAGATGTGCCTTAATTGCGGCCAGCATGCACACGTCACGTGCTGCTGTCAAGTGGCCACCGGGAAAGGCGCATTCGTCGGAAGGTCTCCCGTGTGTCATTCGTGCATTCTGCTTGTTTCTTAATGTGATGATGATGTTGTTCCAGGCGGTTTACTGAAAACATCGATTGGTGGTCGCGACTGTGTGTGTTCGCTAGATTTTGGGCTCGCAGTTATTCTACTAGGTAGGGGCAAGCATTCGGCTCGCGAGCTTAATGCTTGATGTTGTGAATGGACAAACCTTACACAGCCTGGCTAAGGTTCGCGAAGGTGCGCGGGTTAAAACTTGGGCACATAAGTTGAGATCCATGGTCATTAAAGCCCTACAGCCTCAAGTCATTTTCGGGGGTGATTATCTGGTCACGGCCGGGTGTATCATAGAACTTCCTAACCGTGGAATGCGCATACATGATAAATGCTTTCGTTTTCAACCTACACAAAAAAAACACCGTCCGGTCCTGTGAAAGTCCTAAGAATGCACGCATCTGGTAGGAGAATTTGCGTCCGGTGTAAGCAGCGGAAAATAGTTATCGGGAAGAACCGATTGCAGAACTGGATTCATTACTGCTTGGTAGAATTCGTGTCCGAGGGTGTGACTTCACTGTGTCCGCAATTTTGCGAGCGATTGTCTATGATGTTTTGTGTGAGCAAAAGCCGGGAAGCACGCAGACTGCCACAGCTCTGTCAAATGTGTTGCCCAAGGGCTGTTTGCAGGTGGACGGGTTATTTTTCCACATTTTACTTCCTATCTGCCCACTGATGGTTACCTCCGAAGACGTTAGAATCATCAACATTACTACCCTGTTGTTTAGGATTTCGAATCTTCTATCACTAAAACAATGAAGGATTGCTCGTTAGGAATTACGCATCTGGTTTACCTGGTTGTGACGCGTAGACCGTTGTGTGTGCGGAAAGAGAAAGCTGGTGTGAAATCCCTACAATAATACAAAATCGTCTGTCGAATGACTTGAAGTACAGTCATAAGTAGGGTCCTGTCGATTTCCCGCGCAAATGCCGTTCCTTCGATTCAACGTAGTGTTGCAAGTTTAACTTTTTCAGCTATGATGTTTCATCCATGAAGTTCTACACGTTTCCGGTCAATTTATTACCCGAATACGGCAAAACCTCTTTATTAATATGTACCTCGTATAAACGCTGTTTTACCACCTTCGGGATATCCTTGGTTGTAGTTCCCGCTGTACACACACTGTCCCTAAAACTGGTTCTATTTTCCGTGTTTTTCTTTAAACGTGAACAACTGTTTCAGACTTTGAACGTTGCTCTGGCGAAAATGGTTCTCTTAGGATGTTTCTGCGATTAGCCTCCGCATTCCTGAGTGACTACAATATTAATATATGATGCAACTATCCGCGGCCACTTGACCAGCAGTGTGTACATTTAAGCACGGTGATCAGTCCACTTGGAAGCGAGGTCAGACAACTCTGCAGTCCGTGCTTTGGCGTCATCAACATCCATAACTACGCATAGAGATGAACATTACGTGATTCAAACAGTTCACTGGAGACGCCCGAAACGAGCCGTCCAATTATCCATACTCAGCGATTCAAAGATTGATACATGGGTTTGAGGCAGGAGCCCAAGGTTCCCGGGTCCAATCACCTTTTCGTGCTCACTGTCAGCGAGCATCTGTTGATGAGAAATGCGATCATTGAAAACAGGGTGTAGCACCGCCCTTGGGGATTACAGTGAATACCAGAAACAACGTAGGATTACTCGCATAATGAGATCCTAGATAAATGAGAAGCAAGCAAGGCTGCTGAAGACTGCAAAAGGAACGCTGTTCTAATAGTTAATAACCCTGAAAGAAAAGAACTGCTGACTAAGAAAGGCCAGAGGACGAAGCTTGAAAAGCTGCCTGTTATGCTCAGGCCGGCCGTCATCATTCGCTACAGTGAAGAACTGTTCTACGATACCTACTCTAAAAAAGTGTGTGAGTATTAAATCACCGCGGAGTCTTCGAAATTCAAGTGGCTACAGGTCACGAACTTCAAGGGGAGACTCGTAAGTAACATTACCCAGGCCCGCAACTACCTTGGTAGCCGCGCGCTGGATACGCTCAAGCCGGTATACACGACATGATTCGCATACTCGGGGAGCGGTCTTATGTAAACCTCGTAAAGCGTTTGAAACGCTTTGGTGTCTATGCATGGAAAGTGCGCCTAACCATCTTAAGAGCGTCAAATCCCTTTTTTGCTGCCATCTCATGGTAATACGTGAAGGACGAGTCAGACGACAATCAGATGTCCAGATCTTTCTTCAGATCGATCCTCATGATATCTATTGTGCCAGACGCATTATGAATCATGAAAGCATTTCCAGAATCTCCACCGAGTGACGTGTGAACACATACTGTCATTTAGTGGGAGATCCCGGTCGCCCGACCAGCGCTTGATCGTGTCAAGATCAATCTGTAGTGCAGTGGGATCAGTGGCATTCCGGAGTTTTAGGTCGTCTGCATATAAGAGGGCGTTGCTGAAAATATTGTTCGGAAGGTCGTTGATGTAGATGAGGAATAACAAAGGACCTAGCACTGACCCTTGGGAAACTTCTGCAGAAGTCAAAGAGAGAAACGAAAGGTCTGATTCTGTCTTAACTCTAAAAGTTCTGTTATCAAGAAAAGAGGCAACCCAGCGAAGAAGCTCTCCTTGAATACCATGGGCTTTCAGTTTGTGTTTAGGGGGCTGTGTGGGACACAGTCAAAGGTCTTGTCGAAATCAAAGATGATAGCACCTGAGAATGGGTCATCGTATTTGACCTCCGTCAGACTATCCATGAAAATAAGAATGTTTTTCGTGCATGACCGGTTAGAAAGGAAGCTATGCTGGGTGGAAGAGAGGACATTAGTTGACAAGAAGTGATTGTGTATGATGCGCTTTATTTGGCGCTCCAATGTTTTGCACGGAATGCTAGTAAGGCTCATTGGCCGATAACTAGCCGGAGAGTGTCGGTCACCCACCTTAAATATGGGTGTGACCGTTGCCTCGTTCCATGCGCTAGAGAGGATGCTAGTCTGATGTGTTTGCCCAAACAGTTTATAAGAGGGTTCAGCCGGACTAACAGCTGCTTCCTTGAGTATTCTGGGTTGGATCATGTCAGGACCCATCGCATTGTATGAATTAACATTGAGTAAAAGGTCTTCAATACCTAGCACGGAAAACTCAACGGTCACGAGTGGTTGCCTGAACTGCAGCGGTAAGACAGATTCTCAATTCGGGGATGCGATGTTGTAGACTGCTGAGTAGTACTACCTGAGTAACTCGCCCACAACTAGAAAGGTCAGGTGAATTTTCCCCGCCGGGCAGTCGTAAAGAAGGAGCTGATGTTTTGTTCTTTCTTAGTCGCCGCACGTACTTAAGTACGAAGTTTTTGTTCCCGCGGGCTCTGAGGAGAATCTTCACTTGTATGAGTTTGGTGTGTTCGCGGATTTCTCGCCTGCACGTGTCTCGGGCTATGAGGAACGTGTTTAGGTAGTCTGGGCTTTCTGTAAACTTATTCTTCGCGAATAAATGAGAAGCGTTATTGAGAATATCATGTATCCTTCTCGGAAGGGGTGGCCTATAAGAGAAAGTGCACCGTTCACGTGGTATAAATGAGTCGTCTGCTCTCTGAATTGCGCTTTGGAACGCACGGTAGTTCTCGTCCACAGAGTCCACGTCAAGAAGGAGTGAATCTAGGTAGGTTCTCAGGCCGATGAAATCTGTCCGATTAAAGTTTCGAACTGTGGACCTTTTTGCCGGTTGTTGTAACTAGTAACAGATAGGATCAAAGGCCAACAGAGAGTGGTCACTGAGTCCAAGTGGCAACTTGATGACCACTGTGTCTACCAAGTGGCTCTCATTAGTTAGGACTGAGTCGAGCAGAGAGGGATTCTGACCGAAGCGATGCCGCGTCGAGCCGCTGACGTGCTGTGTCCACGCCTTCCGTCGTAACGGTGTTGATAAGGAAGTCGAGAATCCGCTCTCATATTCCTGGTGAGAAACTGATGCCCAGTTTATCTTAGGTGCAGTAAAGTCACCCATAATAAGCAGACGAGTGGAGCTTTCTCGGCCTGGAAAGTTTTCCAGGCTTACCAGAAGGGTGACGTCCTCGGAGACGTCGGATGAAGAAGAACGATAAATAACCTGACCAGGAGTGAGTCTTGGCCATGCAGTGGTAGTCGAAGCCACAGAGCGTCGCATTTATCACAGGACTGGAAACCACCGATAACCGTGGGTGTCGGGAGACACTGCTGAAGGAAAATCGCAGAACCCCTCATTCCCCCTGGGGCGGAGTCAACCGGGTAAACTGAATACCCCGGGACACTCAGTTCACTGCCACTGATACCACCTGTAAGCCAGGTCTTCATGAAGACGGGGTTGGGTGTCATGAGTTAACTGTCTGATTTCCGGTAATTCATTGGACAGACTCAGATAATTCGTATACATGCATGTGAAAGCCACCTTTTTGCTGGATTTCGCGATAAAAGAGAACGGAGGGTGCGAGGAAGAGCCTGGGAAAGAAGGCCTAGAATTGAGGATGGTGTTGGAGATGGACCCGGTCTGTTCTTCCGAGTTGTTCTGACGGCCCTCCTTTGTGACTGTGGGCGAGGCATCACCACCTGTGCGTAGGTCAGCGACCCTGCATGACTTTTGACCAACATTCTTGGCGCCGCAGCTTGCGACCGCTGCGCCCCTCTCAAATTCTGCTGCTTGGGGGTGTTCGGAAGTTTTCTTCCACGGGAAATTTGACTTCTTCGTTTGCTGGGTGCGGGGTTTGGAAGACGGCAATAGACGCTGTGCTATGGGGCTACTGAAAGAAATATTTATAGGGGTGGGCGAAAGTGCTGTTTTTTGAGTTGCAGGAGCTTACCCTAGCAGGCCGTTTCCGTTCCGAATTCTCGGGAGAGAGAGTTTTCTGCTGAGCAGTTTGGTGAGTTTCGGGTGGGTAACTCTGAAGACGGTTTTTGCACTGCGCCGGTGTCCTCAGTGCTCTTGCCTGCGTCCGGGGCGTTGGTCGTTGGAACGACCATGCACATGGTGCCTCCGCCTTCCACAACGGGCACAGGGGTCTGAGGGGATACTTCGAGTGCGGAAACTACGACCCTAGTCTCCAGTTGTGACTTCTGGTCTGTCCTTATTCGTGGCCTGATTTTGGTCCGCTGTTCTCGTCTCGTCCTCTCTTTCCGGAGCGGTCGAAAGATACGCCTTTCAGGTGAGCGTTGACAGACTTCAAAGCCTCTGTTTCTCCCACCACAACCTCGGGGCTGCGCATGGCCGACAAAGTTACCAAACTTCAAGTGACTTTTTGGTTGTCTTGACCCGCAGCCTACTTGCGAGTACCGGGTTTGGGACATCAAAGAGAATAGAGTCGCTAGGGCTGTTTGAGCTAGCTCGGTTGGGAATAGGTCGTTGGGAAGCGGCCCCAAAACACAACTCTCCTTGAGATCTTTCTATTTCATTTTTATTACCGCCTCCTCTGCGTGCAGTTGACAGGACAACTGCTTTCTTGGCGATTGCAACACCAGAGAGAGCAAGCGCTATATACACATTCAGAGAGTGTAGTTCCAGTTTCACTTCGGACAGAGTCCGTTGGTACTCCTCCATCTTATTCCCCATGGAAGAAATGGAAAGAGATACAGCGCTGAGAAGAGCCACGCATTTACAGTCTCAGGTTTTCTGCGTCATTCCACTTGTGGTGCGTGCAAGACCAGTCAGCGGCGGAGCAGTGCCTAGGCTTTCGTCAAACCTGCAACTCATGCAGATGTAAATGAGAGGTGATGAAACTAGCTGTTTGTATTGGTGTTTGTTGAGGCCAGTGCACTTGAAGTGATACCACTCCTGATACTGGTGGTACTGCATGCCGCAGACGCTTGCTGTAACAGTGTCTGCTGAGTCCCAGCACTACTAGATCTGAAACGGGTCATTGTCGACAAGGATAAGTAATGTGCAATATAGGACAGTTAGTTTTCAGTGATTCACAAAAACGAAACAGATACGATGAGGCGCGAAAAAAGTCGGGTACCACGTAGTGCAAATAATTCAATAAATAACGAATTGTTACGTTACTCGATAACGAATAACAGTAGTCCTGCAGTTTTTGATGCACACGGCACCAGTACGACACAAATTTGAGGAGACAGTAACGACGAGAAAATTTAAACCAAAGTTCGTGTTACACACGGTAGGACACGCGCAATTTTCTTTACTGACTGTAGGAAGCGCGGGTGAGCCTACTGCGCAACTGTGGTGGGAGATCTGGTGGCCAAACAGCTCGCCACAAATTAGGGAGATTTTTCGGTAAGGTGAGCTCCAGATCGCAAATTCACTTGACTGCATACGAAAATTAAGTTCGCCAAAAATTTAACCAACCACTCGTGAAAATCTGGCCCAACCATATCCCTCCCAAGCGCTCACCTCTGTTCATTCTACCTCTCCTATTATTGACTGTTAATTGGACCTTGACACAAGTATCATTGTTTTGTTGCTTCAATTTGATGACTGTGCAAACAGCTATTCATCTTTTGTTGTTGTGCTTGCTTGAGCCTGGCGTGTATCATCATTCCGACCCCCGACTTGTTTACATTGTGTTTGCCTCTCATGACTACTGAGGTGAACTCTGTTGAGTATGGACGTCATGTTACATGATTATAATTCATCTTTAGCCTGTTAGGTACCAAGTCGCACTTCATTTTCCAGAAACGACTTGCCAAGCGGAACTGTTGAAGATGTCTGTCTATTTACTTTGACAATTTGTTAAATAATACCGTGACATTGTGATCCAGCCTCTTCTGATTACTTTGGACCGATGGCTTACCATTATGCACTAGTCGTCTTCGCGGAAGTTCGTACAACAACGAGTTTCGCTCCGCAAAATCGTGTCCTGGGGGTAGTACTAGCCTACCACTAGTTTGGTCAAGGTCCCACGCATTCTGCAGATTCTCTGCCGTTAGGGTTCGCGGTATTTGCCTCAGCGACTGCTTAGCTGGTCTCTAGCCTCTCTAGCTAATTCGCGTGTCGGTGCCGTTTATAGAGCTATCAGACACCACTGGTACATTTCGTCGAATAAAGACTTGGTCTCTCTCCTCAACGGTCTTTTGTTTTTCGCATCTGACAATTGCGTGCCTGAGAAAAAGCGACTTTGGGCGACGAGCACTAAAAACCTACATCAACCTGTGTGATGATAAACCGTGCTGGTTCCGAAGACTGGTGTTGAAATGGCCGTGTCAGCCGGAGTACGAAAACGGTTGTGTGCACCATAGATAATTAGTGACCATGCTCCCCGCTTTTACTGGACGTTTGAATGTTAGGTCCTATTCCCAGAACGTCAACCGTCCTGAATCCTCGTGAGCATGGCTTTCTAAACGGTGAATCATGTTCTACTAATCTGCTGACGTTCTGAACGTTACCAGTGGTTATCCAGTACGCTTCGGCTGCGACTAGACCACAGCGAGCGCTTTGTCAGTGGAAACCTTCTACTGCTGCTTCTCGTGCTGCGGTGTTCATTTCGTCATACCGAGTCACCGCTCCTCCTCATTTGAAGCACTGTGGAAATGACCGATTGTTGTATATTGAGAAAGTTTCTGCCGTGAAAAGAAAGAAAGTCTTGTTACACGCAAGCTACTGGAGATGAAGGGTCCGAAATGCCAGGCCTATTCAAGGTCACCGACGTTATTCCAGTTTGAACAAACAGGGTAACAGAGTAGATTACTTAAGCCTACCACGAGGCCAAGTTTTCAGTGGCCATAGATGCTTCATCAAGGGAATGAGATTAGGGCTGGCTCTTCTCGTCGAATGCATCATCAAATGGGTAGGCAATTCGTGGGACTGGTTGTCAGCAAATATTAGACATCAAACTTAGACACATTTGAGCGTAAACTCGGTCATTTTTGGAATATCCTGCCTTATGTTTCGTGCTGGTAGGGGGAATCTTGGTTTTTCCCATACTGGTATTAATCGCGAAGGTAGTTCCTTGCACTTCGGCTCGTATATATGAATTTCCCCACCCCTATGTTGACACGAATCAGAAGTCGTAACAAGAAGATGGTGAGTCTACAACTAAACTTCATCTATCGAGTTACCAACCATACAGCAACAGTCTTCTATGCAACAAGTGAAAGCTTCGGGGAGTTGGTCGTGAGGGAACCTTCAGCACAGTCGCGCGCCGATCACTAAAGAGGACGGAAAGTGACAGAAACTCCAGTCGACTTCCAGAATTGAAGCGAGCGTCAGACCGGTTGGGCGGTGTCTCCAACGGCAATGGCTTAAAGACTGTTATCCTAGTGGATCTAGCCTACATTAGTGAAGATGACGAAGATTCATTGTACAGCTAAGAGTAAAGGTGCTTTGCTCACGTCACCGCAATAACACTGATGTTAGTGATTTGTAATGAATTCACGTTCACAAGGTGATGTGAACAGGAACAGCAGTACTTGTGAGACAACTTTCGGGTCACGAGGTGGTTAAGAGTTTTGGGGCGTCGAATTTGCTTTCACAACATTGGTTTTGTGCGTCCTACCCTTTCTCACCACCCCCGTTGGATCACTCCTTGAACACATCGGATCGGTAGAAAACGCAGTCTTGTTAGTCTGCCAATAATGCCACTAGGAACGTCAATGGACTTGGGTCCTCATCAAGCTTCACGCTTTACAAAATGGTTCGAAGTGGAGCAATCAAGGCGGCATGAAATGCTCGTGTAGTCTATGAGCTCAGCATAGCACTGGATATTAAACCGAACCCCAAGAGGTTTTATGGTTTTGCACAGTCCAGGGCCTGTCTAAGAAAGGAAACTAGGACCACACTCTCCTATAACGGGGAGATCATATCGACCGACAAAAGCATAATGGACGCGTTTATGACACAGTTTCATGGTGTTTATCGTTCAGACAACGAGGCACCGGAGCCTCAGCCTAATGCCGTGAGCATGCCCGTGGTGGATCAGGTCATTACGCCCCACGAAGTTGAGCAAGAGATATCCAAGCTAAACAGCACAAAGTCTGCAGGACCTGACCACATCCATCCGGCCATCCTAAAACCTGTGGCCAAGCTGTTGGTGTAACCGTTTGCCCTGCTGTTCAGTCTCACGTTAGAAACAAAGATAGTGGTGAGAGACCGGAAGAAAACCATTGTAATTCCCACCTTCAAGGATGGAAACCGATCAGAGGTTGGTAATTACCGACCAGTAAGCCTGACTGGTGTTGTCAGAAAAATTTTCAAACGAATATCATGAGAGAGAATCTGTAATTTTCTCTGTGAACAGAAATTCTTCAGAGCTCCTCAACACGACTCCCTGAGGGGGAGATCTTGTCTTGCCAATTTGTTGATGTTTTTAGACACCGTCACGGAGAAGCTGGATAAAGAAGTGGTCGAGGTGTACTTTATGGACCTTCAGAAAACGTTCGGTTCTGTCAACCACAGGTTCCTATGTTGGAATCTTCGAGAAGCTGGACTCTCTCCTAGAATCTGCAGGCGGATGCAGGCGTTCCTGGTTGAAAGCTCGTGTAGAGTGAGAGTAAGAGGGGTACTGTCGGACAAAGGTTCTCCGTTAGGTGGAGTTCCTCAGAGATCAATCCTCGCCCCTCTGCTTTTCCTGGTATACACAAACGACCTGACCAACGACTTATTCCGCCCATGTTATCTGTATGCAGAAGATATAAAGCTAGTCGGGAGTTCGTCAGACTCGATTGCTCTCCAAGGGGGCATTCTTAAAATTTGCGAATGGACATTAAAATGTGATCTACCGGTGAACGTTCTCAAAAGTCCTATCTTCGCCATAGCTCTCCAGTTAACAACAAGGTATTAAAGGGATGCACACGGACAGACAGTTGTACTAATAACTGAGCAGCACACAAGAGACTTAGGTATTCGTGTCACCAGTAAGTTTACTCCATCAGCTCAGTGTACCCCATCCGCGACGAAAGTGCGGGGGGCGTTATATTGACTGAAATCAGCGATCACTAACCCATGCCCAGCGGGATTCATTACACTCCACTTAGCTATAGTTCGCCCTCACTTGGAATGTTGTGTCCAAGCTTGGTCACCATATCTCCAAATGGACATAGCCGCCCTTGAAAAAGTACAAAAGCTCGTCACACTTATGGTATGCGGTATGAAGAGTACAAGCTACCAAGACCGACTAAGTTCGTTGAACTTATCTTTGCTCGAACACAGGCGGGTAAGAGGAGACCTTATTGAAATGTACAAAAATGCCCACCACATAGGAACAAACCCTCATGGCAGGTTTGTTCGGGACGCGTCAGGACATAGGCATAAGGGGTCAGTTTCACAGTCAAGAAAACAAAAGCATAATTGGCTGTCCGATACGACTTTTTCACTAACCAGGTAGTCAACTCGTGGAACAAGTTGCTCACAGAAATCTTTGAGACCGCAGGCGTAGATATATTCCAGAGGGCTAGACAAGTGTTGGAACAACCTTTCTCCTACTTTTTACTGATCGAATTGACATGTTTCTGCTGTTTAAAGCAGCCGGGTTTTGATACTCGTTTTCATCTGTCCCTACCCTTAGACCACCACTGAACACATCAACAGAAAACGCAGTCTGTCCAATCTCCGGATCGCACCAGTCAAGTATCAGGACGTCAACAGGAAATGTGAACAGATATCTCCGCAACCAGTGAACGATGGGCATGAGCGTTCACTTTGCCAAGTGCAAAACTAAAAAGCAAGCTATTGAAAATTCAAGAACTCCTCGGGTTTGCAAAGAAACTGTTAAACTATTGAAGAAGAAGTTACGAAACCAACATAGCTTACCGGGTGTTTAATTCTTCCAATAGAGGTCAGCGGTCAATTTGGCGCTCGGTTCATTAGTTCTGGTGCGCACTGTCGCGCACATGGAAATGGACTTGGAGTGTTCACGCAAGCTCTACTGGTTTATACTTGTGTCCATTGGTATGAACCCGGTTTCTTTGTCGTTAGGTATCTTTTCACTGAAATAATGTGTACACTTTCCGCCGCCAATCAAAGTGATGATTCAATATCGGCGGAGAATTTGTCTCCTGCCTCCAAATTTGGAACAGAGGCTCCCTGCTCAAAGCACACTGTAATCAGTGAGGGAACCTTAAGCAATGGATATGGTACTATTTCTAAAGTAGTCCCTTTTCTTCTTATCATAATCTGTTAGGGTCTGTGGGCAAGTTCCGTCTGCTGCGCTACCATGCGCTTATGGTGGCAGTCCAAGTTTGCTCGGTTTGAGGAGTTCGTTCATGCTCACCATTGGAAAGCGCTCAGCGGTATAATACTACTTGGATTGTTTTGTCTCGGTTTGAAATTGGCCGCGGTGGATTCAGATTTTGACAAACTTTGGGTTGGAGGTGAGTTTTTTCTCCCATTTTGTCTTTCTTGAATATTTCTCCAATGCTTATGGTGGATTGTAACTAGTCTAATGTTTCTTGCCGTTGATACTGGTTGCTCGTATGTTGCCGTTCCGCGATTCACTTCCACTTCTGTTGAAATTTTCATTTCTTTGAGTGGCAACTGCAGCTTGTCCATTTTTAATCAAAATTTGTTTGAAGACGTGGCTATTCAGTTGGCGTCGAGTTGCGCTTTTTCAGGAAGCCAAGTTGTCATTCATCATTACCCTCCCGAACAAGGTTCGTTTCCGTCGGTAGTCTAGGTGATCTGTGCTCCAAAGTCGGTCTTTGCTAAGGGGCCATGTTGTTTGTCCAGAATTGTTAATCTTTAGCCAAAAAGTAAAAGCAACTACGCGACCATATGGGAATTTGGTTCGAAAAAGCTTGTCGTTACACTGTCTGTAGCTTCCCCTTATTTTCGCCGGCTGGTGTCGAGTCTCTGTCGTGTTCGGCATTAAGTCAGGATGTTCTTTCGGAGGAAGCATATGGACGTATTCAAAAGTAGAAATGCTGTAGGTATCATACATGTAGATTGATCATCAGAAACGCTCTCATCACAGTTTTTATAATTTTCGCCCATAATGACATTTTCTCTGCTATTCCATCTTTTCTCCCCATGAGAGTTTCCATTTAACTTATAATGTACATTGCGGTACAGTAGCAGATCATCCGAAATTCTACGCACTCGTTTACTGTTTGGTCTACACCTAGTACAATTGATACGCGGGTATCAGCAACGGGACTGGTAGTTTACAGATAACGTCCTTCCTTCTAACCACGTTTTCAAAAACGTGTTTGGGAGGTATCGGTGTTCATGTCGCTTCATATGTGTTAAAGCCAGTGAACTTCGTCAGGTATACTTGCTTAAGGTGATGGACAACGTAAATGCTGAATTAATCGGTTGGCATATCTCCTTCAGAAATCGCGTCATTCGTGTGGTCAGTGACGTGGCATGAGTTTTCCCTGGTAGACCTCTTTTAAAGAATAACCTGTTCCGGCATTTTCCATTTGCCGTTTTTTTGTCGTATTCGAAGGTACGATTATCCACTTTGTGTCACCAAGAGACATACGCGATTAAGTCATGGAATCGTCGAGACGCAACGTGGTGTTCCCGTTTTCCGACAGACATTATTTAGCATTTGTCACTAGTGTTGGGAAATACTCCTGCATATCTGTACTCTTCGGCTGGGTGCGTATTCAACATCTTTCGTATCTTGGCAAAATTCTGCAACAATTTAGCCATTTGTTCTTACCGATAAATGGAGTTAGTGTTTCCTTCTGTTGCATGCTCCTGTGGGTTAATGCTGTTGTTGGAGAGTACGCTGTAAGAGGGATTCATTTCACCACAAAATAAAAAAAGAAATCTAACTTCGGACGCGCTGTCCACTCGCGTACAACGGAAGCAGGTTCGGAGACTGAATTCTTGGGGCCCACTTACGTGAATCAAATTACACTCTTATCCCGCATCTCTAAGCATGCATGAGTTGAAAAATTGGCATATGCTCCGTTTGTCGTGCGCTCATCAAAATTGATGTTTTTTAGAATAACTAGAGTTTGGTATTGCTAACTCCAAAACTTTAAGCAGTGGGCCTTGGTGATTTTCCACCTTGACTAAAACTCATTATTTAGGTCGTTTTGTTCAAAAGTGGTAACGTATCTTTCCACACTGCTTCTTGTTAACACTTTTGTGGCTAATGGCGGCTTCTGATTTCTGGAAGGTTAGTTCACCGGCCGAACCCAGCCTTCATCCTTCGCCCGCCGAATGGGCACCGATCAATTTTAACTTGTTTGGTAGAACGCCTGTCCCCTAAGGTAGACGTACTTTCAACTTTGTGTACTTTTTGCTTATCGCGCGCAAACAAGCCTTTATAACCACCCTGATCAGTTACTCATGTGCGCTTCTCCCGCTCATGTTTGGGCTCCAGTAATTACTTATGATGGCACACACATGCACATAGGAGTAAAACGAACTCTGTCTATGCGTATTCCACTGTTAGATAAGATGACTCATCGTACAAGGAGTCTAGGTCATTTTCCCGACGGTTGGATTTATGCTAGGTTACCACTACACGTGCTGTGAGCGAAATACTTGTAAGGTCCACATTTTACACAATTTCGATCACGAACTTCTGGTTGCTCTACGTTTATTTCACACTAACTGCTGCGTTTTTACCACCATCCATTTTGTTTCAGTCTAAATCTCATCAAGTTTTGTTCTCTTCCTAGATGTCACCACAGAGGTAAACCCCATAGGTTGAAAGCCGATGGGTAATTCAGCAACCTTCACTACCATCTTCCTCATTTCCAGCTAAATCGTACCTGTGGATACTGTAGCTCAGACTGCCGTTTCTCTGGACAGCAGTCCACAGAATAACGGCGTAATAGACACGAATGCATGGAAACGAAGTCGACAATCTTATGGATACAAGCTCGTCGTTGACTGAGCACTGCTATGCCAGTGTTTCAAATCAGCGGTGTGAACAATCGCAAACTCCCCAACCAAGTAGACTGCGCCCACCAATCTTGCTCAGCCGGACGGTTAAGACTTTCACATCTCGTGACCACGTCACTGCTTGACTACATTGTAATTTTTCTGACCCTCAGCTGCCATACTAAACAATTCTTGATAAGGCCATCGCTCCGTCGATATGTACAGTACATGATCCAACCATACACACCAGATCATCAAATTTTTAGTATTTAATGTTTTGGAATGGCTACACATTTTCCAGACCTCGAATTCATTGCGAACCTCTGAGGATTACCGGTTTAGTGAGCATCCATAAGCGTTAATGTATGCACCTCAGCGGCCGGATTGAAGAATGTACTGAAACAGAACTGGGGTGATAAAGTCATACTGTGCCTATACCGATTTTCATAGGTATACCCAACTAATGTGTTGAAGGTGTTCTGTCCGGCGAAACACCATTCTGGGTGCTCTTACCGTTTCGTGACTACCACTTTGACATGGTTGGAATTAAGATCTTTACACTAAACATGGCGTTATGTACATTGTTTTCTCAACCGAAATTCTCTCGCCGTTTACTTGCCTCTTGTTAGTAAGGAACCACAATATTGTACAAGGCCTTACGTTTAGTACATTTTGAAAACGGTTTGAGTTTCTTCTCACTACTTATGGGAGTTAAACAAATATCTACTAAGATGTGGATGTGATTATGAGAATTACGCCAAAGTGGACGGTGAAAAGGAAGTCAGTGCCTTTCCGTTATACTGCATACAGCCTAGAACGATCTGACTTATTCTACACCATTATTAGACTAAATTTCTGTCGGAAAAGTGGCTCTATGTGGGTCGGAACACTGCTGGGATGCCCAGGTTCGAGCAAGGTAACAATAGTGGTTTTTGATTTGTTCGAATAAGCTCATTTGCTCACATTACTACATTTCACCCGCTAGTTAAAAGTCGTCTTTTAATGCGTCTTGAATCTTTCCGTTTGAACCTTACACTCACTACGGGGCTTTATAGTTATCCATCTAATCGTCGTCGGTTGCTGCGCTCGAACGGTTTGGAATCTACATCATTCTTCAACGCTACACTCACTTTTCAAAGTGACACTTTTACTTTCCCTGTTTATTTCCGTTGTTTTACCCGGGTAATATAGTTTTATTATGATGTGTTGATAATATTACCTTCGTAGGCATGGCAGCTCACTTAGAATCAGGTTGTAGCAGGCAAACTACTATGTGCAACATGGTCCGCTAACCTTCATCTCGACATTTTACTCTTACTCTTGACAACTGTCAGGTTGTACGATTTTTATCACTATAACTCATTTGCTTTACTACCAGTTTTCCAACCTATCAAGCAACTGCAATTCAGTTGCCCCCATTTTTGTATCTTCCTTAATTTCGTCTTGTGTCAGTCCCCATTTACTACACTTAGACATCTGACGTTCTATTTAGGACGATGGAAGTCTGTCAGCTCCCCCAGATACTGGTTATAAAGTTTTTGGACGCTCGCGCACTTCCGCATTGACTTTTCTGCTCGCCTACTGTTTCTGAGGTCTTATTTGTGACTATCGAGGGTTTCTATCGAGGTCCGAGCTTTCCTTTTAAAGTCCGTTTTTATGGTCCGGTTTTGAATAAATCTCTCGACGGTTGCAAGAAATTGGCGTTTAAGATCATGATGTTTCTCACTCCGTGTGTATAGATTGTTCTCGTTGTCTACCGAACTCTTCCTTTTGTTTGTTTTTTTTTGGTCTGCTTTATCGCCCACGACAACATTAGCTGTCGCGTACCCTTCTTTCTCATTGTACGGCAGGACCAAATACCACTGAAGCATTCTCATAGCCTTGAGAATTATTTTGCTTGAAGTTTTGTTCACTTTACTAAGGTCGTGCGTATGATGTCGAATTTTCATCCTTTGGATAAACTAAACAATAGCTTGGCTCAATTTGATCGTCGAAAGATTGCGATGTCAATGGAATTCCATCCCAACCCCCTTCCTGAAGGTTCAGGAGTTTGTGGGCTGTCAGATACATATCTACTCATCTGTCTGGCATTTGTGTCTCTCTGGGTGTCACCTCAGTATCGCCCAGTTTAGCTCTCCTCAGGGCTATTGTCACCAGTGATAAAAATGTTTCAGCCGCAATCCGAGGAATTGGACATTTTCTCTTCTCGTAAGTTGCAGTTATTGCCTGATTAAATTGGTTGCGGGATGTTTCTCATAAACCCTATCTGTTTTGGTGACAGCGCCATTGGATTCGTCTGTACAGGCGTGATATTTTAAACATTGCTGTGTTTCTGCTACCAAAAGTGCTATGTACTAATTAGTTGAATTCTTTTTATCCGAAAACTGTTACCACCTCATGTTCCTGGACTGGCTTTCGGTCTTAAGATCTAGTTTGCCAGCCAGCGAACTTAAAAAGATATGCACTTGGCTTCTCTAATGTTTGTCTCAGTCACCTGCTGCTTTCAGTAATGGTGGTCACGGAGTTGTGTCTGAATCGGTTGGGAAGGTATCGTACGACTGGTGCTTGATAGTAGTCATTGTGATGGTCAAAAGGGGTGTCAGGAGCCTGTGTGTTGGTTGTCTCGCCTTCATAGCAATCAACTTGCTCGCTGTTCTACTGTGATAACCTTCTAAATTTGTAGAAATCCGAATGCCGGTGTAGCCGGCTGGTATCCTACCTGATCGCAATTATATTGGCAACATTTTGCTTCGAGTGTATACTGATACATGTATTCTTTCAATTTGTCCATCACAAAAAGACTGGTCTTTAACGCTGTCTAACAGGTTGCACACCTTGATGACCTATTGAGCTAAAGTGGATGAGGTGAGCATCTTGCCGACACAGTCACTCATTCTAGATAGGCCACTCATGAGACACCTGCTGGACTGTAGCCTCCTGATCCTCCTAGCTGAGGGTTGGAAAAAGGCTGGTATCTTTTTCGGAAGTGACACTACTTGAAATACACTGTCATGTATCCTCCGCCTTGCGATCCAGACTTTTAAGCCAAAGCGTTGGTTAAGAACCCTAATCATTATCTTGACTATATCTGGGTCTCCTGGCCATAGCTCAGCCCATATATAACCATGAATATTCACAACACAAATAATTCCATACTGCATCGGCCGTATCGCAATCTAACCTGAGTCGCCCTATCTGCTACATACATCAGGGTGGATAGACGGAAACGTGCTGCTGCTGCTGACCCACTCCCCACAATTTTATCCGATGTAGATCTCTGGCTCCTCCAGACCCGCATTCTCGCAGATCCCGTCACAGATACGTTTAGTCGTACCAACGTAACATGTTCTCTTTCTTAGGACCCGGTCTTCTTTCTCTATTCCCTTGTTTAGGCTTAGAATACTAGCTCATACGAGTGCTTTCAAACTTCGCACTTCGAATCAAATAGATCGACATGTCGCTGTTTCGCAGACGTTGGACTCTAAATGTTGGTACCTGCTGCATTTCAGATACTGCAATCCACGATGAAAGTGGACGTATCGAAGTGAGCCCACCTGCACTGTCCACTCCATCTTTGTTACATAATTCGGGTGACTCCACGGCCACCACCACCGGTCGGGTAGGGTAGGTACAGTACAATAGCCGTAGCCCCGTTAGCAATGAGCTCCATACCGTCCGTTTGGCAAGTTCTGTTGAGGTCAGCTCTAAATGTTCAGACGGATTGCGACCTCGTTAATGCCAAGCAACCTTTAGATTCGGATCATGTCGCTCTCAGGCCGAAACATAATCGTGATGTAGGCACTTTAGTCGGAGATCTGAACGCTCATGTCAGTCGCATTGATGAGACCGAGTCTCATTTATATAACAGCCTTGGGCTGGCATCACGACGTCCGTATAATGCCGGATGGTTGTTGCAGTTGTGCGTCGACCACAGTCTATTTTTGACCATCACCAGCTTTAGACATTGTGCATCTCAGCATTTTACTTGATTCCCTCCTTCAAATCAGACCTGGTGTCGCTTAGAACACAGTTGGTAATTATACTTGATACGGCACCATCCAGGACTACCGTTCTTATTTGTGCACGCACCTTGAGTCAAACTGCGTTGATACGTTGCTCCATTCTTACTCTTGATGAGTAACTACCTTACTTGTCTGGAAACTGGTCAGACCGGCGATCAAGTACCGGACTAGTCCAAAACTTCTATCCCCGAGGATCCTAACAGCTTCTAGATCCAAAGCCCACAAACCACATGTGAATTAGTTGCTGTAGTACATAGCACTAGGACTCGTGGTTTAAACAAACATCGGTCCTCAGAGTCCTTAGAGCTGAGTTGGTATTCTGATTGAATGGGTACAACTTCGTCTCGACGAACATTGTTAGAATTCCCATGTGTTCCACAACATCAGTACTTTTAACCTATGGAGTGTTTATCAATACTTGAGTGTCGTCCAGTTAAACTATCTAAAGTGTCATTTACTTATGATCTGCTGACAATACGGGATTCACCGTTTACCAACAAACTTAACTTCGGACTGTAACTTCTGTATCGCCCAACGGTGTGTTCTTTACATTTTTTGATGAACAAATATGGTGTTTGGTTGTCAAGTGTTTTCCTGCTTCACATGTTTCGTTTGCGCTGTTGTGTTAGGCGTAAATTCCAGGTGTCTTCACTGGTGACCGTGATGGACCTACCACAGTGTGTGTGCGAGTCGTGATTTGTACACAGAATAGACTGCGGTGGGTTATTTTCGACTCCGGCTCTTGACCAGTGACAAATGATGAACTCTCAGTAACTGAGTTTTGGTTCCTGTTGCGGTCGTCCTTATGGTGCTGGTTGGTGAGCCTGGCGTCTGAGGACCACACTTGGGCGGTTAGTTTTATGGGCCACACACGGTTTGTTTGTACATGTCCATGGTGTGTTTTTATCATTCATTTTGAACTGTAGACAGGTCCACGTGGTGGTCATATGCAGCCATATATTTTAGTGTCGTTCTACAGGCCGGTTTTCTGATTCTTAGTCGTTTGTCAGAATCAACGCTTTCAAAGGTACTTACTACAAAAGAGTGCAAAAGCCTGGATTTCTAAAAAAATATATATTTTCCCGTGTTTCGCTTTTAACTAGTGCACTACTCACCAAAAAGGCTTATCATTGGGACACGACAGGTGGCCGATGTGAACGTTTTCGTCCCACTTGCTTATAGGCAGCCGTTTCCATCACGTTCTGCCTACGAATGCACATTTTTCGTCTAATGTTGGGATCCACCTACTGTGCCTCAGCACAACCGTTTAAGCTAGAACTGCAAAGTAAACTATCACTGGACACACCTGATGCCTGAATGTCAGTGTCGCACATCTGTGTATACGACCGGCTGTTTTAGGGATCCTTTTTGAGGTCAGCTGTAAGCGCATGATATCAGGTGAAAAACCGAAATGCCAAGCTAGCAAGTCAGCCTACTGGATCGTGGATGCCTCGTTGTTTTCACGAACCATGTCAAAGCGTTGGATTACGAGCTGCGCTCAGTTCGTGGTAGCTGCGACACCTTAATGGTAACGAATCTCGTCTGCTAATTGTTCGAAACGAAAATAAAGGCGGAACCTGCGACACGAAGCAGCTCTCAGTTTTATTGGGTTTTATCGATCGCCCCATAGACAGTATGCATCAATAAAGTGGACTACAATTCGTGCCGAAGCTTCGACCTTCTTATTCGTCAGTTCGGGTCCGCTTTCAGCTTTTTTGTTTTAACGCGTGACACAATTAAGTAATTCGAATTACTCCGATGCTCGTTTCAACAATATCTGATGCCACTCCAGTGCGCCATCTCTTTTGGTTACTGAGCGTGTATGCCAGTTTGTTCGAATTGTCAACACTGATTGGCCGTAGTCCCCCGCGAATCAGTGGTTTACCTCGTATCTATGAGTTCGTTACATCTAATCCCTCGACACTAATAGCACGGTCGCTGATTAGTTACTGTGGCTGTCCCTGTACAGACTTGGACAACTTGACGCGTGGCTCCTGTACGTCATATGACGGGAGCATCTTGTATCGTAAAAACGGCAAACTTTTCCTACTTCATACTGTAGGTCTAAAAAGTAAGAGAAACGAACAAAAAACTCCTTGCTGTTTAAAGAACCAGAGGACACTTACGACGGTTCGCAAGAGGATTCATCAATCGTAAACAGTGCTTTGTAAACTTACTTCTTGGTGTCGAAACATAATGAATACTTATATCCAAGCATGAAGTGGATCACCTTTCGTCCCTGGTGGCGTTCACCGTTCAACAAGCGATCATTGACTGTTAGATTGTCCACATGGATCACAACGTTATTCATTAAGACGACCATAACCAAAGTGGTTGTTGGTGGCTTAAACCAGCTTTTTCTGTGTTTCTCGTCCCAGGGTAACGTGCTATCCATTGACTCATTGTAAATTATGAAGCTTTAGAACTCACGTTGGATTATCTGCTCGAGCCACATCAGGGACATGCCACCTCGATGTTCCATTCGACATGGTATACCACTAAAGCCCACCCATGGGACAATGACTCATTCATTCCATCTTGTCCCTTGTTGGACGTGATTGACCTCGGAGTAACAGGTGTGTTTACTTTGGTGGGCTATTTTTCCACTGTGCTGTAAACTGTTGTCCGGATGGGTTATTGCGATACCAGTAAATGACAATGGCTGTTTGTATGGTAAGAGTGAGATATGTTTCAGCCGGCACTGTATTGTGGTTTCATCGTACTAAGTGTCCTTGTCAGTACCGTTTGTTGCCATCTTTCACAAACTGTGTATGGTGTCTCCGTTAGTTGGTGCATATGAATGGCCTATCCATTTAACAAGATTCGTTTGTAAATTTATTTGAAGGAAAGGTTGGAGACATATTCCTACATGCACAAACTGGTGAGCAACCTCCACGGCTAACGTCACATCACTGCCGGCTGATAATTCATTTAAATCTCGTTTTTTGATGTTTCTTTTAAGAGCTGACAGACGCTTGCCCCCAATTTCATTGCAGGTCCTTTGCCATCGGGAGGTCTGCTTTTAGGAATTTCGAATCACTCGTGTGTTTCAACAAGTCACCATGTTGACTCGGTTGATTCTTATGTAGTATTATTACACAACGTCACTTCGCTCGCACTCACTAAGGCCGTATTGTTCGGATCTATTTTGTGCTCGTGACACTCACTGACAGAGACCGTTTGCTTGCTTCGAAGTTTACCTGTTAACTTAAATAAACCGCCTCGCCCTCCTGTTCGCAAACCCGTTTCATTCCAACGTCATCAATTTTGCGTATGAGTGCTCAGATCATATAGTTTGCTTTCCAGTGAGTTTTAAGCAACCATTCCCACCTATCAGTTTACATGTTCTGTGCACGAGTTTACCTTCTCCATCATATTTCGTTACGTCTCTCTAGACAGTTGCTGCACACGATTTTGACAAAGAATTTCAGTTCACAACAAATTAACAAACCTACCTATCAAAGTTAAAAGCCTTTTCTTTGGTTAACCGGAATATCAACATCACGAACCACTATTTTTGTTTGCGCTAAACGAAGTGGCAGTCTGTTTGGAATTATCTATACGTGTCAAATCCGACACTTGTTTCCTGTAATGATTAAAACATGGAAGGTCTTCCGTATGTTGTCAGGTGACGTTTCGTGGTCGTCGTCTTTTTGCGATTCTTCGTTGTGCCGCCTGATGGACAGTAGAATCATTAAGCTGACTGTTTAATCATCTTGATTTCAAGCTAGCGCTTTAGTTTATCTGAATAGTGTCCATCACATGTCTACATGTGTCCATCGGTTACGCTTGATTTGGCAACTGAGGTGCCAGTTACTTGACTGGCTACGTGTCACCTATGGCTACCAGGGTGCCTAAAGCGCTATTCAAGTAGTTGACAGATTGCAAATGCAGAAAGCTGCCTAGCTTGTGCATAGGTCTTGTGGTGCTCTGATAGCTGCCGTGTAAGACGTGTGCTCTGGCTGATATGCTTGTTGCTGTCACTGGTGCAAATGCATTTCGACACACCAAATGGCGGATTTACCAATCCTCTTTTCCACGTTTGGGTTACCTAATTGTCAGATTGTAGGTATTGGTTTCTTTACATATTAAACGGTCCACAGTGGATGTCCCCAGTTGTTTGCTCGAACAGCATCCGTCGTTTGTCCGTTCCATTCGGATCTTATTTCCAGCTTTGCGCGCACAATTCTTGGGCTCCGTGAACGGTCGTGGCATTCGTCAAGCCACTGTAACAAGTGCTCGTAGGTTCAATTGGCTGGTCAAGAGGGAGAAATGTTTTTTCTTAACACTTTATAAATCCACTTTGGTCGAGGGATTAAAGGTAGGAAGCAGTGAGTGATTATGCAGGCCTGTCAGTATGGAACATTGAGGGGCATTCTGATGTGTGCACATCTTGTGACGCGTGATGACAGGATGGGAAAGTGACTTTCGTGCATGTGCCGACTGGGTAGAGTTTCAAATGTTTTGACAAATTCAGTGAGTTAGGCAGCTCGTTATTATATGGGCCTGTCATGAATGGGAGGTTTATTTCATATTCCGTCTGTGTAGCACTTTAGTTTCCACTGCGTCTCTTATGCGCTCTCTCCCGCTTTACGGGAGAGTGTCTGTTAGTAGATGTGATATTAGGTGATTTTATGCTTACTCCCTCTTCTTGGGGGCATTCTCAGAAAAACCGCTGAATTGGAGGCCGTTGGTCGTTCGCAGTCGTCTTCATTCTAGAGCGTGCACGCTTACACATTTTGTAGAGGCGGTTGTTGCCGAAAGTTTATATCGTCTATGCGTGGACGGGACACTCTCTGTGCTTGACAGTTTCATGGCTGATTTAACTTTGCACGTAATGACAAAGCAATATCATTCGAACAACCATCAGGCGGTTGACCACTACTTGTCTTTTCGACTTCATTTTGCGAATGGCTCGCTTATTTGTTTTACTACATCTGTTATCGAAAAGACCTAGAATTATCAAGGTAACTCCCTCCTTTAAACACGCAACACAGGACTCCATTGGCACAGTGATTTTGTGAAACCTAATCACCCTACTTATGAAACATGCCGCTGGCTTATGTACCCAAAAAAACGAACTTTTTCCATTGTGTTTTACTTCAAAGTACCCTTATTGTTACCGCTCGATACCGTTTCTCAGCTCTCTCCAGTATCCGTTGGGCTCACGCATATCTGTTTGTATACGTGTGTATCAGTACATGTGTCAATGAGTTCACTTCCATCTGGTAGCTAATCTGTTGCCTGTGACGCATCGAATTTTGGGCCTGCCCCATTTTCTCTCCATCTGTTTGGCGCCAGATTATCGACACTAAGCACATCACTATCACACCCGCATGTGGCATATCGCATCAGTGTAAAGGTTTGTGACATTGGGAGTGAATTGGACGGGATTGGTCAAGTTCCTATTGTCGGAACGCTTGGTTAATTGCCATCGGCTATTCATACCAGTTTATATATCTAGAGAAGCGGTTGCTCTTGTCTTGGCAGTTCTGACGTTATTTGCAAGGACTGGTTACCGCCATATGGCACTGGTCCAAAATTTTTACAACAGGCAGCCAAAAGCTAACTAACCGAATTTTGCTGCATAACTTATAAAGCATTTCGAGAGCGTTTACTTGAGGAGTTGTCTACTTTTTCAGAAAACTTGCGCACATTTGTGGTTACCCAATAGACCGCGGTTTACGTTTAACTTGTTGGCGTTCGTTTGAGTGGTTCTTCGGAAAGCTAACAACAATTGTAGCGTCGGATTGTGGTGGATTGCCAGGTCGGGGGTGCGAGTTTTCGAACGCTCGGCCGAATACCTCAACNGAGAGCGCGTTGCATGTGACTAGCGATTTGGACAATAAAGATTGTGCTTTGTTGGACGCCTTCTCGCTACAGGATAACTGATCTGATGACTAACCAATTCCCATCATGTTACATCCGTTATTTCGTTCGGATCTCTCTAATCGCTGTCACGTGTTTTGTGGTTATTTCTTTTGTCAGGTGTAAATCACCTTATTTTTTCATATGCAGACTTGTGAATTTTCAGGTGCCGCCGGGCAGATGTGATTAGTCAACCCGTGTTGTGCAACAATCTTAGCGCGTTTAAAATGTTCCACTTTTCGTTGTTTCTTTTTCACATATCTGTGGTGTTATTGCGCTTGATTTGAGAAAATTCCGCTGGATCTGTTTTTCGTCATACCTCCCTTATGCTGACCTTAACCTACTCCGCGCCTGTTTTTCTCCTGTCCTACAGAGAGCGATCGTCTCACATCTGAGTGGCGGTATCTAGCGGAAGCATTACAAAGAACGAGTCCCCATGGGTCTTACGGAGACCCATCGTTTTGGCACTATCTTGGGCAGGATTCGCGTCGCCCACATACTGACCGATCGCGTCGGAGCCTTGGGATCGATGAGACGAATTTCATCCCCGGACCTCCTCAGGGTTGGTCAAAGTCTAGTGCTATCCACACCACCGGCCTACCCGGACACGAGTTTATGGGCACAATGGAGACGGTGTTACAAGTATTCAGCAAACCCTCGCATGTCATGTCAGAAGCAGACGGTCTGGCAAGCCAAACACACATTTTAACTCCCCATGCTCTCCTGGATCACATGGAATTTTTGATCAAAGTTAGACGCCTTCAAATCACTGTTGGTTCGTCCAAGTGGTCATTCAAAGATCTATGCCAACGAGCAACACTACCGTTCGGTGCGGAGGGTCACCACATACAGGCGAGTTTTATCTTCTGCTCTGTTCTGTTGGACAGCTTGCCACATCGGTGTTCTTTCTCCTCACGTTTTACTTAACCCGTCGTTGCTCAGTCGGGCGGAAACTGCTGATTCAGATGTTTCTTAACGTGACGTTTCACCTACAGTTAGGTAACTAGTTTTGTCGGTGGTTCAAAAGCAACCACCGCCGACTGCCAACAGCACAGTTGCTAGTTTGACAATCGGTTTCCGCGACCACTCCCGCCCGAGTTTGTCAGCGAACCCCCTTTGTTGTGGTGGTTAACAGTTTTATTGGCAGTGGTAATGAGATCACGATCGCCTGTTGATAGGGCTTTTTGAGACATTATGACATTTTTGCCTTTTCTGTTGTCTGGATTTTGTATATTGCTCGAATCAGTTAATTGGAACTACATCCTGCGCAGTTACTTCGGACCCCTTACTTAGTGTGAACTTAAGTAGGGCTTCCTCAGTTGATGGCCACAACCGTCGTGTGATATGGTCCTTTCCGTATATTCGAGACATTGGGTCCCTTTCATCCAGTTACTCGAAAGAGAAGATATGTTGCGGGATGCCGATATTTCGTTTAATTTCTTCAGCCGTTTACTTAAAACAATCAGTTCAAGCATTTAAATTTGATGCGAACAGCGTACAATTGAGCCAGCAAAGTGTTAGGGGGTCATAAGTTCACTGTCGAGTAAGAGATAAAGTATGGGTCAGTAATTTTTCAGCGCATAGAGCTGGTTTCCGATGTTTGACCGATAAGGCTTCATTGACAGCCAAGAGTTCTGGGTCTGGGTTACGTAATAGTACAGTGAATGAATTAGCAGGATTCACTGTGACCTGTCACCTGGGTATGCTTGGCAATCGAGGGCAGGTTACGTAGTTTATCCTCAGCCATGTTGATGTCTTGTTCCACGGAGTTGACCAGCCTCTTAGGGATGTGCTGTGTAATATACCAGAAAGTCAATCACAGAAACGGCACACACTATGACCAACGTTTGCAGATCGAAACACACAGGGTCCGTCTCGCAAAAGAGAAAAGTCACGCGTCAACAGCAAACGTGTATTAACAACAACACAGATACCGAGAGAGATTGTTTTATATATATATATGTATAGCATATATATATATATATAGCGTGTAGTGCGCCGCCATTTGTTTAGCCACATACTCCCTTCCGATTCTGGTTGGTCACCCTCCTCAGCCCGTTGCACGGATGCGGCTAACTCACGTGTTCGAGGACCTGAAAGGAATCGGAAGGGAGTATGTGTGGCAAAACAAAATGGCGACGCACTACATGCTACTACAACTGTGATGTTTTCTGATGAAGGCACTGATTCGTTCTGCCAATGCGTGTCGTTATAAATACAGATTAACCGATAGACAATGTTTGAAGCAAAATGGTCAGATGGACAACGTTTAGCTTTGCCCTGATTGTATGTAAACAGCCTTTTCGGTGACAGCGTACGCAACCAGGTTGGCATGATTCGGTTTTCTGTAGATGCCAACAGACTTCTGGTAACACCTCTTAGCAAAAAGCGTTCTGGTTAAGAACTGTTCTTCCAGGGCTAACGTATCGGCCATGTAGATTTGACGGGCTCGACTGAATAATGTTCCAACCCACATTTACAGTTAACCGGCACAAAACTAATAAATTGGATATAGTGACCACGTCAAGTTGGTTTTTGACTAACAGAGTGGTGCAGTGTTCCATCTAACTGCAGAATGAATAAAACGTTTAAAAAGGTTGGGTTATTATTGTATTCTATCTCAAAATTAGCAGACAAAAAAGGATGTCAAGAATTCATGGCGCTATGAAACGTGGTAAAGTGACCATGGTTGGTAATGATCAAAATGTGATCAACATAGAGTCTGTAAATTGCGGCTAAATCAGTGTGATCTGAAAGTGGTCTTTCTTTCATTCCGAGAAAAATACCGACAAGTGTTGTACTGAGAGGACTACCCATAGCTACTCCATCAACCTGTCTAAAATTAGACCAACCGAATGTGTATCATGATTTTTGTACGTAAGTGAACAATTTCTCTAGGATATTCGAGGTTAATTGGGATAGAAAGATTTTGCAATAGAATCAAGTCACACCTTAAAAAATCGAGTTTCGCGCAAAGGGCCATTAGTAAAAAGTGATTCAACACCTGTGGAAAACATTATTGCTGTATTCACGGAAACATTTCCCTAGGCGTTCGCTAGGTCTGCAGTATCCTTAACACAGTATGGTGTTGACATTTTGCGCATTCTTTCCAGCAGTCCAGTATAATTTCCTCGTTATGTAATACGCAGTGTACCTTCATCTGTGTTGTACGAGCTATTAGATATGAGTAGAGGAGGTCCTAAAGCCTATTTACACAGTTAATTTCTTCTCGCGGTTGTTTTTCTAATATGTCTTCATCAAAGCCGAGGAATCGTTATTGTCAGTGTTCTTCATCCAGGGTTGATGAAGTATCCGAACATATATTCTTTACTGTTAGTTGTTTGGATAGGATGGAGTCGGGTGATGGCAACAAAGCTCACGCAAATCGCTTTTCATCTGCCAATTTGGCCTTTCTTTTGGGTTAGGTCAGCAAGCCGGTCTAAAAGTTTGTACGCAAACCGGCTGTATGGGAGTGTGTTGGGATAATTTGATGTGCTACCCAACTAGTCTTTTCCCGTTCTCCGTCGCTGGTGAATGCAACGCACCTTTGTAATCTCTGTGTGCAAACTGTTTTCTTATTCATCAAATCTTTTCTTCCCACAGGCTTATTTGGACATGATCATCCCTTGTCTGATTATCACACCCTTGGACTGTTTTTGGGAAGGATCCAAGGTGCTTGGACCCGAGGAGGCCATGTGGGTCCCGTGGTAAGTCCCGGCTTGATTTTTGTACTAATGAGATTAACTAGACGGTCGGTTGGTGTTTATCTTAGGGTCACCTGAAAGCAATCCTGCGGGTTAGAGCCTCGTTTAATGTTCAGGGACCTAACAACGGCGTCTAGCCTAATCATCCCGGTAGACCACAGCAGGAATCATCCTGGCATCATCCCTTGGCGTGAGTCTGGAATAGGTCAGTATGTGCTTACATACACACATTTCAAGTCCGCACACTTTTAGGGCTTTTTAACGAGAATTTCTAGTCTTACGTATGTTGCTCCAAGTTTTTCCATGAAAGAATAAAAACAGAAATTTCGTTGCGAACAAACTTCTATCACAATGTTCCAAAATAGTATGAGACAATAAGAATAACCAAAAAATGACTACCTGTCATCTTTTCAAGTTGACCATCACTCACATTTGGTCGCAGCGTTCGCATTCAGATAGACTTTCCAGCCAGCCTCTTTCGAAAAGAAGCACTAGACTCGAGTTTCGCTCTCATTAGAGCTCGTCCGTCCTGGTGCATATCCTTGCCACGGCCGGGATTTGAACTCCGGACATTCCAATCATGAGACAACCGTGTTAACCACTGCGCCATTGACCTCACATTAGGCACGACCGAATTATCAAATGTGAACGCTCAACTACTCTGGCTTGTGAGCAATGATCATCTGTTAGATCATTTGTTTTCCACGCTAGTGCTATGATTTTAAAATATCTCTAATGTTCATTTGGTCTTAGAACTCCAGAACCATATTTTTACGCTGCTTTAAAGTTTCGTTTCATTGAACGTATCCCACGACTGCTGAACAGCCTCGTTCAATTAATACTTCGACTGGACAATTCGATTTTTGGAGTACCATCATCATCATAACAGTCATGAACCTGGATATAGTCTGCATTGGCTGGTCAGATTAATTTTTTAGTGTTCCCACCTGGGTGTGGATTCTTCACTTGGCTTATGTGCAGATATTAGAGAATGCCGAATTACTGTATTCGTTTGGTTTCTCATTATCAGTTGTGTCCATCTCAGTCTCCTGTGTGTGCTGCGGTCGTCTTGTTGCAGTACTGTATCACTGAGCGGTCTGTCCTTCGTACAGAGCATCAGTTGTGATGGCTTCCCTGAAACAAATAGTCTCCAGGCCATCACATTGGCACTTCCCTGATCGTCTGTTGTAGTTGTCTGGCTAGATAACTCATACACTAAAAGTTCCAACCAGCTAAATTTTCGTTTCATCAGGAAGTACCACTTTCTGTCGTCCATCTCTCCAAGTGATGTGCTCCTCAGTTCAACATATTTGTTGTTTCTTGAGGGCAGTTCCTCAAATGCAGTGTCCATTAGAGTTTTCATTGAGTGAATTTCGAAGAACACTTAGTAATCTTTTGAACTGTAACCCCTGAGGATTTCTGCGTCAAATACTACCTGCTAGTGCATGCACTCGTATCACTTCCGGATATCTCGAACAGTACCACTCTTTTTACCTGAGATGTATAGCCTCTACTCCTTTCGGTTCACTTCTTGAGTTACAGATGGTTACAGAAGGGAAGAGAATCTTTGTGGAGTTCTGTCTCGGTGTTGTTTGGAAGATGATTGCGTTGAACCGTTTATAGATGTAAAAAAGTGAATGGAAATAAAGGAAAGAAAACTCTCCCCGCCACACTGCAGACATTGATTTGTTATCATTGCGATTAACATAAGAGTGCTGTGTGTAAACAGTGAGAGCTTCAGCACAGTACCGCTCCGTATAGGAAGTTAGACCCCTCTCTGCAGTGTGGCGTGGATGGATAAACAGCACCAAACACGGACGCGTCTTATCTACATCTGTCTCACCCCCACTTAATGTGTAAAGGATTAGACCAATCCGGTCTGATGCAGCACAAGTTGACCTAACCATGACAAATCTCATGTTACCTCTGTTCCTCTATCAATGTGATTTCGATTACAACACTCCTGAGGAAGGCCACCAGAGGTGGTTGAAATGTAGAGTATTACAACTTGCTCGTAACGTTGTGTTATTCTCAATCTGTTTATCAATAACATGTTAAACAGGACGTCCAAACTGTTCAACTTCATTCGTACTAAATTTGGTGCGGTTGTCTTACAACGAAAGAAAACTCTAATGATGCTGTGCAATTGTATTAACAACAAACTCTAAAACACACTAAGTGTCCTATCAAATAAGTGCATTTAATGACTCGCAGGACTGGGCTGCAATGGAAAGTCGTAGTGTCGGTCGTTTCTCACGTATTTGCCGATTGAGCAAAATTTTTACAACTCCTAGCCGTTGGAGTTGGACCATGTTCTCTAGTGTGACCAAACCTTAATTGTGTCAATTCTGTCTACAAAGTAACCTGACTATTCTACAACCCAGTTTCCGAGAATTACCTCTTAGACGTCCATCGTTGCTTGGTGGGAGATGCGCCAGTGGATGAAGTGGGGCGTGGTATGTAAGAATGAGGTTTTCCCTAAGATGTCTGTAGTTCATTGAGACGTGACTTTATTCTGCCTGTTTCCATGCGATGGGGGATTTTCCTGCGTCCACCATTTCTTCCAGCGGTCCGTCTTTGAACGTTTTCAACACGTGCCATATCCCGAAAGATGAGGATGAAGGGCCTTTATGCTCGTTTTCAAGTGTGCGCGGGTCATGTTGACAAACAGTGGGAAACATTTCATGATGAGGTGTTCCACAAATTTTTTTCAAGAGGTTTACATGCCGACACGTACAGCTTCATGTCACCAAGGTAGTGGTCAGCACAATTTTAATGACGAATGTGCATGACTACAAATTTTAACGTTGGATTGCAAGTTATTTTCTACGAAACACTTGTTCAAACAGTTCAACTTACTCCGTAAGGTCACCACCTCTTTCGGGCACTCTAGAATTCGCCAGGGTTTTGTATCATCGCCATAAGTCAATATCACGAGTGCTTGTACAATGTTGGATAGTTCCTGGGTGGAAATAATAGGCAACAGGCATCATACGATGGATCCCTGCAGGACGCCGCTGTTTGCAGTTAGGCACTCTGGTAATGTTCCATTCGCCTTGACGTTAAACACGTGTTCAGCTAGCTAATCCTCAAGTCATGTGAGTAACCGTTCATCTGAGCCATAGTTGTGGATTTTTCTTAGCAGGGTAGAGTGATCAGCCCTGCTAAAGGCTCTGAAAAAGTCGAGATAAACCACATAAATATCCACTTGCGCGTTTGCGGCCTTTGTTCAAAAATCACAAGCAATCGGCAGATCTGTGACGTATGAGTATCCCTTACAGAAGCCATGCTTCCTGGTAATGAGTCCGAAGCTCTCAACCTTGAACCGATGAGAGTCATCTAGCAAATTTCATTACCTTGAAGTCCACCGAAGGCGACGCTATCGACCGATAGTTTCTTCTGGGTAATTTTTGCGTCCATCTTTGGAGGTAGGTATGACCGTGAACTGTTTTTAGGTGTTCAGTAGACGGCCAGCTGACAAGGAGCGAATAAAAATTACTGCAAGCGGTTCTGCTAATCTGGTGTCGCACCTTTTCAAGACGATAGGGGATATCAAGTCTGGACTGGAGGATTCGTGTTTTTGGATTCCCTAATTCGATTCTGATTTGTGATCACCAGGACCCTAGCCAGCCAGGCGACACGTACTCACTTTGCTCAGTGGAACAGTCAGGGTTTCATATTTCGTGACCAAGTTGTTGCTTGACCACCGCGCGGTTTTACTCAACTATTAGTGGTATAATATGCCCGGTACGGCAAAGCTGGGCTGATGTGCGAAGTATGTGACCCAACCATCGCAGGGTGTGCAACTTGATTGGTTGACCAATTGGTCGCGCATCCCGATAGCTCCGGAATACGCGCCGGTGAACAGTCGTATTACCCACGTGATCAGTCCACTTAGTGTGGACTAATTGGGAGAGCCAACGACGATCAAACTTAACAAGTCTGTTGACATCCTCATTGCGAACAGGCGATGTTTCCGAACCCTAGGGGTAAATGTAACATACACGAGCACTATATATTCTTCCTTTCAGCTACAACCAGAATTCTCTCCGACGCCACAGATGACGCAGGTTGGCAATAGCAACTGCTGCTGATATCTCATCGGCATTATTACAGACTGACGAGATAGTGCTACTTAAGTATGTGGAACTGTCCACAGTCTCAAGTGGATTGTTTGCATTAAAGAAGGTAGGAGTGGCAGTGTCCCAGTCATGAGGAAGCGCTTTACATTTCGAAGGTACGAAGCGCCTTCCATTCCGGTCACTCCTCTTGTTCGGCGCGGTTTGCATGTCTTCGTCAGAGGGGTTAACTAAGACAGTATTGTTCGCATATCCCACATCGGTGGATCTAATGCCAAGAATACGCTCAACATCCAGCTCACCGGAATCCTCGAGTGCACCTTGCACAACGTCGTTTATGACAAATTGAACAAGAAGGGGGAGATCAGACACTCTTGACGAACAGCCGAAACGGTTGTCCCCAAAGATTTAGGATGGGCATATAGTGTTATCAACAGATTCACGTGTTTCACTGGTGCTCTCTTGTGGAGAATGCAGTTCCAAGAGACGTTACGAGCAAAGGAGTCTAAAGCAGCCTTCAGGTCCGAAAAGGCCACGACCGTCGGCTGTCTATTAGAGTGCTGATACTCCAACATCCGTCGCAAGTTAAGATTGTGATCAACCTACTGTCGACCGGAAAGGATACCTGTCTGTTTTTCGCGTATTTGATTTTCTGTGGGCCTAGTGAGCCGACGTAATATGAGGTCAGTGAGTGGGTTGGACGCAACAGACATCAGACGGTTGCCGCTGTGGTTGTCACATAGATTTCGGGCTCCCTTTTTGAAAGCTGAGACTACTGTTGATAAACCATAATCATGAGGTACCTCTCCGGTTTCCCAAACCGCCTGGAGTTTTGTCAGTTCTAATACCAACTTTCCCCGGTCATCTTTGTAACGCTTCAAAAACTGATGTAAGACCACCTCTGCTTATGACGGATAGCCGTCTGGTGCACAATAACTTACCATTCAGGTCCCGTCGTCCGCATGGTCTAATCGAGACCAGCTGAATTTCCTCAAGTTGCTCGGCCCCCCTGTCAAACCGGTACGATTGGCTAGTGGTAAACGCATATGACCGCACTTACACTGACTCGATCAGGGCTAATAGGTTTTTATTATTCCCAGACAAAAAGCTTCGTCTTTATCTCTACCGACCGTTCGATCGAGTGGTGTTCATGAGGTTTGTCGACTTGACAGAAATATAGCTCTGTCGCAACTGCACAGCTCCTTCGGAACACCCCTACACAGCAAACTTTCGTAGTTGTTGCGGTTTGTTCCCACTGTTTGTTGTGTACCCTCACCTGATTTGAACTGGGAATTTCCTTCACCAATGCTTTCCAGTAAGCGTTCTCTCCTCGCTCGAATGGCAATTCATTAACTTGCATTCACGAGCGTATAAACCGTGAGCAAATGACGAAACAAAACGAGGACGCACAACGGCATGATTCGAGTCTAGATGGTTGCTCCAAAATACATAACATTCCTTAACAGAACGATGCCACCTGTAACTGGCTTCCGTGTTATGCAGCTATGTCCACGGCTGAAATGCACGGGGAAGTCTTCATATAATACAGTGCCTCTTCCCATGTTGAAATACTGTGTTCGAAATATAGGGACCGTGGGATGCGCACAGCTACGTCAGTCTTGCAGCACTGTCAACGCGTTGTGCTCGGACACCAACCCCCCCAGCCGCTTCGTTTCTAGAGAGAGCATTAAAATCGCCCGCTAATATAAGGATATCAGTGTTTAGATTGCTTCAGGTCAACAAAGACGTCGTAGAACTCATCTTTGGTAGCATCTGCATAGCTGTCCATTGGAGCTTACGCCGATATAATGAATATGCAGTGCATTTCTGATTTACACTGACAGACTTTAATCGACGTGTTAAGTCTGACGACCCATACGCCACTGTTCACTGATATTCAGTCAAGCAGACATTGCTCTGACCTGGAACTCAGCGCGATTCCAACTGCCGCTCGACCGCAAAATTCGGCTTTAGCGTCTCCAGAAATCCTGATATAGAAGCGCTTGGGCCAACAGTTACCTAGAGTTCAATTGAATAACGGCGCTATAATCGTGGACTCGCATTTCTGACACAGCACACATGGAGCTCTGGACTTGAGAGAATATTGGTCGGAGAGTGCGGACGTTGAAGACGCAAGTGTTTACCAGTTGTCTTGGTTTTAGAGTGCATCGATTACCTGAGGGTGCAGGGAGGGTAGAAAACTCACAGGGCAAAATCAAAACATAAAGACTTCATAGGTGAACAATGTCGATGTCGGGAGGACGATAACTTTTAATAGTTCCCGCTCGTGTACACTGCGGAAGAGAGTTGACTTAAGGAACCCACCCCGAGTGTATGTCTCAAAAACTTGACTTGCGGGACAACATGATACAGAGCTATCTTGGAGACTTTACTCGGAGCCAATGACTTGAATCCGATCCATTTGGCAATGAGGAGCTTGCCTAACCCGGGGACGCAGTGTGTAAGATATTGTCTGAGCACTGCTGTGCGCAGTGGATGTAGTCAAAGTTACATCAGGCCTTTGGATGTTAGATATTTTCCGACCGCATTGGATAACACGTTGGCGGTTACGGTCAACCGTCAAACGACCAGGTGCTCTTTATTTGAGAGTTCCTTTTCTAACCCCCCCCTCTTTCTTATTCATGCTAACACTAGACACACAAGAGCATTATTCGAAGCCTGGCACTCATCAGTCGAATCAGCAAACGAACACATCGAGCTGGACAATATATGCGATCTGATGTGAACTAAATGTCCGAGGAGATGTAAACACCGTCAAGTCCGAATGCCGACAAACACAAGCAGAGCAGCTTGAGTGGATCGGACCGGTGATCAAAGTGGTACAGTGAAAAGTCTGTCAGACTGAGTTCGCCGAACGAAGAAGTAACCTACCCAGCCAATGGGTAAGGACCGACAATCAGATCTGAGGTCGAAATTCAACAACAACGGGAAACGATCAGTCAGACCCCAAACCATAAGCCGAAGAGCTGCAAGAAATAACCAGTGGGGCCTCATGTCAAAATTCAACTGCAACAAGAAATAGCCACTGATAATTTAGGTCAAGGTTAAAAAAGACAGGAAGTGGCCCATCAGAGTTTTGGTCAAAGGTCAACTCACTGGTATATATAATAAGCAGACATTAATCGAACTTCACTCCACACTCGACGCAATACGCTTAACCATTTACGTGCTGACGATGTCACCTCGTTTGGTGATGATACGCTCGCAACCTAAATGCGAAGCTCGGCGAACACCCCAGTACATATATCCTCAACTAGTGCTACAAGCAATACAACCACTATCCCCAAATGTGGGTGGTAATTGTGTTTTAAAGCCGAGATAACTGCTGAACATTGATGCTTTTAATTTACTCATTTTCCGACAAGGTTGCCAGCGGGTTGTTTTGGCGAGTATTCTTTCAAATCGGGCCAAATTTATGCTTTATGTGCCTCGGAAATTCGAATATTCGATTCCAGCTCCTTTGTTCATTTGATTCCATTTCTGGGTAACTGTTGGCCCAAACGTTTCTCCCTCAGGGCCTCTGGTCATGTCGAAGCTAAATGTCGTGGTCGATTGAATCCCTGTGAACAGTCGCTTATGTGCTGTCAAACTCAATAAATCGGTAAAAGCCTGTCAATGCAAGCCGGAAAAGCGCTGTGTATTCACTCTATCGGTTTGCGCTCTAACGGACATTAGTTCACGTACCACCAAGAATGCGTTTTACGATACCCTCGATCCTCCGAAGCAAACATCATTTAAAAACTATCATACAGTCTGGCGATTTTGTTGCCCAAATTCCGTCGTCTTACCCTAGCAGAGGAACCAGTGGGTGGTATGCTTAGTGTCCGGCCACAACGCAGGGGTAAAAGACTGATACAACCATACACTTCGAGTACTACATTTTAACACAGAAAGAAACAATGTCAGGCGGAGACCGCCCTATGCATCTCAGTCGTGGACACCTCGTTGTTATTGCGGTCAGTTGTAGGTGTCACCACTCAATTAGAGACTGTCGTGCTTTCTAAGGTAACCTCTCAGAACATGCATGTCCGCTTCGTTTCGTTTGCCCTGAATTCGTAAATGCGAAATAATTAGTTGACATTCCTTCGATGAGGCTGTAAAGAACGCTTGCGAAGAGGCATTGGTGAACAGAATTGCTCAATGCAAATCAGATAGAGGAACCTTATGAACACTGGGAACATTTCGCAAGAACTGCGAGAGGTTTCTGTGGAGAGGTGCTCTCCGTAGGCCCTGTGTAGTTGCGGTAAAACTCGATTTCTGTCACGTCGATAAACCTCATGAACAAGCGCAGCTCGATTCCACTTGGTTCTAAATATGATGACGGTCGTGGAGAGGTTAAACGCAAGCTGACGAAAACAACAGACAAAGGCTGTGAACATCAATCGGTCGAACAACCTGCAAATAGCAGAAAACCGTTTTCCTTGATTTGTGGTTGTATTGCCCAATACCAATACGTCAGTTGTTCACGCTGATGGTTTACCGTCATAAAACCTTCAATATGAAGGCCAACCCTAACCGTGAGGAAACATCTGTCTATATCCACTTATTCAACATCAGGCCGTTATCCCTCGCAAACAAATAACCGAGCCGTAAGTGTAAATAAGGCGTTGGTAATGTGACTGCTTTTTTCCGGCTGTCGCTTGCTTGGGTAACACTATTCCATTGTCATGTAATGGTATTGGTCAGATAGTAGTGAGAATGGCCGAGGTGCATGCTGCCTTTGCCAACAGGCATCATCTGTGGCATCGAAATGATGTCCAGTTGTCGTTAAAAGGACGATTATACAATAAGTGTGCATTCAGTTTTGTTCTGTGGTTCGAAAACGGCTTGTACGCAACGAAGGTATCAACAGACTTGCTGTGTTTGACTGTCGTTGTCTTTGCCAGTTCGTCCACATGAGTGAGGTGATTGCATGCAGTCGTTCTCCAGCGCGTATTTCAAAACGATTGGAATATGTGATCACTTGGTTAAGTGATCATGTTGTATGGGCTGTGATGATTAGATCACTTACTCCGCGTATCAGCTGAACGTTTTCCGTACCGGTCATTATTTGATGGGCCTACCAATGGTTGGTCACAATCGCTGAATTGCGAAGCAACAACGTGGTAACGAAGTGTGAGAGCCCTGACTACTCCGTTGGATAAAGTGGGTAATGTCGCTGCCCAATTGGAGCCTCCTTATTCTCCCAAATCGCTGTTTAAAAACGCTATCTAAGATAGGAACGTACTACAGTCAATTGCGTACCTGTATTCATACTATTTGTAGTTCCTCTGCCTAGCGTTACTTTATCCATTTTTTATCCATTTTGGTAATTCTCCTTCCGGTTCGGTCACCGTTGTGACGAATGGCGCTTCGAGCCACAATATCTTCTGGTCGTGCTCGTTGTCGTTAGGAATGAATGAATATAACGCTAGGTGGGAGCAGCATTATTCATCTATTTTCATCTATTGATATTTCATATAGTGATTTTTCGATTGAATCTTATCTGCGCTAAAATGTATAGCATTTTACTTTCTCTCTCTTATCCAAAAATCCTCATCGTTCTACTCAAAACTTCCAAAGCATTTTGAAAGAACAATTTGTGATACAGCCTGTACATTTGTTTTCAGCTTTGAGACATGTCTTCGGGAACTGTTGCTCTTGATAGTGATACATAAAACATCAGTAGGTAGAGAAAGAATCTTGGAAATTAGCAAGCAAACAAATTCGCAAAAATAATAACTACCTTATGGATACAGCCTCACCATTGACTACCACATATTGCCGTACCCACTAGCGTTTCCAAACAACAATGCGAGCGTTAGCTTTGTCCAGCAAACTTTCAAAACTGTCATTCTGAATTTGGTAGACGTTGGTTTGCCTGATGCGATGGGATTACTAAGTACCCGATTTCTATTCAAAACCATTCAACAGCAGTCGAACGACCTAGCACCTTGCTTATCTGTGTATTTGTCTTCTGGTCTCACATTGCATGCGCATCCAGCTTTGACATAGCTGCTAGTTGACGTGTTCCTCCGTTAGTATGTTAACTGCTTCCCGTTGCAAGCCAAGTTATCTTGATGAACAACCTTAATCGGTTTTTTTCTGGGGTTACCGACCGATGCTTTGGATAACCAAACTGAGTTTTCTTGCAGGATAGGTATTAATCATGTGATTATTAGTTCTTAGCACCTGTATTCAGCAGTTCGGTTTTACTGCACGACTTTCACTGCTTCGTATTTGATATTATTCACGTCCGTTTGTTCAATCGTACACATCTGGTTTCTATGCCGGTCTGTCGAATCACCCGATATTTGTCCTCGAGGCAGATCTTATAGCTATCTGGTCTGCGCAGACCGTTTAGTCGCCAACTCGTTTGGTGGTCGTCTGGACTGTGTGCAAATACCTGCTTCATTTGCATTCATTTCGTTCACCTTATAATGCTTCTCATGGTTACAGGCCGCCCGGAAGGTGTTCCATATATTATCATGACCACATATGTCCAAATCTCTGCGGTCGCTTTACCTCCATGTGCCTATCCCCCGATACACACACGTGCCTGCGTTTTTTTCCGGTGATTAGTGTTTCCGGGTACATGTGCCTGTTTGGTCACCCTTACGTTGTCCAAACTGTCACATTTGGTTGTGATGGCTTTGCCTGATTTGCATGCCCACGGGCACACTTTGGATCCTTAGACATATTGTGTATGATTCGATTTGCTTATAGCCCTAATCCGATGGTCTTTCTACGGTTGGTCTGTTTACAAGTACTTCACTGTGCCCACTGCAGAACAGGTCAGAGCCGTGTAGGTTGTCAGTGGGATCGGTGTGATAACCCTTACGGCCGTAGTTTGAAGAACAGCTCAACTGACCTTAATGTTTTCAAGTTGAACATCACCCGCATTTGAAACTCGAGTCTAGTGCATCTTTTCGAAAGAGGCTGGCTGCACAGTCTATCTGAATGCGGGTGATGTTCAACTTGAAAATAAACCAAATCCCCGACTACTTATCAGTGACATTAATGTGATTGGATAATGGAATCCGAATGTGATGGTTCTTTTTTGAGACTGATACGTTGCTGGAACTTTACCCGTTAAAGTTTAGTGGATTTTCATTTCGAAGCCCTCTGTTGTCTTCTTTTGAAAAAGACATATCAGAACTGATCACTTTTTCTAACGGTTTGAGAACTCGAAAAAGGGCTTATCACCCACAATTGTTGTTTTCCAAAAGGAGGTTTGCAGTCCACATGACATCCGCAGACATGAGTCCGGTCCCTGCCGCGCCTAGGCTATTCACTGGCCTAATGTTACATGTTTTCGTCAAACTCGGATAGCTCTGCGGTAAATGAGAGGAACTCTGATTCGGTTGCGGGTTAGGTGGTTTTATAAAAGTTTGTTCATTCGCGACGAATTTTAGAAAAACCCTATTCTTGTGAATTCCGAATGGCCGCAGTGCATTTAGATTTGAGAGCTACGGTTGATCTAGCTGCCAGCCTTTAACCACTTCTTTCGCAGAGGAGTTGCGGTGGAATGCGTAAATACGTCGATTGTATACCCTGTAATTGAGGTGATAATTTATACGCAACTGCCTCAGGCTTTCGCTAGTCAAGCGTATCTGATCCCGTCCTGTGGTTAAACTTTGTTATCTTGGACCTTGCGAAGTTTCTTCTCCTTGGTAACTTGACTGGTTTTGTGTATGCAACCAATAATATTATTCTGCTCAGCCCCACTGTGATAGACGTGCTGATTAGGCTGGACGAACAAGACTATCTGTGTGGGATGGACGTTTTACTCTCAGACTGCTGCAACGTGTATTTCGATGACCAGATCGTTTTCATCCTTACCGTGAACCGCCTTGCTCCGACTGGTAACATCCTATCATCAGCTTGCGGCATTATTATGGCGGAAACCCGCAAAATTGCTGACGGAAAGACTTCATCTGTAGTATCAGAAGGACACCCAGTTGCTGAAAAAAAGGATTTGTTCGCAATCCACTTTTAAGTTTTGTTTCCGAGGGTGATTCGATTTGTTCAGTTTGGTAACGTTTCACGATCATTACTTCTCATTGTTCACTCGTACTACTTGAGCAGCTCAGTTCGGTTGCACGTGTTTCGAAATTGGTAAGTAACCAAAATGCCAAGCTAGATACAGTTGTGACGTCATAAAATTAGTCAGCTCTGAAAAAAACGTGAAGCAATCATTGTAACAGCTCGACTGAATAGTTATGACCCTCGGTTCTTCGTGGAACAACGTCATTAGGTGCCGCCTCCCAGTCGCTCAGTCGCATTACCGAACGTATACGTTATCCTGTGTTGAAATTAACTACACGCTTTGGTTCGTCCTATCGTTTGCGTTTTCTGCGGCCGAATTTTCCTCACCTAAATCTTGAATGAAAAATTTGAAACGTTAGGTTTGTCAACCCCTTTTACCGCATCATGCACTCTTTACCGAGTCCCTGGCTCCCTGACAAAGGTAGCTACCAGCAAGCAAAAACGGGGAATCGAATCGGAAAGTTAGTACACTGACCAGACAAGCGCCCTGCACGGGTGCATGGAGCAGCCGATTTTGAGGTTTGTCTTCATCAGCTCACTGTGTCTTCCCTGCTTTGGGACCGACTGGTCCTAAACATCTGTTACCAAGGTTACTGTCGAATGTAGTGTATAATTGTAATCAGCGGCGCCTGTGTGAAGAATTTATTATATTCTGACTGTAATAACCCGTTTTTACGTTTTTTGTGCTATGTGATATCATGCTTATTGCAGTGCCAAACCTTTAAGTAGCCGTAACGTTCACAGCTCACTTTTCAAAACGGCCGGCGAATTTTAGTGGTCCACTGTGCGAATCTTGACACTCGTTCTCTTTTGACTAGTCACACTATAGCCAATAGGTTTTCTTGGAGTTGTACTAGTGCTGCTGACATTGTGACGTAAACTTGTGATGTGGTTGTTGGTGCGCTCACGTACGTGTGTTTGTGTGAGTATATGTCCTTTTCTAGTCTGTGTAGTCCATGTATTATTTTATTGCTGAAGTATCTAATGAACGCAATGCACTTGGTGTTTGCATCGTGAATAAATGTTACTTAGGTCCACTCCCTTCTCTGTTGGATGTGGTGGGTACTGGTGAACAGTGCAGTTGTGCGTTTTCACGTTCAGTTTCTTTTGTTAACTCGATCGATCGAACTTATGCTTTCTGTGTACGATACTTTAATTTGGATTGAATTTAGAAAAGACCCAACTGCGAGAAATCTGGACTAGAGCTGGATTCGGACCAGCGACAGAAACAGCATACCAAGACGCAGTAAGCGTTCTGCTAGCCTAGTTACGCCGGATTTTACATTTGGATTCAGTTACCCACCCAATCCTTTGTGCAATATGGAGTTCTGGTGGACCGACTGTCCATACTGGGTTTATCGTGTAATTCACGCTAGAATCCACCGGCGCCACTGTTGACCATTGCATTTATGTTACTAATAAGTAGTATGACGGATTCCATCATTTACAAGGATTCCACTCGCCAAAAATCTGGGCTTCCACTGAGCTCGAACTAGCAACAGAAACGACATACTCGAACGCATTAAACCCCCTAATAGCTGAGCTAAAAAGCCACTCTGGGAGCCCGGAAATTTCGCACTTAGATTAAATTGAATCGCTGAACTCTCCCATCAACTGATACTGTTTGATTATCCTGATTGGTTGTCTTTTGAGTATGTTTACTCATGAGTATTACTTCAGCACATACGAATCTCTAGTATGTACAAGTTGACTAGTTTTGTTTACTTTCGATTACGTATCAATTTATCAGGGACTTTGATTTCTGTAAGTTAAACTTTACTCACATTTGTTCGCGGCAAACTTCCCGGCCGGACCTCATCAAGTTTAGCTCCGATTATGGCTCCAACAATTCAACTACTTGTCTTGACCATCAATTAGGTTTCTACGACAACCATTGACCTTACATTTAGGCGCCTAAAATCCGAAGCACATTCTTTTATGAATAATGCCATCAGCTCCGATCAATGACCCCGCGAATAGGCCTTCTCGGTCTCGCTGGGCTCTTACATCTCACTTAACCTGTTAGTGAGTAGTCAGATGAAGCGTGGGATTATGATGAGTTTGTTTACCTTCGCTTTTTGTTTTGCGAACGACCGACTTGGAAGTTCTTCGTACATACCTTAGGATCTGTCGGCTCCCCTAATTGGTTATCCACTCGGACGTCATTCTGTGGGAGGTAGGATTTTAAATTAGAGTTCTCGATACCTTGTTGTGGTTACTTTTCCAACTTATTCAAACTTTTATGGTCTTGATTTGGGGGTTTCTTTGTTCGTTATCGGCGTCGGTATTCAATGTTGATACCTTATCGTAAAACAGCTATGTAAAAAGTGGTGTTTATGAGGTAAATTAAAATCAGACCCACTTGGAAAAAGTGGTATCGTGCATAAACTTCCCAAGTGTTTATGTTCAGCTACTCATAGCCGGGGCGTCAGTGCCTTACAAGCAGTGCGTTTCTACAAACTAGTGGTTCATTATCGTGTCATGGTACAGTGGATTCCTGCTAATTGTTGTTAAGTTTTCACTTCGCAATCAACAGCAAACCTCCCCTCTAGTTCACGTCACAGAGTTCTGCTATCCCCTGTCTCTTGTACAGTCCCCATTCAAAAGCTAGTTAGCTAACGTGGCTTCCTGTTTCTTGAAACAAATACGGTCCACAGTTTCTAACTTATTAGGTGTCATAGTACGTTCCTCAAATTGGTTGGATTGTTTATTTATGGTGCAAAAGTTAATGCAGTGGGTTGAAATCAAATACCATGGTGACCTATCTATTATTTGCCATCTCTCTCCAGTCCTTGTAAGTGTGCCTTAATATACTCTCATTTTCGTGTCGTCCGCTCTGTGCATTTATTTTCTGCTTCTGTCTTACAGACCTTAAGCAGTTTAGTTCCCTTTTGTCAACACTTTGTGTTTGTTTCTTTCGGATTGGATGGTCTTCCAAATCACAGCCGTGCGCTCGCTAGTCGATTAGATGTTCTGGGCTTTTTCCAGCTTGGCATTTGGAATAGTGTTGACTGGTTGGGCTCATACAGCCCATTTCCGGATTTGTCTGTCACTGTGACTGAAGCAAAAATGTGTCTGTACATAACCCTCGTCACAGGTGGCCTACACTGTACCACTTACACATCCCATATCTAGTAACACCCGAAAAAGTAGGCCCGGGAGGCGTGTGAGTGGATGCTGTTGTAGTCCAGCCGAATAATGTTGGACAATCAGGTGGTAGGCTGGTATAAAAGTGGGGTCCTTATCTCTCGGAGGTGAAGAAAAAATAATGAAGACCTCAGTGATGGGATCTAAGTTGGGATGAAAGATTTGGGAACTATTGGGTAACAAGTATTTCAATGCTGGAGCACATATTGCTGCGTTATAAATGAGATTGAGGAGAACAACAAAAAGTATGATCTGCGAACCTAACAAATCCTCCATCATGAAATCTATTAGCAGAACTAAGAGAAATGAACTATAGCAGACTACCGCGATCTCGACTACTCATAGGAGTGAAAACATCTAACATGCTCGCCTCGACGATGCTGCGCTGTGATCCAAGACGCCCGAGACATTCGCGCTCCGTTCGACACAGCGCCGTAATATCAGGCCATGTGACACCCTTCGTTCATTTACATACCAAACGCTTGAATTCACGGTCACACAGCTACTACTCGTTAGAAGAACTTGTAACACTGGATTCCCTATAATAATTTCATCAGTAAAGAAGGAAGACGTTGCAATACGTTAACATTTCGTTTACTCTCATCAGTCCCACACGTAAAACGCAAACAATTAGAGATAGACAGGATATGGACACACCCACACCAAATGAAGCCGTTACTCGAAATCCCGCATCATCGATTGCTACGTACCATGTTAGCTCCTTCAAAATATTGTTACGCAACCAGAACCTGAAGCTACTGGCCTTTAGCGAGGCTGTGTTGATCAGAACTCATTAGCCGGCGCTGTGTATAAAAGTGGTTGGAGCAACCCATCGGATTGCCGTGGTGTCGATTACAATATTTGGCGTGAATGTATGCGTGTCTGCACCCTGTCTGTCTCTAATTGTTTGTCGTATACAACCTGCATGTTTTGCGCGTGCAACTGGTGAGAGTAAACGAATCATTAGCATATCTGCGCTGATGATGCTACTCATTAAATTTTCAGACGCCCGTCGGGGTTGCTCTCCATCGAGCTGTCCGGTTCAGAGCTGTGTCCTCCCGTGAAGCATTCTGATACTACAGTTTCTGATCTCCATGATTTTGTTTGCGTGCTTTGAGCCACATGTAAAATAGCTGTTGCAGAATCCGTTCGTCTGCCATCCGACGGGCTTGTACCAGTCAGGATAGGTTCAGTCCCGTCTGCGTCTACCCACCGAATTGTATAAATGCTCGGAACCATGTCTAGTTGCCTTTTGACACTGCAGACGAAAGTGGTTCAGATGTCCCGTATTTCGTTGTTACGATGTCCAAGTTTCATCACCGTACAGTAACATGGATAGCTTGATTTTTATTTTTGGACTGTGGTTGTTCTAGACACGTTCTTCCAGACGCCTGTGAGTGGCTTTAGCGTTGATCGCATAAGTTCGTAATTCATGGTCCACAGTCAGGTCTGTCGACAGATTTCTACTCGAGTGACAGAAATCTGTGTATCTGTTCACAGCGTCTTACCGATGTTGGTATCCGAACCAAACTTGGCTACCGCCATCACGGGAGTCGTGGTCACTCACCGCAGTCACATTGCGCAAATATTATACTGACATTGGAAATGACGAGTTACATAACATGCTTGGAGCACTGAAGCGCCTATCATTCGGCAGCAGCCGCTTGTGCGGTGTTCTTTTTGAAAGCCGTCCTCTGCGTTTTGGGGAGCAACTTATCACTGCATTTAAGCTTAGGCTTACTACTGGGTCCAAAAAACCCTCTTCTACACCAGGCTCATACACGCACGCTCGGGCGTGCACATCCGGAACCTTCATCGACACTGTGCCACTCATTCTTGCCAGCCTCTCGTTGTCGAGCCCAAGCGTTCGAACTTGTTTGCTTCCCACTGTGCACCTGTTCTGGGTATTGCCGTGAAGGCTGTGTCATTTGGCTGAGGGAACTGGTTCCGAGCAGATGTCGCTCACGAATCAGATTGGTGCGATATTCGCAAATGGTGCCTCTCCTTTCAGCCGTGCGTCTTTACTGTTAATTCCCATCTTGTTTGGGCATATCTCTTTTTCTTTTGAAAAGACGCAAGTTGTTGCTGTTTTCCTCATCTTCGGTTTTTGAATCGGGTGAACTGCTCGTTATCCGACCAACGGCTCGTTTTGCTTATCTTCCCTCACATTCAGGTTTAACGAACGTACCTTGATCCAATGGACCAATCTCGACCCCGTTGGGTTGCTTGAGAAGTTGCAGCGACGTTATGGAAATCATTCGCGTGCAGAGATCAGCACGCTAATCAGTCTGTTCCACGCTGCAGGCGTCAGCCATGGCTATCTGAATCGGACATGTCTCGATCCCACTGACTTAGCCTGCCCCATTTCGGCTCCTAATTATCGTGACACTGTAAGCAACTTCTCTAATTGCTTGTCTGTTATTGTTCTGTTGCTGTCCTGTTTCTATTTTTCCCCAGTGATCTTATCTAACCGTCCTAGACCTGTATGGCTAATTAGTATGGTCGACGGTCGTCCAGGCCTCCAACTTATCGGCTTTGCGTGCCCTGAATTTCACCCTGGAGACGTCTGCTACACAGATAGTCACCTCCGAATGAACGATCGTTATGCCATTAGGTTAGCTGCTGTTGTAGAGGCCCTTGCAACTCCTCATTACGTAGTATGAACATGCCGCGTCGATTTACAGCCTCCTCGATGGAGGACATACCCCATACACACGCACTCACGTGTTTTGGAGCCAGCTACAACTGTCTAAACTCGGCGAATATGTGCACGGCCAAGCGTGACTGTATCAAGTCAGGTGCATGCTACAGGGTTTTGGGACACGTGCGCGTATTCCAGATACACGCACACTACGAAGCAACCGAGCGGACAACTATATGAGCGAGCAAGCAAACCAACGAACGAACGAACGCAGAAAAGCATACGAGAGCTGACGTCTGTTTACATTGTCTCACACCGGGACCGTATCGATTCCATCGGCTGTCATATGACTAGGTCAGTGTAAGGTGGCAATGGTAACCGCCTTACGAACGCCCGGTGCCGTACGGGCACTCTGCTCCCTACTGCCTATGGGTAACCATAACTAAGTACATGCATACATATGTGTGTGTGTGCACCTACACACACAAAGTTTGGTCAGCCACTTCTAATCGTGATCGCTTGCGATTTCCGGCTGCAAACTAGAGCGCCGCGCAGACTTTCGTAGTCACACACACACAAATGAAAACATACATGAAGCGATACGTTACAAAGTGTTGTTTTAGCGAAACACTGTCTGTGGCTATTGCTTATGCGCAACATTGATTTTTTTCTGTCACAGATACACATTCTGATTGCTTTGACCTCCGTTTTCCCTACTCATATATATATATATGTATATATATATATACCCGATAATGCTCATGTCGGATCAGACCGTCACGCCACCCGTAGCTCTCTTGTCAACTTCACTTCTCTCGAACCACGGATTCAGTTGTAGATTGTAATCCAACTGTAGCGAGCTCATTCAGATCACGAACTCGGTCGTCTGTTAGCTTGTCCTCAAGTCACATCGAGTGGTTTCAAATCGCCGATGGTTCTGCAATTCTGCTGAAAATGTTTAGCACATAAATCCTATCCAAGTTAGGTATCGTTTTGAATATCTGTTGTCGATCTTAAGAACCTGTCGGGGTGCTGTTTGTTTGTGATAAGGTATGTCTTTCAGTATTACGCTTGTGATCACTAGATTCCGGCTTGTCCCGTCACTTTCGAATCATACGAATGGTGGTAGGAAAGCTGTTGTGTTCATCGAATCTCTATACTTTCCATATAGATGGAATCATCAGAGATCCGCACTCGATGCTTACCTAGAACAGTGACATCGACGGTGAAAGCGAATCGAGTAGACCGCAGTAGTGAGCTGTTTAGTATCAACAAGTTTCAGAAAACGAAACATATATCAGGACAGTTAAGACACTGATTCTCCGTTGTCGAAACCAATTTGAACCCAGCCGTCGGAAGCAGGATAGTGGCGATCATTCTCTGAAACCGTTGTTTCTAATCTTGTATGTACCACGTAACTTGCGGTGCCTGGTCTCAATTATGTCGTATTGATTGGTAAACTGCATGAATCATTCAAAAGAAAATACTGGCAAAAGTTTATCAACAGCCTCCTGTTTCTGTGCGATAATGTTCCGGTTCATTCTTCCCTAATCATACGGCCCGCTGTCTGGGATGGGCGTCGGGTAACTAACTCACCTGAAGTGTTCCCTAAGTTTTTTTGCTTGTGTCGTTTCAAAGAAAAGAGCTTCATGGAAAGAACTGCAGTAGCTAAAAGAACGTGTGAGGTCGGCGTCAGAATAGGGGTCGACATTCCAGAGGTTTTAGGAAGGATTAGGTACAGCGGCGTTTACCAGGTTTTTGTTAAAATGTTAATTGTTTAGGACTTCAGTCGTATTATAGCTACTCCGCTAACGTTTTGACTCCCATTCGATATTGTTTTTTTTGTGCGACTTGTTCGCGTTAATCACATGCCCTGTGTATCTTTCAGCCCCCCGACGTATCGAAAATTCTTTCCGGTGGATGCCCTGGATTTGCTGGCAATATGTTACATTGGCCTGAAGAGATCATCGTTGGCGGTCGTGTGCATAGGTCAGCATCCGGCGTTTGCGTGGATGCATCGCATAATAACCCTAGCGCAATAGTTGGTTCGGCACAAACGGACTGTACCAATCACTCCGTGTCCCCACCATTGCTTGTCAGAGCCAGTGCGCTTCAGTCGCTCATCATGTTACGCTCCCCAAGAGACTTATATGATGCCGTACGTTTCAGCGATCCGTACAAATACGAAGGTTGGACTTTGGCCGATGCACAGCACGTGCTAGACGAATGGCGCCGTAACTTTCGTCGCGTGAGTCCACACTGTTTCCTTGCTCTCTGAGTGATCTGGTAACCGTTTTATAGTTACTGCTTGCCTTCTGTGGTATATGTGCTTTTTTCTATCACGAATGGGTTGCAGTAAATCAAAGTAGATCGCTTCTGTGATTAGACGTAATACAGACTTACCGTTGCTGATGATTGCAGTGACTGTGTTTTCCGTGCAAACGTCTCTCGGATACAAACAACCATGATTTATGACCCGTGATAAGCAAGTAACACCTATCTGTGAGTGTGTTTGACGTGTGTGCGCACGCATGTCTATATGGTTCTGATCATAGTAGCCCTCTTTCCTCAATCTTGTGTGGTGAAGGTTTTGTTTGCTTCTCTGCTCGATTTCTTCTATTCCTTAGTCCTATCCACAGTGCAATAATATGTAACCTACAACCAACTACTTTCTGTCATATGTTTTCAATATCTTTCTTCCCAACGTGGATCTTACCACTGGACTTCCTATTTTTTGTTTCCGAGAGATGAGGATTTCATATTCATACTAGCCTACCATCTGGTTAACCAATGTTGGTCCACGAATGCCTCAACTCACAGTCACCTTTGTTAGGTATCTGCCGAACAGTTTTACTGTTACCTACCCAAAAACCATTCTATGGTACATGAAATTTGTTCTTTTAAGCTGTGTGTCTCAGAATATATTTCAGTTTCATTGCCATCCAATGCATCATTCTGTTTTGTTTCTTTCTACAGCTAGTGATCGAACATAACGTGGGACTTCAGGCCAACAATTACAACTGGAGTTTTTATGCATTCACAGACAATTCTTTGCGAGATCTACTACGAGAGATGACACTTCGGATTGATCCCATCAAAATCGTTGGATGCGTTCTGTTGGTGGTACGTGTTCCTTTCCTGTTCTGCCAATGTTTGACTAATCCAACCAACGAGAAATCACTGATCTGTTGTACTGGCTGACATGTTAACCAACCTTGACTGGCTCTATGTTTCGAAATTTTATGATTCTGTTCGACGTGATTAGTTCCAACATACCCTTAAGCGGTAGCCTATCCTCTAGGCTTCTCTTCGTAGCTTTCGTTATTGTTCAGTATGCTTCGGTTGACTCTATCCGTCGGGTTCACTTCACATGAGACGTCTGTCGGTCAATCCTGAGACCTTCCAGAACCCAACGCCTTGATTTCGAGTTCTTCCAAGCTTACAACTAATGTTTAGAGAGAGGATTCATTGTTTAGTTCAAAAATTTACCTGCCCGGTATGCCCACTGTATAGTTTACGATTAAATGTTAACTTTTTCGTCTCTATACGTCATTTTTATAACGGTCCTGCGACTACTTTGCTGCATATGGCCAGGACACTGACAAGTCTTAAATGAACGTATTAAACCTGATCCAAAGATGTGATGACATGGTGATTGACTTCCACTGTTGCATCCTGCTAGGATCCATGATATCAATTTGGTCAAGTGTTTCTGCCCTAACCATCCTAAATTAATCCGGCTCAGTTTGCCAGCCTAGTTCATTGTACCCGGTGCTCGCGTTGCCTGATCTATTCTATGGAAGTGAGTATTCTGTGTTCTAGGTGAAAACTGATATTTGCACTACACCTTAATTTTGTCCCCATCTATTTTTGTGCTTAGTTTGAACTGTCTATATATGGTACTCGCTTCATAGTTGCCGTTTTGTTCTACAGCATGATCAGTTATTCCTGCTCTGAATGATTTTTCCATCTCACAACATTTCCATCCTCAGTTTCTCTATGGCCTGGTATGTCTCTTGGACTGGCGCGATCCCGTCCAATCTCAGTGTTGGCTTGCGCTATCTGGTCTGTTGCTCACAGCACTCGCTTCGGTGGCCGGCCTGGGAATCTGTGCAGCAGTTGGGCTACCGTTCAACGTTCTCACTATTCAGGTGAGTAAATAGGATTCAATCCCTGATAACGGCTGATAGCGATGCCGTCCTAGTGGTATGCATTAGGAAAGCAGTCCAGCTACAATTCCTTAATTAGTCTGCATGGTCTTTCGAGCGAAATGACACTGGAATCGTTCTTCGCTGATAATTACTAGGTATGTTCATTTTCCTTGTCGATGTTGTCTGCGCTGCAATTATTCTCAGTACATAGTGTTTCCATTATCTTTATAGGCGTTGGTCCGATGGGAATAAGCGGCGGGGCCGGGAAAAATACACGATCTAGATCGGTGCTATCAGTTGTCGCTTTTTTTCGGTTCACTCTGTGTGTGTAGTGCAATCTGATTGATAATCTATCCTGACTACAATATTCACACTGGCACTAACCCCACGTTGATTCCATTTTCTCAACAGGTCCTACCATTTCTACTCATGGGTCTTGGTGTGGACAGTGTGTTCACGATAACCACTTGTTACCACTGCTGTCTCATTCGTCGAACTTCGCCATCCGTGACCATTGGCGCGCTTCCCGCTCGAACAGTACCACCCGTACGTTACTTTCCGAATAACCCCCTAATAGCACCCTTGTAATAATAGTCTGTTGATCGAACTGTAGATGACTTTCTTATGCCAATTCAGTTGGCTTACCAACAAAAATCGGTGACGTCAGGTTTACTAGGTGGAGCTTGTCCTAGCTTGTGCATGTGTGGTTGTTCCACCGATCAAATGATGCCACTGTTAATGGCAGATATTGCCACCACCCATTCATAGTGAGCATTGTCAGTAATCCTCACTCTGTACGTGCTGTCGTTTTGACAGTTAAGCATATTTGTGATATAGTCACTCTTATCGAGGGTGCAGATAATTAGTTAGTGCACGCCACTCGTGATATGCTTCTGACTGTTCTGTTCATATCGCGTGTAGGCAATTGTTATGCGAAATGTACTCCATACTCACCGAACTGGTGGCCTCCCCTCACTTTGAATGTGGCTAAGCTTTTGGTCGCACTTTGTTACTTCTGGGAACTGAATTACCTACCTGATATCAGGCTACTCTCCACCAGACTACGGTAACCGCCCTGTTCTCTTCCAGTTGTTCCTGAGGTACTTGTACCATACACTGACGACTACGTCTACCGGCTGGAGTAGGCTTTCACCGTTCTGGTATTGCTTAACTGTGCGACGTAACCTGTTGAACACATTCAGTCGCATTTGAACCTTGTGAATAGGATGGCCTGAGTAGCGCATACACTCCATCGGATGTTAATAAATCCTTCACCTTCTAATATATGTATTTGGTGTTGACTATCTCTGTACAGTCCATTGTCCAAGTAGCACTTTTGCATACATCGCCTCACATGCGTTGTTTTCTATAGGCTCCTCTTGTATTTCTTCCTGTGGTTCCGTTGTCATTTCACACACGGATAAAGCTAACCGCTGTTTGAATTTGGCCCTCTGTTTTGGCATCCACGTTGACTTTTCGGCTTAAACTACTCTGATCGACTGTTAAGGAGTACAAACACGACATCGCTCAGATCGCAGCAACCGCGATTAAATGTGTTTATCACTCATTATTGGAATTCTGCGTTCATTCCCAACGAGTCTTTTTTGCTATCTGAACGGAATCTAAGAGACCACTGATTCTGGGTTGTTCAAACAAGTTTCGCTATTACGACCACTGGTGATTCATCCATAACGATTGTGAACCTGATCGAACGGTAATTTGACTCGAGCCACCGGTCACGGCAACAGTGACCCGGTGAGCAGAATGAAGAGAGGCGAAACAAGTGGATAAACTAGATTTAAACGGTGAAGTACACATGTGAAAACAAGCTCGTCATTGACTGTCGTCTCGGATAGTGTTCCTAATCAACGACTTCAGTAATCACAAAGGGCCTAATCGTGCAAATGACAGCTACCAACGAGATATTCATGATATCCGTATCTCATGTTTACTTCACTGTTTCAACACCTGATTTTAACCACATATTGGTAGCCTCAGTAAGTAAAGCCGAGTACGGTAAATCTTTGGCTAACAAGCGAAAGGCATGATCCATAATCAGAAGATATTAGCGCCAATAAAAATACAACTATAACAAGTAAATATCGGTGTTCCATTATGTAAGCGAACAACAAAGTGATTGGACTCATCGAAATGCTGATAGCATTGTACAGATTATTGCTGTAGATCACTGATTGGACAAGTGAAGTCTTGCAGGGTGTGACGGAGAGAGGAGCTGATGTGAAAATGACCCTTGATTTGCAATTATTTTGTTGTATGAAATTGTACAAGCCCCGAAGACCACATGCACTCGGTGTGACGACCGTGTACCGCTTAGTTCGTGTCACCGAGTCCGAACACGATGTTTTGCGTGATTCCCGTTTCACACTTCTAATTACGTGAACACTTGTAACAGGGTCCGATGGTTTTTTTGGTTTCACACTGTTCGTGACCTATGATAGTCCTAGACAATGAGCGAGATAATGTGTGCGGGGTGAATGTGAGTCAGGATTGTACAAACACCGGCTGTGTTATCGAGGTAACGTTACAGTTTGGGATGTAGGGTAAAAGAACATGAGAAGTCAAACCGCTTTGAGGTGTCAACTACGACGTATCAACGCGGTTATCAGTGTGGACATGAATACAAATGTATCAAAAATGTACCACTTATAAGTGTGCGGTCAAGAAGACACCTACAAGCTCACTTTGATGGGTCGCTGTTCCACTGCGTGCCCAATCGCACTTGTTCACTACCTAACACTCCGTCGTAACGGTTCTCGTCTACCATTTACACGGTTAAGGGTTAGGTTACCTGACAATGTCCATCCTTATTTGATTTTGCACACCGCATGACAGCAAACGTTTTGTGGTGTGAAAGCTATATTCTTTTTTGTAACAACCTATACATTGATCTACGTAGGACACTGCATCGACAGAGTTAAAGCCTTAGAAAGTACCTGCCAGGACAGTACCAACCTCTGGTTGCTAAACGTTGCTGCTTAGAGAATAGGACTTGTTTTCGCACTCGGGATAATGGATATCTGTGATCAATCACTAAAGACTCACAGATGTAAGCGGTTTTTTGAACGCATTTTAGGGAGGCCGGCTAACTGTCTGCCACACAGAGTGCCCGTTGCCCAAGCCAGCTGACATAAGGTACTAAGTGGATAAGTGGTAGCTTGGTATAAAGAAATGAGTTGTCCACCAGTAGGCTAGCCACTTCAGGTCGCTTTTTTCTCGGTTGTGATTGAAGACTTAAAGATATAACATTTACTCGGCTCCACTGGCATCGATATTGTTTGACTGAGCTCTATGTGAGGTAAGTGCAATTGCTAGAAAGTACATGGAGGCTACTTCACAAATGCTGCCTTACTCTCACATCCGCTTTGGTTGTTTGCGTGTAAAGTGTAGATACCTCAATATCTCGTGGTTGAGTTTTAACATAAAAAAACTGTTGGGAATTAGACCTCATCCCTACGGACAAGGGCTTACTTTTTCTCGTGGCCGTATGCGGACGTAGCATCAGCGCTAACCACTGTGTTGTTGTCAACCTATTATGACGATTATTTCCCCCATCGCGTTTCATGCTGCTTTCTAATATCCGAAGGATAATTGTGACCAATGATATTGAGCTTTGAGAACGTATGTGTATATGCACAATTCAAACCGCTTGTCGATTATATGCACTTTTCTGGTCTAGTAGTACGAATGCTGAACACACGGTTACTGGTTCCAGCCACAATTACTTCGACTGCTATTTAGACTTGGACAACTTGACAGTGTATCCAGTCTACGTGTGAATTAATGTGACAACAAGTGCTTTATCGCGTCAAAACGACGAACACAACTTAGCTGACATTGATTTGATCGCTTTCGAGAGAGCGCAATGATAAGAGCACTGGTTTTCCGGTTCAACTTTCCAGATTCGAAAGTTCTCACTCATATTTGCCCCTGATTTGAAATCTGACCAGAAAATGGGCCACCATACCGCCCATGATAGCAAGCACTGTTTCCATGCCTATACTAAAAGCTCGAAGTGCTTTTTTCCAGTGGTATACAAGCTGTGGCTCATCGTGCTGCAAGCTTCTCGAAAGATTAATTGTTCTTTCAAATTCAGCCCCTCCGGTCATATGCGCTTAACGTATAAGTACAACTACGCCAAAGAACCTTTTTATTTTTCTCTCTAGGGCTCCTGGACATCTAATTCGTCCATTGCCACCTGTACGTCATCATCCACGGCTTCGTCGATTTGCACGAGGTCCTCGTCGGCTTTGTCTCGTCAGGCCCCTGTGTTAGCTGAGCACGGGCCAGGCTTACTATTTGGAACAATCGCGCTTTCCGGGGCTTTTTTTTCTGCCTCGTACATTCCAATTCCGCTGATGCGCCAATTTTGTCTGCAGGTGAGTTCTTCACTCTTGTGCTCTCTCACCTTCTCCCTTCTTTCAGGAGGTTCACAAGAATGTCTGTGGCTGGTTCACATGTTTACAGTGGGAATGATCTATTCGCGTTCTGTTTACGGTCTTTGTCGGATTGACGAATGAACAGAAAGAACCAGGTGTCGGCCGCGCTGTTGGCATTCGACCACCCACCTGGCAGCGGACTGAGTGCGAACTGTGACAGCGGCGTACAGTGTATGCGACGGCCGCACTAATCCACATGGTCGGTACATTCGTGTTCATACTGGTATACGTCACTGTCGATCGCGCTGGCTTGTGACTAACGGACAGGGAGATGGTTTTCGGGGTGGGCCTGCGCGCGCCGCTGTGCACAAGCGTGTGTGGTCTTTTGGCATCCCGTGTCTAGTGGTCTTCGGTTTTAGCTATCCGTGTGGCACACAGACCACCAAACGTGTTTTATGCTTGTGCCCGATTGTACGTTTTGTCTACTCTGCCTGAAGCCATCGTATCTTACGGTACCCACCACTTCATGTCTCTTCTTTTCACATCTGTCTCGTTATGCACACCACTTGTATGCTGACACTCGCGCAAGTCCACCGTCATTCTTTCTGCGTGGACGAGTTCTGTGCACATTTGTCTAGTCAAATTCCGCATGAAACGGTAGTAACATCTGGGTGGTTGCACGCAATTTCTGTCGGTATAGCATGATGCCGCCTGTTTGACTGCGACATACGCGTTTGACTCTCCTCACCAGGTCCCGGCCAATCTCGAGCAAACATTTTCCCGGCAAATCAGGTTTATTTATCAGCTTCATTGCTCCCTAACCACTATGGCGCTGACATTTGACACTCATCAACAGGTTTCTCAGTTTTGCTTTTCCTTAAATTTCCATACATTTCCTGGTTAGTCTTTGGCGTAACGGAAACTCTGAAGACACTCGTACTTACATCCATTTCTATAACCTGCCAATTCTGTGGTTATTGTTTAGTATCAGCTTACTGGCGAGAGGCATCCACCGTCCTCAACCATCGCTTTTTCCGCGCTATTTCTCGTTCGGATCACTGCTTGAACGGGGTGAAGATGCGTCATTGTGACCAGAGCCTTTCACGCACTTGTTTGGGGGTCTAAGAATTCTAGGTCACTCCGTGTTTTTCACGTGACCGCTTGCCTATTATGGTCAATCTTGTTTTGAAGCAGCCATTATTTGACATTTGTATACAACTGCTGTAAGATTTAGAGGTTCACATAAACCCTGACGGTCTAGAACATATTGAACATAAATGACCAGCTTCTAAGGCGTTTCTTTGGTATCGGAGCAATTCTTAACAAAGATTTGCGTTTGTCTCACGTGTTTTGCGACTTGTTATTTGACTTGACGGTGGCGCCAACAATGTGTGAGTGACTTGTCTCGTGGACCGACTCTTTACGCATATTGGTTTATTTTTCATGACACTGGTGGATTAGTGTCCGCTTGTTATCAGTCGGTCACACTGTCTTTCGTGTGCATGCTTCTGAGTACTGTCAGTTTCTGGTCCAAGTTTCAGTTCAGTTGTTCACTCCCACCCCCTTGTTTCTATCAGGCTGGTACGCTCGTGCTTGTCCAATCGACCAGTTTGATATTTCTCTTTCCTGCGCTGCTGAAATTGGATGGCACCCGTCGTAACGAACGACGTCTCGATGTGCTCTGTTGCTTGCAGCAACCGCGTATGGGCGCCGTGACTGTCCGTCATCATTCCCATCCTCATTCTACCGACGCGGTTCCGAGTGCATCGTCTGATCTGCCAGCGCAACACACGTGTTTGCCTCAAACACCGCTTCGCACCACTTCGCATCGCACGACCTGTCCTGGTGTGACACGTTCACATAGTTGCACTGCTGAAATGGATGCTTGTGCCTGCTCTTCCATTCAGGTCAATGTTGTAAGCCACGTGACCGAAGGTGCTGGTTCCAGTACATCCCCAATGTGCCACTCGACACCAAATGATGTTGTAAATAAACCATGCCATACACTTCGCACGACTGTCACCCTCACCGGACCCAAGCGAGATCCCGTTATCCGCGTGAGTGATGATCATCGCTGTCGGCGTGTACAACGTCGATCTGATGCTGAAGTTCGAAAGGTCAGTTTTATGTACATAACCCAAACCTGTCATTTTCGACCTTATTTGTGTACGTACTTCAACCAGCAGTTTTGCGTTTATTTGACCGGTATTTTATCACACCTCTTTTTGTCTGCTATCTCCAGCCTACTCGATCCTCGTTGCATCCAAGTCCATGTGGATACCGTCTACAGTGTCACGATCAGCCTGTGCCTGAACAATACGCTCAATTGGTCCTCCCAGAACGTCAGTATGAACATTCCAGCCCGGGCGCACCTTGCTTGGTTCGTTTCGCACGACGTCTAGCTCTCTTGCTCACTTTTCACTGGATTGTTCAACTGATGGTCTGTGTTCTGGGTATTGGTTTGTTCGTAGTCGCTGGTGTGCTGACGCGCTCCCGCTTGAAACTGGGTCTTGATTGGTCCAGTTTAGCTCCGATGGATGCCGTGGAGCACGGGTTTGTACGCTATTCCGAGCGGTATTTCGGTCTACATAATTTTCAGATAATCGCCCGTGGAACCGATCTTCCTGGCTCTCGTTCGATATCCTCTCTGAATGGAATCATAAGGACCGGGATCCCTGCTGACACTGCGAGTTCACCTACTTCAGCCGCTCTCAAAACCAAAACGCGAATGCGAACCAGTTTTGCAACCGTCGGTCGAGGTATCGACTTTCCAATGCAACAGCGCCAATTATTGAATCTATATACACGTCTAACGAAACTTCCTGGCGTGGTATTAGCAGGACATCGGTTTTGGTTGGAGGCGATGCGGGATTGGCTCCAAATGGTTCAGAATGCTTTTGATACCGATCGTAGCTTGGGTCTTATATCTCCGACCGGTCACTGGAGCCCGAATGCAAGTGAATTAGGTGTGCTGGGTTTGCGCCTAATTGTGCAAACAGACCGAGGCCCTGAACTTAGTCGGGTAAGTGTTTCTGTTTTGTGGAAACGATGTATCGCCATATTGAATTAGTTGTATATTATGGGTTACTTGGGCCGGACACAATCCGGTAAGAATAAAACGAAGATTTTCCACTTTCTGGTTGCGGGATCAAATCCCGTCCAGCACGGAAACTTCCACCGAACTTTGACTAGCTTGTCCACTGACTACCCAATCCATATTTCCGTTAGTTTTTGACATAAGTTCAAGTTTATTTTTTGGTCAGACCTGTACCACCGATACATTGGGTGGTTTAGCTATCCACACCTGCTCTTTGAGTCACGTATGGATGTCGGGCAGGGAATAAGGACTTGCACTGCAATCACTGGGCTCCTACTTAGATGATTGTGTAGTAAAAGGGAGTGTTGGTCCGGGGAGTAGGCAAACGCTAGGCCACTGAGTAGAAATGAATTTAGCACATCCCCCCAAGCCATATTCTGGGGTTATTTATTGTGCGCAATACGTCAGTTGACTTTCCAGTGACCCTGTGTTTGGATTTATCGCAGGGTCAACACACGTTCATCGAATAGCTTGAATATGTAGACTCTACTTACACTGACGGAATCATTTTTAGCCGTTTTCATAATGATGATTGATTAACTTGTCCTCATTTAACCTGTTCTATTATCAGGCGCACCACAGGCTTCGCCGCCGCTCACCTTATCAGTATGACTTTTCTGTGGCTGAACGAATCCTAATCGTATTCATTAAGGTTTGAACCCACGAACTTCAGTTTGAATTCTCGTTCTTTTTCGTATCGCCTTTATTTCTGTTGAATGCTACAAGTGGTGAGTAAACTGTCGATCGAGTTCACACGCACTTGAACTGTATTCTGTCCCGTGTTCTGTTCACAATGGAAACCGCACGTGTCTAAATAGGGGTACACTCGTTTCTTCTCGTTGCTTTCACTCGTGTATTCCTGTATGTACGACTGTTGGACATCTAGAGGGCGGAATCTATGTGATCTGATTTCAGATTAACACTGGTCGCCTCGTACACGGAGGTATCGTGGATCCGCCAGCATTCTACGCTCTGTTGCGAGTCTGGAAAACATATGACGCGCTGAACTTCTCCTCGCTAGCCTGTGTGATCCACCCGGAACCCGGACCGATTCTCATTGCACCCCACTCGGGACGCCCCGGTCGTCCAAACGATTTGCATATGTTACCTCCAGCCGATCCCATCGAGTTTGTGCAAACCAATTTCTACGCGGTCGCTATCCAGGGGATGCAGGTGCAGCTGAATTTGGTCCAAGTGAGCAATCAGCCTCGTTTGAATCGGTCGTACTTTCCGGCATAATGCATTCGCGTGTTTCAACTAGGCATCCGTACAATCTTTAACCGACCGACAGCCTGTTTTTCGGTCGCATTTTGCATATCTGATTACTCTAATTCATTCTCCATGGGCAATGTGATAATAGGTCCATGTGGGACCAAACCGTTTAGGTGACATCTTGAGCGCAGCGTTCATTTTGAGTGGTGAGAAACGCTATGCATGCGTTGTCCGACTGACGTAAGTCGCCGGAACCAAACTACTGTTTTGAGTTAAATCTGCCTGTTGGTTGGGTATTTCCCTAACTTGTCGCATTGCATGGTTTATGCATTTACCACCCTAACTCACTCGTCGAGGTTATCAATTCATCAGATTTCCACTGAGTAATTCATTTGGTCTATTTTGTATCATTCTGACGGCCTCATTTTACAGAACGTGCGTCTCCTCACTGACAGTGCAACTGCCCAAGGTGTACCAGTCTTTCCCATCGGTTCGCCCTTCACCTTCGCGGAGCACTATCTCTATTTAATCCGTGAAACTGCGATCGCCCTGGGCCTTTTCTTCGCTATCCTGTTGTCGGCCTCACTGCTGCTCTTCTCGTCCCCTGTCATCGTGGTCTTGCTCGTAGTTGTCGGTGCAGCTGGTGGCTTATCCGCCGCCGTTTGTGGTCTGGCGTTGTTGCATTTGGATTTAAATCCCATTTCTGCGGTGCTCCTGCTCTTCTCAGCCGGTTTGGGCGCCAGATCTGCAGTTAGTATTCTCGGCTCGTGGCCCACACCACACTTCACACCCCGTCGGATTGATCTTGGTACCAAAAGGTTTTCGCCCGTCCCATTTTGTTCATATTCTACTCAAAAGCCGTGCACTTTATACCGGTGCCCTCACTGTGCAGTTCGAAAAACCACCGGTTTCATCAATCACAATCTCGCAACGGCAAATCGCATACTCGAACAGCCTACTGCGCTCGGAACACGGCCACGTCGAAGTCGCCCTTTTCAATTCAACAATCACGTGCGCATGCGCTTGGCGAGCGCATTGAGCAACCAACTGACTCCAGTGCTTCATTCTACTGTATGTTTAATCCTGGCTCTGGCGCTGCTCGCTGCAGCTCGTGTGCAGTTTATTGCCAGGTGCGTTTACGAATGCATGCGCCAGTCTATACGGAATCCGTCCGTCTTGCCATTAGACGGTGTTTGCCAAGTTGGAGTGAAAAGTCAATAATCATAGCGCTTAACCAGCGTATGTCACTACCCATCATTAACGTTAAATTTGATAGGAACTGTCTCCAGTCCTCTGTTGATCCATTCAAACCAAACTCCGTTTACTCAAATCATTGTCAGGTTGACTTCTTTGTCGCCTGAGCACCAGTACGGTTACCAGATATCTTAGTTATTCATCTCGTCCACGCAATGTGTTTGTTGAACATTCACAGCTCTCTTCATTCTTTCATCCTGTTATTCATTCTGATGACGTTATCGTCGACTTTTATTTTCAGCTACTTTTTTGCTCTGATTCTCGTGGTCAGCCTGGCCTGTCTGTTCAACGCAATCTGTTTCATCCCGACTCTGTGCCACCTCACCTATCCAATTCAACAAGTAAGACTGATTTTTTCACACTTTCCTTCGTTTTATGTTTTTAGATAGCTGCATGCAAATCTCTTTGTTTTGGGGATCTTTAGTAACCTCACCTTGATCATTTTTATTTGAATGTAACGTTTTCAGCTTTTTCCCAATTGGTGTTGAACGGAGAATACCGTTAGACCGCTCGGTCATTAAGTGTGACCGCGATCGAAACGTCATTGTGTGAGTAACGGTCGTTATCGGTCCCAGTGAGTTATTTCTGGTTGGCAGACGTGATGCAATGATCGTGTATTCCAATGCACACTTGTGCTTCACTCGGTTCCATCGAGGGAATTTCGCTTACCTAACGAGACAGAATTTTAATGACATCATTTGAAACTCGTGGTTTCATCCTGCCTAGGCAAATCATGTGATCAGATCGCACGCTCGCTGCACGTGATTGACGTAACACACTGTTCGACAACCATTGTTCCCGGTTCTGATTGTTCCGTAATGATTGTGGTCTGAGTGACCTATTTGCTCCAGATCAGTTTTCGAAATTACACTTGCATGTGCGTTATTGCTATGTGTAACCTGGGCTCAATGAAACGAGGGCACTAAACGATGGAACTCGGACTCAGCATACGCTCCAGTTTTTGCGTCGTAGGTAAGCCTCTATGTTACCAAGCTAGGTAAAACCTGTTTACTTAATTTAACTGGAGGCTGTGGTCGGTTCGAATATACAATCTCGTTTATACCAAGGTAATCGAACGAGATCAGTCAATCAGATAATAGGAACGAGTAAACTGGGGGCCCTCTTGGCTTTCTTTAACATTCACCTCTGTCCAATGTTGGTTGCCTGCCTGCCATCAGAACTCGATCGTCACGTCAAGGCTCCCATGCCCTCTGTATCATCGATCGATACACAGAATGGTTGTCAATCTAGCAAACGTAACTGATCCGTTATTTAGTTTATTTGGCTTGAGTTTCTTGTTTAGAGAAGCCAGGCTTCCTTTTCAATAGAGGTGTTGGTCATCGGTTTGGTTGCGGAAAAGTTTAAGATTACCCGGCGCAGGGTGATAATGACAGGCTATGGCTGCTTATGTGAAGTATTAATTTGCAGTCGTTCGTGTTGTGGAGAGGTCGCTCTGATAAGGTGGTTCCTTTATGTAATTCTGTGTACAGTTTGTCAATCCAAGTCACCTCAAACTACCAATCGTTTTGTATCACGCATTGTGGTGGACAATCAAACTGGAGACGCTAGTATTCTAACTTTTGGCGAAATACCTCAACACGGAGGAAGTACGTCCACTAGCCCACAGCGAGCGGATCGGGGACAACCTAGGCGACCGGAGGAACCATCGCTCAACTGGATCGGACCAACGGACGGGATGGATAACCAAATCGGGAGCACGATTATCCCAACACTCGGAAGAATATCTCGATACGGTCGTAAAATACGGTCAAAGCCCACAGTGGATAGATTACAGACAACACGAGCGACCGGACGAGATCGGACCAACGAACGCGGAATGACAGGCGGAAACCCCTCTAATAGAAGGCGTCGGTCACACACGCAAACCGGGCGGAAGTGCACATGACGTGTGAGCGGAAACCGGGGTTCTTGTGGATCGGAATTCCTACTCAAACACGCGCGTGTGTGTAGCATGGCAATCAGCGAGTTGAACAATAAAGATTGTGCTTTATTGAACGTCCTTTCGCTGCAGTACGGCCGTTGTTCAGCTTCTTATGAAAATGAACGTTATGGTTAAGTAGCTGAGCTCTCAGGCACATAACATCCGAGGTTATAATCCAGTTTTCTAGTTCACACTTCAGTCGTCGACTCAAAGGATGAATCTATTAGTAATCTTTTCCTGTTGTGGCGTGAGGCGCGTCTCTGGAGTCTACGTATGCCACTAATTCCCGCGTAAAGTGCTAATTTGGATGCCTCCGAAATCCGGCTTACCCAGTGTATTCACAATTTCATTAGTGTGTTCACCTAATGATTTTGCCTGATTCAGCAACCTGCTTTGACTATGTTTGTAGCTACGAGAACGGGTGTGTGCTGCTCCCGGATGGCACCGCCCATTTCGACTGTTCTACAATGCCAGCATTATTTAGATCGCACACAAAGCACACAGCCTTGTTTAACTTGTACGGTTACCAGCCTGATGTTTCTACGGGTTTTGCACGGGTGCGTCTCAGTGGTGAACTCATGTAACCAAAGTTTAAGGACACGTTATATCCGTTTTTCACTAACAGCACACCCAGATTTAATTTTCATGAAGTCTCAGAAACGTCATCCACTTTTTGCACACATTCTTGGTCATCCGTCGGTACAGTAACATCTTTTTCCGGGTTTATTGTAATAGTTCCCAAGTCATTCATATATGCTATATGGTTTTGCGTGTTTGCTCATCGTGACGTACTGTTTTCACATCAACACTTGTTTCTCAGAGTATGTTTACTGTAAACTTCCGCCTATTCAAAATCTATGCTTGCCGTTGCTTGATGATTCTCAACAGCTCTTCGTTGACCCGTTTGACGTTGACTGTCAGCGGTAGACCTACTTCTTCAGGTTGTGAAAACTAACGGGAGCAATAATTCTGTCGTAGATGGCTACCTATGTTTTCCACATTAATTTCATAGAATTTCATCGAGCTTTCATTTGGCCAGGTAGCCCTGGTCCACCATATACCCAAGTTACGTCTTCAGCTATGTTGGATGGTCTTTAAACGATTCCCCAAACAAATGATTATTTCGAGACAACCATGCAATTACTGTTGTTTGCAAGTAAATACCTATTGTGATGTTTGTTCCGATTGACGTTTGTGTTCTGTAGTAATGCACCTTCACCTATCTAGTATCGCTTTCGGATAACCAGCGAATTCCTAGTGAAGTTGACGGCATGGCCTTAAACAACTAGGGCGCTAAACGTTGAAACGGCTCCAGTTGGTCTAGAGGACTAAACTTCTTTTTGCGGTATCCAGATTGTAAAGTATCGATGACTTTTTTCTGTGTCATGCACTTCTTGATAGTCGATTAAACGGACGTTGCCTCCTATTGTTTACCGTTCCCCGTTTATGTACCCCTTATTTTTTGTTACAGTATTTCACACCTCCGAAGTCTTATCCCAAACCTGCGCAATTGCGATACCCACTCTCGCGTGTAGACCGGTTGGTTTCCACTGCAGCACACCCTGTAGTCCATTCGGCCGCAAGCGACGATCTGAATGCAGTACCAGTCAACATTTCATCATCTCCGGGGAGCATAACAGCCCCGTGTACATCAGATTCTTCTACGATCATCACTACTTCTCACTGTTCACCTCAGGCGCAGTTCTGTGCATCCTCGGTTGACCCTAGTCAAGCTCAACTGAACCTTACGACGAAAACCTCATCAGTGTCATCACTGACCTTGGTTTCCTCGACCCCATCGGCTTTCGCTACCTTCCCTGTCCCCAAGTCTGCACATGTAGCCTCTGTTTGCCCTGCCCCTGATTTATCTGACATTTCCAGAAAATGGCTGACAGATTACACACATTCACAGTTGTACGACTTGTGCAACCGGCATCTTCGTGAATTGCCAGTGGACTGCCAACAATCTCCGGAGGCGGCAGCTGCGGCGGTTGTGGTGGCTGTGGCTGCCGCAGCTAGCTCCGTCCGTTCTCGACCGGCCAGCCTGAGCACCATATCTGAGGAACCATCTCACTCAAGCTCTACTGTGAGCCTTAATCGACTGACTCCATCTGCTTCAGTTCCCATACAAGTTTCTCACCCAGACGATTCGATTCTAACCGAACTTGAATCTATGGTTGAAGATGATTCCCGCCCGAGGAATCTCCAAACGAACCGTCCGGTTGATTTGCTCGAATTGACCAAACTTCTGAGTTTAGACAATCCTGCGGCTAATTTCTATCGACAAATTTGTGAATCGTTGCTCTCTTTGAAGTCTGCACAAAACTCTGGCACTCCAAAAATAGTCTCTGTGCACCCGCATGACTTACATCCAGACCCCGCTAGTACAATCTTGTCATCATTCGGTGATGTACAACAGTCGAGCTCAGCTTCCAGGCACTGCAGTAGTATCTGGCGAGAGAAAAATATGTCCCCACCACCTTCGTATTCCAGTGTGATCCAAGATGTGGATTGCGAACCGTCTGAACTAGACGAAGCTTGTGCGACATCTCAGTCAGGCTGTGTTACCATTCCAGGGCACTCGAATCCACTACGGACTCATAATTACATTCCAGCCGTCAGTCATTCTTGCGATGTCCCCCACACTTCCACGTCGACTATCCTAATCAATCCGAAGTCGAACCCTCCATATCATGAACACACAGGGCGGACACTCGTTCTGTCAAGATCGGTGCTGTCTCCAACACACACATCATGCAGGTTGAATTGTTCTCAATGTGAACAACCATGTGGAGGGTGTGATCTCCCGGTTGCATCACATCAGTCCCACACTTCCCACCACCCTTTGTGCGCAAGGTTTGAACCTTGCCATAACCGAGAATTCGAGTCTCGGCGTGATCACACAAAATAATCTTTATTATCGGTGGTCTGTTTGTCAACATCATCACCTGACCACGGTCCTCCGATATGGCAAACTGTGTTATTTTGTTCTGCTTGAGGATGCATTTCACTGTACAGTTTTCTACTGTTTCATTTAGAACTGTTCAAATTATTTGCCATGGAATGACGACAATCGATCTGTTTGTATTTATACGTGTACATTCATCCATTCATTGCTTTTCTTCTCAGATAATTTTGTACATGTCTATCACAGCTCACTTGTCTGTATTGGCTGTCTTTTTCTTCCGTTTTCTTGTAATTTTTTTTACATTTACTCAGTTTAATTTCTATCTTTTCCATCTGGTTTTTTGTTTTGACTTCATGCGATAGACCACTGAATTATGATTCGGACGACTCTTTCGTTTGTTTGTTTTCTAATTTGCATTTCTACTGCCCCCGATATCGTGGTTGCCTCCCTTCAGAACGTCTTTCATATTATTTCCAGCGTGTAGACTTCACCGTGTAGCTTGAATTTCATGTTCACTTGCGTGCTACCGATCTCAACAGCATGGTTCCGACCCTGTGGGGCTACCGAGCTACTAATGACAGCGCTCAAATTCCTATAATATGTTCTGGTACGAACTTGGAACTTTACTCGGTTACCACTGTGTACTCTTGCACACGCACTAGCCCAAAAATTAGACGCTTCGAACGAATCGGTCACTTCTTTTGTGCACACTGAACGTGGCGTTTGCTAGGCAGCTGAATTCGTCCGCGTCAGTCCGATTGGCATTGAGCACCTTCTGCCGCTGCGCCTTTTTGTGTCCTGAAGCCAGGTTTATTGCATTTGTCATATCCATGAATATACGTACAATATTGTTTTGTTTTTCAAATTTATTTATGCGTGACAGCAAATATAAACGAATGACTTGCATGAGTTATGTTCACACTTTTCTTAGCGTATCTTACTGCTAACGGTTCTGCGCAAGCAGATGAGCGCCAGGCTACCTTCATTCTCGACTTGCGGCTGTATTTAAGTGGAATGATTGCGCTGCCTGTTTTGCCCCCTTGGGTGGGGGTGAGTTACAGCGATTAGTTATGAGCACATTTGATCCACGACACGCGTGAGGTTATTCGTGTTTGGCTTCCCTGGCAGGCTTGTTTCCTTTGCTGGTGCGTTTGCTCCCCTCGTATGTTTTGTGTAGATCACTTGCTCTCGGTGTAGGATATGCTGATGGATATCTCTGCGGTTGTAATGTATCTTCCAGTCGTCTTGTTTGCACGTGAACTATATGGTATAAGTCCCAGCCTGGTTCTTCAACGTCAGTTAGCTGAAAGGATATCGGTTTTAGAACTAAATCCGCTTGATTCCTGCTTGTTTCACATAGACGACCCTGTACTCACTACGTTCATTACACTGGTATGCTTTTCAAGACTGACCTCACAGAGACCCTAGGTTACGCCTTCCATCCATGTGCGCTCCCAGAATCCATGCCGTTGTCCGACTTGGCCATCAATACCATCACTGTGTACCTCAACCTACCGGAAGATTCCAGATGCAAGCCATGTGAATCTAAGACAAGATAATCCCCGGTGCCCGACGTTGCATTGCGCATATAGCAATCCAGCGGGAAACATACACTTGCGATCGAAGCTGACCAACCGATTCTAACTGCCCGGGTCCTCGAGCAGCTGTGTTCACTTGTCCGAGCGTGTATGTAGTCTTGGTCGGCATCTGTTGACGAGTCTTACACGTCACCCTTACTCCGATGTTTCTTGCATAACGGAACCTATATCCACGTTTTCCGTCTGATCACTTCTAATCACTGCGGCTAATTCAAATGAGTGGTCGGTTTTTGGATATCTTGAATGGCTGAGGAATTTATATTCCAAAAGCAGCTAAAGTGATTAATTCTGTCTAACCTGCTTCATGGTCAGACAACTAAGTTCCACTTAGTTGAAACATATCTCAGATGATCTTGATGTGTTCTATTATATGGTGTAGTTCGTACACTCCGAAATGTCTTCTTGATTGAGAATGTGTGACGAATGGAGGTACCCTTGATCGGTAGCCACGAAGTTTATCTGTTTTATAGGAACTACCTAACACGTCCTCATATATTTCGTGACAAAAGCTGCACTGAGACTAAACCTAATCATAATCTACGTGTGTTTTCGTCGTGGCCACTTGCGTACGTGACATTACCAAGCACTCATATCGACATCGTACCGAAACGTGTTGCTGAGCCAACGGGTTTAGATGGGCCTCTCTCATATTGTGTGATCCACCTGCAACGGCCTAGTAATTACGGCAACTATGCTCATGTCTAAGCTTTTCCTTTGAATGCAGTTAGGTAACGAAGCGAGACAAATTAGGGAGGGGGCTGTGCTAACTGCTCTTGTTGTTCTAAGGGTTGAACTCTTCAGAATTCCTTGGTATCTTGACGGTTCGATCGTTCTTCCCACAAAACTTGACCACAGTGGAAATTAAAAGGTCATTACAAAGTTATGGACATTAGGTGTTGCAGGGAAGTTGTTCTACTCACTTGAAAAGTAGTGCTCATTGTATACCTTATTGTTCTACTCTTATAATTGCTCTACTTTACCACAGAATTTCCATCAACTGCCGGCCGTGCGTCAACGTCATGGATGGTTCACTTAAACTAGCAGGGATCAGCGTTATTCGCTTACTTATGTTAAAAATAGTTGTTCTAGATAGATTTTTGGACAGATACAGCAGAGTCTAATTTATTTCTTGATGAGTTTCGTTTCAACTCATCGGGTACTTACTGTGATTCAAACGTGGTTCTCGAAATGTCGATAAAAAGCCACACAAGCAAAGAATGTGAGCTTGACCCTATAGCCTATCAGATTCAGTGTTGACTGTCTCTCTGTTTTCAGGAGTGGCCGTCACTCGGGACTAGCAACAATTTCAGTAAGCTGTAGCCATCAAGAGGCTGTTACGTAAATCGCTCTAAAGCCCTAGGCACGAGGACCCAGTTCTCCGTGGTCAACTAGTCACATGTGATCGATTTTGTTGTCAGATTGTGTTGCGTTGCTTCCACCAAACAAGTTGCTGGGATCAATTTAATCTCACGGTCGATCTAGATGGGTTTAGACTAAGTTGCACAATTGTTCCACTGCCATTTCGTTTAGCCCGCCCCGCTCATTGAACTGGTGAGAGCTGATTTACAGAGGTAATAGCATTTTTACTGAAAAATTTGGCATCTGGATGAAGGAATAATACACCATGATGATAGCATAGGATGTTCTGCTCACTGCTAATCGTAGTTACCGACTGAGTTCCATCACGCCCTCACTGTTGTAGGCTAACTGTAGAATGACACTTCGTCTAGACATGGTTACTGTTCTTGCTACACATCATAGTCTGACTTGTGCCAGTCGGTGGATGCACAAGGTTGATTCCACGTGCTGTAGTTCGTTGGGTACATTGTTAGAAGAGCAGCTTTTTGCACGATGAATTAAAACACGAACTACAACACGTTAACAGTGAGCTGGAGTAAAGCTGTTAAAATTTAACCCCTCCGACGCACTATTCATGTACCTGGTGCAGTCAACAGTAAAAGATGTTAGCAACTCAAAGTTCTGACCCGTAAAACAGAATCTTCAAATAAGATACTCGTTACCGAATGAATACCTGGTAACGTTATGTAGCGGCTGATAGAAGTGAGCTACAAGGTCCTTTTGTAGGCACATTTTGCTTGGGCAACCACATGTGGCTTCAAGCTACCTAAGATTCACCTGTTACTGATGAGTACCAAAAAAGCAACTGACTATACGTGAGGGCGCCTTGTCTTTCCGAATCAACTCTGGACTTAGCTAAGTCATGGTGCCGTCGTTGAATATTGACGAGTCACCATTTCACACTGATGACTGTCCTGGAGCACTTGTTTGGAGTTCAACAAGGCCTTGTTTAATCCCCACAACTCTGAAATTCATAAACATGGTCATCTGGTGATGTAATTACAGGTACTTTCCAACTATTAAGTCAGGGAATATCCGCTTCTATTAGCCAGCTCCCCTACGTCACCCTTCACCGCCACATTGGAAAACAGTTTGTTATTTCCAACATGATCAGAAAGTTTCGAAACTGAGCTAGGCAAGCCATTGATTATCTACGTACTTATTGTTCATTTCGCGACCGTGCTATTCACTCAGAACTCTAGTCCACTACGCAGAAAGGTTTTCAGTTAGACTTCGCGTACAGTTTTGTCAACCTCTATCTGTTTGGTCTGTAATACCTCAACCAGTTGGGCCGAATTCTACCAATGGTGTCACACTCGATTTCTCGTGTTGTCACTGACCCACCAGCTACATGCCTTAACTGTATGTTGTGGACGCTTTGAGTAATCCCACTGAGTGTCAGAATACTTATTTCTGCGACCCGTTCAACCATCAGAGTAGATCCAAAACGATGACCTTGGAAATACCTTTGTGCGATAGCAGGAACAGTGGACATTGGTTTTAACGGCTTGTGTTGTGATTACGCCCGCTGATCTAACCACCAACTCTTCCTGATATGATGGTGTATCTCATTGACAGTGATGAAATTGCATTATCAGATAGTTTGGAATATCTTAGACTACTGAGACCAGGTGAGGGTTAGACTGTTAGACTAACTTGCATTCGTTGTGAACCTCGGATACTTGTGATTGGAGGTTAGGCCTGTGAACGCTCAGGCGTGGTGGACAGCGAATATTGTACTTTATTTTGAGCTGTTCGGCCAACCTCTTACCGAACAAGTGCCAACAGCTCACCATGTAGATGCGGTAGACTTGCACAGATTGTTCAGTGTATGCCAGGCAACAGACGGATTCGTTGTCACAGTCCTAAGGGACAAGTGATCATCCTTACCGTACATCTTTCCCCTGCATCTAAATCCAAGAGTCTGCGTGTAATCTTCGTGTCTTACAAACCGTTTTTCCATGCTTATCGACATTTCTGCCCATCGTCTGTAACTTGAAATGTCATCTATGTACTTCTACTGCTTGCGAGAGTTTGCTAACTCCAGTCACGGCAATCCGTCAGCTTTCGAATCGTGGATTCTGACAGCTAGGTTGCCCATCCGTCCAACTCAAATGTGGTCATATAAACAATGTGATAAATATCCCAGTAATAACCAGAATCGACGAAGCTTGCTGCCGGGTGATACGATAAATGAGGAGGTTACTAAGACCGTGCACATGATTAATATGGATGACTGCTCTTAACGAATGGTTAGATGAATCACTGTCCACACAACAGGTGCGGTCAACTGGCGGTTCAATTCAAGAATCGTGTGTGCGTTGCTGGGTCTATTCAGCTGGGAAACAATACGGTAGCTCAGGAACGCTCGCCCAGTCATTTATCAATATCCTGGATATCATAGAACATAAAGGACTAAAATTTTACCCACAGGCGACATTCAGGAACAAAAGGACAAGCCCCGAACACGAAGGACAAGAAGAGACTACCGGAACAGTGTGTACATGCTGTGTAAGAACTTTCACTAAGACGAATGACAACGTACTGTCACCCACTGTATGTGAGTGCATGTCTGTCATGCAAATGAGTGTACGCGTTTGTTGTTTAGTTTTTGACATGACCTTTACGGAAGTTTGCGCAATAAACCAACTACCTGGCCAAGTGTCTTTTGCGGACACAACAGTATCACCGAAACATCTAAAAACTGTTACATCTTCACTGGTGACATCGTTTATGAGGTTTGACTAGATTGATTTGCAAATATTCCCACTCTTAATCCCATAGTACAACGGAGGAGCCCATATTAAGCAGTATCGTTTATGAGGAAACTAAGGCACTGTATGTGCCGCGTGTGCGCCTCAGAATGAAGGCCGCAACATTTGACACATTTTTAATTTGACTTTTGTGTAAGTGTAGTGCCTACATGTTGTGTAATTACACCACGCGACAAATTTGTACAAAATTTGGCAACAGCCGATGAATTTGAAAGCTACTGTTTTCTAGAAGACGAAAGTGTTTTGTCGAAGGTTGTTTTTTATATTTTGTTTCAGATGATTTTGCACGAAATCATTATGGTGGTGTAGACCAAAACACCAAACCAATCAATCTCATTGACTAATCAGATAGACCGGTCTTGCAATGCACTGTTTAATCAAAGGTCCAGTTATATCCCTCTTCAATAGGACGTCAATAATATCCAATGTATTCTTTTAACTCACTTCGTCCATTCAGCCTGCAGTCTTCCCTCTGTCTTTGATCTAATCGGACTGCTTCCGTCCACATTTACTTGTTAAACCTGTTTGTGTCTGTATGCCACTGAGTATCGCGTAATCCACTAAGAGTCCGCCGTACGCATGTTACAGTTTCGTCGAGAAACATAAAAATAACCGCAACGTGGTTATACGGTTATTCTATATACCGTAGTTATGTTAAACATTAGTACGCTGTGCTCTTGTCAATCACTCTCCGTGCTTCGTCGCATTCACTAGGCCTGGTTCTAGCGAAAAACTTTAGTAGGTTAAAAGTAAAACGCTGCAAATCTTGTTTCGGATGAACTGTCAGGTCAGCTTCTACACACTACACTATAGCACTTTTGTAAAATCGTAACCTAACAGGCTTCGTTTACGCTCTGTCCGGCTATGACTGAGGCTGCAGGACGGCCAGTCCACCACACTATTCTCTTGATGGTACATGACAGTAAATTGGGTTATGAAATGAATGACGACGTGAACTTTTTCAGTAGTTAAATACCACTCTTACCATTCAACAGATCCTAATCACTGCCTCAAAAGGATAGAAATACAACCAACACATTAGGGGATGATTGTCACTAATCTTGAGGCAAAAGCACATTTCATACCAGCGTGAATCATGCCAGCAGTAAACCTTTACAACAGATCCGTCTCCACTGCTTTTTCTCCACCATTGAAACGAACGGAGTAGAATTGATGCGTCCAGGAAACTTGAGTTCCGGCCCAAAACAAACGTTAACTACATCTTCCTGCTATTCAACGAGCTGGTTTTCTTCACTTATCAAACTTTAGTCACTAAAATCTAGCTAGCTTTCATTGAACAGTTCATGTGGCTACATTATGGATACATATTGAATTCTATTCCGAATTGCCGCGTTTTACGCTGGAATCGGATCGTAATATTCGTCGGGTATTCTTTCTAGTTAAACCTGCTCGCCATTACTTTGGATCTTACAGAGCAGTTATTTGGTCTCCGCAAGTGGTGGGCGACTGTAATTAGATCTTTAGAGTCTGCCAGTATTTTGTATACTCACTTGCACTTGTTGGAACGAAAAGAATGAACCTGTTTGTCAGTTTAACCAGCCCACGCTTGTGTCCTAAGGTGGACAGAGTAAACATACACGCACAAGACTTTACTACTGACCACTGGGAAAACGCACCACTGAATGCACTGCTGTCTGAGCGATGATGCAAATCTATTTTTTAAGGCACTAGATGTCTACAGGATAAGTTGATTTTAGGCAAACACTTTAGCTAGCAATCTGAGGTACTCGTATAATGTTGTGATGACTAGTTTTCATATATTTGTTCATAAGTTGTTATCTATAAATGCTAATTAACAAAACCTTGACTTATAGCCTTTTAAAAATCGATTCGCTTGTTGTGCGGAATTGCTTAGGTTGGCTCGGAAATAAGAGAAATGTTAGTAAAAGTGGGAACTGCATACATTCGTCGCTGGGGACTCTACTTTGCACAATGTAGTTTACTGTCTTATGTGCATGTCTGGCATTTACGCAGTTTGGGTGCACCAACTCGACTTTGTTTACCAATTACCATTCCACTAGCATTACTCTATCTAATTGCGCTAGAAGTGGAGCCACTGACTAGGTTAGATTGCATGATGTTGGTGGCTGCGCTTCTCACTAGAAAGAAACACCGTACTTGTGATTATCGGTTTTGCACACACACAGACAAAGTCACTGGCACAATATGCACGACAGCACTCGTGCCAACCGATAAGTGTTGAGTTGGCCAAGTTTGGTCACATATACTGGCGCCGATGTGAAGTTGCTAACGTGAGCTCTCGATTGAGATTCATCAAATCAGCCTAGAGAGTAGACAGATATATTCACGAAAAGTATTTAGCAAGCACTATCAAAATTGACTGAAAGCTGCATATGTTCCTTTGAATACTTTCGTCTTGATATATCAGTAGTGGTTCCTAACGTTGGTAGCGCATACATGCATTCAGGATAAACATTAAAGTGAATTTACCATGGAATGACTGGAATACTAGATACGAAACGGAAGTCGGATCGTGCGCATAAGATTGGAGGAGACTGTATTGATTGGGATTTTCGCCTCGTGAGGATAGCAACCCGACTGAACATAGTCAGTAATAAGTGGATCAAAGGAGTACGTATTACTTACACTGCCTACTACTAATATGCTACTGAAAAGAATATGTCACACTCTCAACTTGGATAATGCAGCTCAGTAGACACGAGTTACACAGACACACCGTACGAGATCTCATTCTGTTCAGTGTTTCAGTAGTTCAGACTGGCCCTCGGACGAGCTTCCGAGGTTGCTAACTCTTTCTCGACAGGATCATTACTATCATTGGGGGTATACAACGAATAACAATAATGTGAATTCATAACCTTACCTTGACCGTCTGTGTAGACTTGAGTGGTTCTCGATATAGCAAGGACGCTCCGGTGGTGATCTAGTTTTAGCATACCGAATCCCCATCAACCTCCACACCCGGTACGAAATATGGTTTGCCTGACTCAAGTGACTACCTCAGTGTTAACTTGCCAACGGCAACGCACCCAATGAACCGTTTGACATGTGGGAATACTCCCCCGGATGCCACGTACTAGTTTGTCATGCCAACGTCATCGGTGGATAAATTTCACAACCGACTTTACGCACACATCAAACTCAATCTTGAGACATGTTGGTGATCAGAATCGCTGTGATGTGTTGAAGATACACTCGAGATCTCATCGTTGGTGCGTGGCCGGCGTTTGTCTGCCGAATACAGAGTTATGCTCGTAACATGTTTGACATTTTGCAATTGGGTTTCTCTTCCGCTCACTTCTGTGTAATGTTTACTCATCGGCAATCTTAATGTTGTTAAACTTTCAAAACCAAACCTTCTGAACTCTAGAACGCAGATTTGAGTATACAAACGATCCCAGATTCCTCCTACCCCGCTAAGGAAAATCTGTGCCTCAGCCGTAACTTTCTGAGTACTCCTATAAGTCGTAAAACAGCATCAGTGAGATTTTGGGATCAAAGGATTCAAGAGAATAATCAGACTGAACTTTACGCGATTAATTGCGGTAGAAGATCGAAGAAGCTGTATTCAAGTGTGCAACTTTTAATCAGGTATGTGTTCATCATAATGTATCTAAAAAGTTCTTTTATCCCCATTCTGATTCAACAAACACAACTGCCCAGAAATCGGAAAGTAGCGAACAATCTTGGTTTTATATCAACTTCGCCGAAAATTAGGCTATCTAGCCAGCTTGGAGAATAAATCAACAACGAAACATTTGTAGCCTTGAACACAAACGTTTTCACTTATTGCCAAGCAATAGAAACAAGGATATTGCAACAGATGTGAAGAAAGTAGGCTTCCGATAATGTCTGGCCAAGCTAAGGCCGCCTCGATCATTTTCTGTAATCCGATGGCAAGTGGACAGATGAAGTTCGTTCATTCGTTTCTAACTTCTTGCCCAACGACCGATATACCCGTTCTGTATGGAATTAGCTAAAGTTCTGGTAAATTTCACAAATATGTACGGAGTGGGATGATAATATGAATTCTACCAATTTCGGGTCTTGTAACCGATAGTTTTGTCGCGCAATTTCTTAATGTAATAACCTGGGGGAGATTTTACCGAAAACATGTTTGTAACACTAGCGTTCTATGACAAAGTGCGAAGTTGCGAAGTATTAAAAGCGAAGATTATGAGCAAGCGAGGACTGAGTGACTTTTAACATCATGCGAAGAAAATAAGTTCATAGTTACCTTGATATTTTGTCCCCCATTTAGGTGACGGCTGGACTGGTTAGTTAGATGATTCCTGTGCTCAGACCTCTTTAGATATTCGCAACCGGAATCGGACGGCCCACAAGGTGCGAGAGGTTTCTGCTGTGGTGGGAATGCAAGCAATATCGTGGTTGTACGTGAATGCACCAAATTAATTACCAACAAATCCTCGCTTACCGATTCTCTTCGTATGTATTGTGCTGAACTTTGTCTGAAGATGGCACATGATGAACGACCTCGTCTGAAATCGAATAAGGAGGTATATTCGCCTTAAATGCAGATTGAACGACCATAGCTGCGAGGTCAGTCACCTGAGTTGCTGGAGTGCAGTTAATGTGGTGTAAGAGAAGTGTTGGAGAGAGCAAAGAACTCGTCCACCCCGAGAGGTATTGGGAACAATTGCCAAACTAACCCAACGACCTTGTAGCCAACTCATGATGTGAGCTGATGACCAGAGTGGTTGCTACATTTGGGTTGTCAGTATGAATAACTGCGTACTTTTCGGTAGAAAGGATTGCGATTGGAGTTTACTTTTTATCTGTCTCTTTAGTTGGGTTCTAAAACTCACACTTGGTTGAACCCTTAAATGGGTTCCGATTGCCATCACCAAGCTCTCGCAACCAAACATTCCGATAAAATCTTGATAATGATTGTCATAAAAAAAATTAACTGAATTCACTGGTAGGGGAATGGGTAGCATTCAACATGGTTCAACATCAAGCAGCTGTCCAAAACTTCCACCACGCCTCATGGGTAACCTCTCAGCGGACGCTAGCACCGAGTAAACAGATGCCTTGCACTTGGGAATGTTGCCATGGCAACTGCCGTAACAGCAACATAGATTGGATCTTTGTTGCAAAACGTGGTATAAAGTCCTTGATCGGTCTGTTGCGACAACTCGCAGAAAGTGGCTGTCGTTTTCATTCTGTCATGATAATTACTCACTTGGACTACAATGACAATATACACAATCTGGAAAGGTGTGATGACAGAAAGAAGCGTATTCCTAAAGCTCACAAGCTCATTAATGAGCAAATGAGGGTTTAAAAGAGAAAAATAAGCAAAAATAAAAAACTGACTGCAATATCAATGCGATCTTTGGCTGTAAAAAATGCAGCGCCCCAAAGTTGAGTTACGCAGCTGAAAAGAACGCTGTAGGACGGTTTTAGAAGGTGAACAAGTCAATCGCCTACTCTAGCAGACCGTCGTCATCACCCGACAAGCATTTGAAGTGATCAGTCGGTATCAGTGGCAACGTAGTTTATTCGACCAGAACACATTTTTCTTCACAAACAGAGCTCTTTTTACCCGATCGGCCACCCAAAAACTTTTTCATAGCACATAACTTCGAATTCTTCCGGTCAAAACAGTCACTGTTGTCCAAAGTTTCATTCCGTCTGTGTAACACAAAACAATCGGCAGTTGGTTTGGTGCTGAAGGCTCACTCGACTTAAGCTAGTTAGTAAGGATTATGGAGCCACCCCATGAAATGAGGGAAACTGTCTGTAATAGGCCGATGCCTTCTTATTCGATAACGATCGTATACCTTCAATTTAAGACCGGTTTGATTGTTTTCGAGTAGATATAAGCACTGGTTTGCTTGGACCAGCAGGCGCTCAAACTGAGCTTTCCTAGGTAGAACAGTGGAAAGTAATCGTAGCCCATAAAATGAAGTAACTGACCGTTGATCAGTGTAGTCACAGTGTCGTAACGGCCTATGATGTCTGGTTGTAATGCTCCTACATATCGTGAAAGACGGCGCGCTAGAACAGGCAGATTGGGTTATGTCAGATGTTTTCTACCGATGCTATTTAACTGTTCTGCGTTTGTTATAAGGACTATGCTTGAACCTAAAAAGAGGTATAAAACACGAACACCTCACTGACCACAAAGAGGGTTGCAAACAGTGAAACAGTCGTGCCAATCAATATTCAGGTAGGTTGTTATGAGACCTAAACTTTATATCTGAAACGAGTGGATTAAGAAACTACTTTTGCAAACAGATTCGGTCGTATGTAAGCGTTTAACAGATACACACTGACTCTGGTGAACAAGTTCAGCGAGCCTCGATGAATCTGTCTTGGGAAAGGCCCCGTTTGAGTGGGGTTGGAGCATAAATGGAAAGCTATCTATATCGTGCCATGCAATTTGACAACGCTTACACTACTCATTATTAACCGTTACATGATCTTTGACGAGGGATGAAGTGATTAAGAAGTACAAGTGCGCAAATGTTAGACTGGTAATTTGACTTTTAAATTAGGCAGCACAAACACTTGACCGATACACCAGATTTTTCGTACACGTGGTGTACAACCATAGGTCAAAACAGTGTGTATATTTATTTCAACAGACTATAATGAAAATACATCAACTGTGTGAGATTTCCCGGAACAACATGTACTTTTTCATTTCAGGTGACTAGTTAGCTATACTACCTTCTCCCAATAATGTAAACTTCCATCACGTGGACAACTGAAACCAGTCCTGATTAGCTTGCACAGAAGTGTTCTTCAACCATTGTTACACTTACAATAATGGGATACCATCTCCAAACGGACACGCCATCGTGTAAATAGGTTGTGCGATCTAGTAACTCGTGAAGCCCTGTGATACCGTCCTGAGTTTCAATGATGGGGCGGTACAAAGTATAACAGTTGCATTGTGCTCAGGTGTACGTATAATTTAATAACCTGCCAGTCATCACATTGTCTCTGCAAGGATATTGGATTCCATCTATCATGAACGAATTCGCTGTTAATTAGTATGCCAATTAAAATTTTTGAATGGACGATGTACTAATTCAAAACTGGTTTAATAGTCTAAACATAATGACATTTGAAGACTTTCTCCTAGACAACTGAACAGTTCACTCTAGTGACTATCTTACCAATAAAGAATTAATGTCATAAATAAACGCCTGGGTGATAGTTTGCATGTGAAATCCACCTTTAAAAAATACCTCCTTGTGTACATGTTGAATTCGATGGATGGTGTACACGTAAGGCAAGCCGCTTCACAACAGGTCAGATACAGAAAGTTTTCGCACGTCCATTTGATATGCGTCGTTTGGGAGCATTTTAAAGGAGTTTGTGAATTAGATAGGACATTCTTGAAACAGTGTTTCTCATATGGTCATCGCTAAGTGTTTTAGCCTATAAGGATTCCCCGGTTAATCCGTTTTGCACGCCAACCGACAACAAGTCACGTTTATATCTCCACTCCTCTTGAAGTGTCAAACCTGGTAGTCCGGCTTGCTTCCCTGTTTCTCACATAGTGCACTCATGTAACTGTATACATAAACAAAGATATTTCACAAACGGGATCGATTGTACGTAGTCAAAATGCAAAGCGTAGGTCACACACGCTGTATGATGAATGTTTCAGATATAGAGACGATATGACTCCAACCTATACAAATTTGTTGAGAGGACCAACAGTACTCACTTGGGGGAAAAATTGATTACACAAAGAACTATTGTCATCTGTTGACTACATTCCCTTTTATTTTGAATGAACAGTGAATCGTTAAAAGTCTGTGTCCTTTGTACGTAAAGAATGCCGCCTGAAACGATGTCAGAATTGAACCGAACAGATTCAACTTGTTTACTTATCGGCCTTCACGAGAATCATTGTAAAAACGTGTGCGTGGTAACGTTAGCACTAAGAAGCTGTTACGTTTAAGAGATCAAATCACTACTAATCCCGTCATAGGTCTGACGCCACCAACATCGATCGCACGGTGTCACCTTATTCGGTTGATAAGACCAACTCACGCACAATTCCGTGAAATTTTATGCGTGTGGCTGTACACTCATGTGATTAGATGCATGCGCTCGTTCAGTGGAGGCAGTCGTAACCGCGACAGGTTGTGTTGGACAGTTTTACAAAACACCCATCCAAACAGGTCGGTAAATGATTTGCTATTTGTGATTTTTGTCTTCCAACTGCTCGACGAGATCAGATTACATTTTGATTACCCTTGAAGGTGGTAGGATGTGGTATCAGTTCGAATCTTTGGAATACCATGATTTGATACACTGTATCAGGGAGGAAATGCAGGTTCCAATGAAAGACGAGCGTCAGCTAGCCACGTTAATGTGTGCCTTGTTCAACGGACGACTAATGAAACGAATATACGAAGTTGTCTATCGTAACATTTCAACAAGATTCATTAGGATACCACCGGCTATTTTTGTAACAACCACTGCGATCGAAAGCCGCATGCCACTACTCGTTATATTGAACACTATTTACGAGTTTACTGGTACCACCGGATTGCAGCACGTGGGCCGCACTATAAGAACAGCATGCAACAGAATCTTGGAGGACATCTTCTTCCATTAAACAGTAGTGAAAGTTTGTGAGGTCATTCTTTGGAACAGAAGTGCTGAATGGACAGATTAGTAAGTGGCTAGATCATCATCATAGTTACGACCTGTCAGTACTGGGATGTATTAACAGCAGAACTGCATCCGTAGAGTCATCAAACATTATTTGGTCGATACACACATGAGCTAGTAAAGAATACACATGTTTGGATTGTCCTGTGCACCAGATGTGCCCAGCTGTCACGATGTCATCTTACTGTCACGTAGCTGCACACTATTGGATTTTCCCCATGTTTCCTTCAATCGCCTCTGTTTGATTTTCTTCATATTCTTAAACTTTTGAACACAGGTTGTGCATCAACCAAGACTACTTAAACAAAAATATGTTCCTATTTCCACACTCAATAATTTCCAACATATTCTAGTATAAACAATACCCCCAAACACACCTCCAAAAGAGCTACTGGTGTTAACCACCAAGCCCGAGATCAAACGAAGGCGAAACGCGAATGTAAGCCTATCAGAGTCGATGATTCACTTCAAGGATTTGAATTCTCCGTGATGTTTAAATTCCTAGCTCACTCAAAACTTCACTTTGCCACAATGATCAAAGATATAGGTAAGATAATCGAAGTTGTGACATACTAGTTTAAAATATTTGACTACTTCATAAAACCAGTATACCACCGTTTCACACGCCTATATCCTGAATGAAAAATACCCCGTGTTGGGCTAGGAAATTCTTTAATTTAACGTATGCATGAATGTCTGTGTAACCCAATGTTTTGCCAAATGATGAGCCAGGCTGTGAAGTGGGGCAGCAATTATGATCCAACAAAACACACATTTAACGCCAGACGCCTACCGGTCAGTTAGTCAACGAATTCATTTGAGTTGGATCGGGCTGTCTTTCATAGTTCAGTCTATTCTTTCCGACTTCCTCATTCAGTAAAAAGCATCACAAATAATGGATTGGATGATTTATATAACCACTTTCAAATCGTACTCTAAGTTACATTATACTGTTGGTCAAATGAGGGATCTCGTAATGACACATGAAGTGTGTAGAACATTCATAAGGCCTTTTCTCCATAAAACTGTGATCCCTGGTTGCCCGTCATGAACACGTTCCACGGAATGTTCCTCTTTGTAATTTCCTGTTGGTGTACCATTACCCTCCTACAATGGGATCAGCACGTTGGCAGAGTACTTTTGGGAATGGCAGACTGAGCCGACCACTGAGTTCATTTGTCTTTCTTTCATAGGCTTTGGTAAATCCCACACATCAACAACTAAGTGATCCTCTACTAGTGAACCTCCTGTCGAGAGATAAACGAAGGTAGCAAACTGCCAGCCTATTTCACTGGAAGATAGTAAGGCACTAGATTTCTCCCCTTGGCTGTTACATTTCCTATTCTCAATAGATCAAAATCAGTCAGCAGTTTGTGATCAGAGCACATACGAGCAAACAGCCATCATGACGGCGGAAGTAGCTGAGAGAGAATTATTCTCAAGCAGTGGACCTCAGTGACAATCAAAGAAACGGTGGACAGCTGGCTAGACCCTGTTGGGCCTGTTCATCACCAAGCATGCCGTGCGGTATAATCTTTAGATGGTGGTCCACACATCTATCCACAAGACCACGTTATCGCTGTCACCGGGGTTAGAGAAACGTATGTGAATCGCTTTCTTCTGCTGTTTCGCTTCCCTTTCTGGATTTCTGGAGTGGCAAATTAAGCATGATCCACGGCGGGTGACATATTTCACAGTCTCTTGATATCTATTAAATGGTACTCAAAAGATGAATCAGGACAGGAAGAGTTGCTCCTGAAGGATGAGACGATCACTTCTCATGAATGTGTCAGTGCGTCTGCGGACAGCGTTGTGATCTTCCCTCGATCTGTTTGAAACAGGACGGATTTGCTATACCCTTTCTTCCATTTACACAAGATTCCCAAGTGCCTGATCATCCAATCATTCTATCCATGGCTGTGTTTGCGTGTGATCACCCTTGAACCACTAAGTCTCCCATGTGATCGTCTGTCTCGCAAATTTATGCCAAATCGTTGTGTACAGGCACAAAGTGAATTGATCCGATAACAACCGAAATGTATTATAACCCTAAGAGGGTAAAACTAATAGAATTGTTTACCATCAATGGCGACTGCCTGTCATGTACCAATGAGTGAAATGTTTTGATAAATATGGCATATTCAACAGGAAACGGAAATCGAGAATGAAATATGGATTTTGGTGTTCGACCTATTTAGATTTTGATAGTAACCCGGTCAAACGTTTTACTGAGCAATGCGATTCGGTCAGCCTGTGCAAATTTGGTACGCGTGATCATTCCACCAAATTATGGCCGTTACAGCGACGTCAGTTTTGTCAGCTCGATGTCACCAACAGCAATATATATTCCGGGTCATTGTGTGGTCTAGCTATACAAGACAATCACATGATTCATCAGTCATTTTGAAATGATCATTTCATCCCAACCGAAAAATTGTTGGATTTGACATTTATACACGGTCTGACAAATGTCGCTGAATTTAAATGTCATGCTTGTCTTTCTTATCCTCCGGGTAGACGTGTAGGTTACAAATAACGAAGTCGCTTCTGTAGGTCCGTTCAACTGTCAGCAGGGTCACATCGAAATGGTTTCACCCCAAACATTTGATTTTTTTAAATAAATCATTTCACAAAAGCTGGAAAATGAATATAGGACTCCCATCAGTCAATTCACATAATCGCAAAAGGAATCGTTGCATATCAATCTGACACTGAGTGTCTGATATTCGGACCATCTCCACCAATTTGCACAACGAATTCAAAACCGATATGTTATGTGCAAAAGTGTACAAAACATTAATGAGGATTCACAAGTCAATTGAATTTGATCAGTACCCATACGGAGAAGTGGAAAGTGAATATTACACAGGAAATTTAACGACAAGGGATTCTGTTTGTTGATTGATTCCTGGATTGGCGACCTTAGTGTTCAGCGTCTGCTCGGAATTTCTTTGAAGATTTCCTGTGACGTAGCCAAACAACTACGAAATATTGATCCACTTTATATATATATATATATATATATATATATATATATAATATGAAGGGCCTCTATCTGGAACGGTAATGCGTTCAAGAACAATTTGGACGAAGGAATGGATCCGGTTATCAGTCTCAAAGCACGATGAACTGGTATCAATGCCATGTTGAACTACGCAGAACAGTAGGGAAATTCTGCTTTGTCCATATAGTTATCACAAAGATAAAACAAATACCACTGGAAGATTCTGGACGTTTCTGTTACATGTATGAAACTGATACCTTTGTTTGCTGTTCACAAATGAGTGACAGATGGGATATTTTTAATGGCAACTTCAAAAGTTTATTCGTCTTGATGAACGTTGTTTAGATGAGACCCAACTGTGAAAAGTTAGGGCTTCGGCTGGATTCGAACCAGCCACAGACACAGCATGCCTCAACGCAGCAAGTGCTCTACCAGTTGAGCTACGAAGCCACACCAGGAGCTCGGAAATTTCACATTTGGACTCTGTTACCCACCCGTCCCACTGTCTCATATGGAATCCACCAAATGATTCAGGGGATCGACTGCCCCGGCAGGATTTCTCAAACAGTTCACGCTGGAATCCACCAACGCCACTGCTGAAGACCGGATCAAAATTAGGTCCGATTACCAGGAAATGAATTGGTCTCCTCAAAACAGGGCAACCGAACCTGAACCTATTCCTTACAGTGGTTATCTCTTTTGATTTTATTCAATGCTTTGCCAAAATTAAAGACACCATCAACCAAAACCCTAACATCCAGCACCCTAATACACTCATCATCATCTGTTGGAGCTGATTGTGTTTACAGTAGACGAAATGAGCCGAACTAACCTTAATAAGGCCAAAAGTTTATTCTGCCTCTATCGAGTTTCAACCTAAGAGATCCGTTTTTACTAAAATATGCGAAAACCAAAGACAAAGTGTTATATGGCAGACTTTAAAATCTAAACACGAATAACCACAAGATATCGGAAATCCCACAAATCGATGTCAAGTGATTGTAATGTTATCATGTGTCCTATGTATTTTACGATGAAAATAATGCAAAAAGCAGTGATAGTTCACATACAACACATACAGTAGACACCTATAGACATTGGTCTGAACTCCTTGAAATTTAGTGCAACGTATTTAATGGTGGATCGTGCGCATACATGGTCTTTCTTTCACTCATGTTTACATACATACGTCATCGCAAGACTGGACATCACCGTGCTTTTGTAAATAAGCCGATATCGTCTTCCATACTGAAATGTATGTTTGGATGCAAACAATTCATCAAGTTTCCTGACCCACTTCGGGATGTGCTCCGTGACCCTGGTTCGCAACTGGCGCTCAGTCCTGCCTATGTAAGATGCTCCGCATCTACATCGATATTCATAGATAAGGTTGGATTTGGCTGACTCAGGTACCGGTTGTTTTACACAGGGTGTCAGAATCCGGAATGTTCTGAACAGAATCACTGGAACCACTGCATTGTATGTTCTCGCGATAGAACTAACCAGACGACGGTGAATAAGTTGGCAAACATCTTCACCCTTGAAGGGAAGACGAAGAAATACCGGCTTTTTGGACACAGTCTCGGGTCGAATTCCTATGTCGATGGGCTGTTTAAATCTTGCAATAAACGGTTTAGGATAGCCGTTTAGTTATAGGATGATCTCAAACAGGGCCATCTCTTCTTGAACAGTATCTTCAGTGCAGATACGTCTGGCCCGATCAAACAAAGTGCACACCAAACTCTGTTTGCAGGATCGGGGAACAAAGCTTTCAAAATGCAGGTACTGACCTGTCCAAGTGTTCTTGCGGTGGACGCTTCGTTGAATCGAGCAATCTGCATTTCTCCTAATGCATATATCCAGAAATGGTAGGCTGTTTTGATTCTCGCCTTCCATACTGAAATGTATGTTTGGGTGCAAGGAATTCATCTGATCAATTAAGGTCTGTGCTTACAGTTGATTGTGTGCGATGAGAAAAATATGATCGACGTATTGCTTGTACAGACTCACTGAAGATAACTGTCTTTTCACCTGTCGTTCAAGTTTCGCTAAGAAAATGTCTGCCAGAATAGGGCCGAGCGGACTACCCATAGCTACCCCATCAATCTGTCTGTAGACCGAGTCTTGAAAAGCGGAACGGACGTTTTTGGAACAGAACAGCAGTAGTTGTTCCAATCCGCTTTCGGGTACTCTAACTTCTAGATGGTGCGTACCCATATAAAAAGCGGGAATTCAATACATTCGTCTAGGGGAACGCTCATAAACAGCGATCCCACATCAATTGAGCATAAGTAGTTATCCCTAATACTATCTTTTAGACAGAACTGCGCAATTCGGTCTTGAATGGGCTTCAGGAGTTTCGCGAGCCATTGAGCTACTTTGTGTTGTGGCGAGTTAGACACAAAGACAAAATTGGCCTGAGTGGAAATCCAGGTTTGTGAACTTTCGGGAGTCAATACAGCTGTGAAACCTGGGTTTTAATTGATTTTAGCAATCTAAAGGTTGTTTCATTGATGAAGTTACCTTGAAATAATACTTGTGTTTTTTCATTGATACTCTGTTCGACGTCTACCGGATTGTATCTTATTGACGTAGTCGACTCTGTCAACCCTGCTGTCCCAGTGATTCTGTTAAGAAAATTCCGGATTCCGACACCCGAGTTAGCCAAATCCAGCCTTATCTATGAATATCGATGTGGATGCCGAGCATTCTATATAGGCAGGACTGAGCACCGGTTGCGAACCCGGGTCATGGAACACATCCTGAAGTGAGTCAAAAGACAGGTCACTTGAACACATGACGACACAGCCGCGACTAGAAACAAGGAGCCTGCATCATATGTTACGCGTCATATTCTAATGACGCAACACCAATGTGATCCTACAACGGCGTTTCACGTTATCTACTCAACGTCACACAGGCGAACACTGCGCTATGCTGAAGCGGTTGCAATCTGAAAGTTCAAACGCGTGTTTTGTGCAGAAGCAACTTTTTGTAGAGTTGTTACTACCACGGTAGTGACAAGGATTGTACACTTTGACAAATGATTACCTCTGGTATATTGTTCGCTTTCTGATACTGATATATAAATGGTCTGTAGCATGCACTCGTAAAGATGCAACGAAATTTGCCCGGACATAATTCGTGTAATATCAGCCCATTATCTTCTTTATTCAAAGTCTCAGATGAGCGATTAAGTCTGGCCGACAAAATCCATGTGCCATGTCATCAGCTTTATAAATAAATCGCTTTTCCATGCCGAAATATATAAACAAGGGAGTATAACACTGTTTTTCATACTTTGGGTAAAGTTATTTGATGCCGTACAGACTGATAGTCACACAACTTACTGCAGCATTCATATTTCAACAAGCTTCTCATCCACTCCTGTTGAAAAGAAGCACTAGGCTCGAATCGCCCCCCTTCTGAAGCCAGTCAGTAGTGTGCACCTTGATGAAGACCAGGATGTGAACTCAAAGCATCTGTCAAACTCATTTCCCACTTATCCGTAACCAATATTTTGTTCAACAGATTTTCGTGATTACAACACGAATGGGAATCCTAATAAAGAGATCATCAATTGAACGTTAAGAGGACAGTTACTGTGTCAAGAATTAAGGCAATCTGGAAGTGTGAGCACTGCTCACAAGAGACTGTTGCTGAGCGTTTACATATGCTTACTCGGTCATGTCCAGTGTGATGTCAGATAGTTCCGTGGCCAACAAGTATTCTTTCTGGAAGCGTGACCAAAGCTCGAATCCGGATCAGAACAGGAATAAATAGCAGCGATTTGCGAAACTGGAGTGTAGTGCTTGCTTTCGAATGAAGCCACCGGAGTGCTAAAGCCAAGATCAGTTTTGTGTAACGTTCAGATTGTCGGGCAAAGTTTTTTGTTACTTTTAGGTAACATTTGGTATCTTCCGCTAACCACATCACTCTTATAATAATCTACGTAATGATACTATACATAAATGTTTTGAAAAATGTCGTATTGCCTCAAAACCACCCCTTCCGTAGGTGCCAAAACGTTAGAATGTGGTAGTTCTACTTGCTACGAATCGAAAGCTAGATTAACACACCTAGTTCAATTTATCTTTTTGCATATAGTATAAGACAAGTAGAACAGAATGAAATTTCTTGCATAAAGAAAAACATCAGATAGCCGTGCAACTAAGAAATAAATATGTCAGTTTGGCAGATAGTGACAAAAGTAATGATGAGCACGTTGTTAGTGAAAAGGAGCATTTGTGTATGTTGCTTATTGTGTTTATTCGTAATTCTAAAAAAAACTCCCTATTCTTGAGCCGAAACAGCATTCCGTCTGGCTACCAAATGTGAAAGAATATCCGTTCCATCTGGTAGAAATCGGAAGTTGTATGTGAGCACTTGAGGTCTACAGGCATTTTACCTCATAATTTTCATTTATCTAATTGTATGTGCCCCTTGACTTTGTAAACAGGGACTGATAAATCTAGACTACTCAGCGATTGCTCTCCAACACGTGGCCAGTCCTCTAGCAGAGACCACTTCTGTTGTCCTCAAAATGTACTGTTTTCCCAATACTATTAGGAACCTTGGTGCATACAGTTAACCATCGTCACGAATGGTACCATTGTGCATGCGATTAGCTCAGCTGTTGGACAAAATCTTTTGTATAGCTTTCACAGGCCAGACATGACAAGGATAGGTTTGTTGTTCTTTGCTCTCTGTGATAACAGTCGCTGCGAAATCGCTGATCTTTTGCTGATTACCCGTTATTGTTAGACATATCAGTTGTCAGATTTGCACAGATGTCCTTCACGTCTTCTAGCGATTGTATAACAAGTTTGCCCACCGTCGCAGAACATGGAACAATGTAATCAAGCCCTGTAAAGAGCAGTGTGGTGATTGTTTTGGTAATGTTTTGGTGTTGATGCGCATTCGTTCAAGATTAATGCATCAACTCTTTTATGCATACCGTTGATCAGTTTATGTTCTTCTTTCTCCCGTGCTTGTTTTCGAAGCGCTTTGCGTTCGTACATGGTGTGGTTAACAGCAACAGTCACATCCTCTCAATTCAAGTCCGATTCGGACGAATGAAACCAATTGTCTTTGTCCATTCTATGTCTGCCTGTGTATGATCACGATGCCCGAAACCACAAAAAATTTGTCCTATCATCTAATAGCGTCAACCAACGAATTGTCCTGAAACGGTTACTTATAGCTTCATTATTAAGGATGAAATCAGAGGAGCTGTAATAATGAAAGCTCGCTGAGACGAATTTCGTGGGCATATCCTCCATTAAACCCTCCATTAAACCCCGAGGAAATCCGAAACTGAGATGGGAACACGAACTGAATTTGACTTCTGTAGTTGGAATTCTCACCGACTGGATCCAAATTAAACCACATGACACGAGTTCAGGTGAATAGTGCAACACCGTTATATTCTAAAATCTCGAGACTGACATTGATATACTCCAGACGTGTGCATAATGTGAAACTGACAAGATGATGGCTAACTTGTCGCTAGCACATTAGGTTTCACTTCCCAAGCTTGGTTGTTTACTGTCAACGACTTCTAAGACAGGGAAACCTGAAAAGGTTCAGCTGGTTGCTCCTAAAGTACGGGAGCACATGTATGGCATAAACTGGCTGTGAATCGTAGGTTTTATTTGACCAAAAGTCACTGATCATAGATGGCTTACAGATGATGAATGGGAAACTGGCTTAAATTGAACACGTCGTGCTGTGTGATTCATTTGTTTTTTTGGTATGCCAATACCTTCCATTTGGGTGTTCTTATCATTATGATAGGCTTGTTGCAAACCGATTTTGGTTGAACTAACTCAAAAGCAGTTTTTTTCTGCTGACGGATTTAGTTGAAGATAGCAGTAAGAAGAGTGACACAAGTGGATGCCAGCATTTCGTATTGCCCCTTCAGTGCCAGAATCATATAACATGAATACGCTGGGGGACGAGGAAATAAAACAGCGAACACGGTAGAGGACAATAGCGCAAAACTATCAGGTCCATAGGAGTTTAAGGCTTACATCTGAGTGTTTCTGTATACATAATGTTGGCTTGAAATGATTAATCGTGACCGCCTCAGTGAGACGCAGGAAACTCGAATTAGTGTGTGGTTATATAATCCTGAACATCGATTCAAGTTTAATCCGATGGCCCATGGCCAGCAAACTGATTTATTGCCAACGCATGACGCTACCGGCGGTCAGTGGTACCAGTTATGGTTCACGGTCTCCAAACCGAGGCACACTGCTGGTACCAACACCCTCTGTACGTGGTGCATGTTAGGACCATATCCAGATGGAGTGAATGTCACGTGTACACACTGGATGCGGACACAAACGCTACATCAAAAATTCGCGACCACACACGCGCAACCAGACTTGGCAGAGTGATAGCGATAGTAAAAAATGCCATTTTGGAAAGCACAATGTGTGTGGTCGTGTTAACTCATTCCAGCGAGGTCTAGTGAAGACCACCGGCATGGTTGAATTGTTGGTGGTAGTCTGATGGTGTGAGTGTGGAGGGGGGCTGGTGAAAGCTTGACGAGCGTTCCAAACCGGAAGAGAGATTGGTACGGGCGAGACAAGGTGTGCACAACCGAAACAACCACCATGATGGTCAGCTGAATGAAACAATGAACACGAGTGAACAATATTAGGGGTTGAGGTGAATTTGAAAAGGCGAGTGTGTTTGTGGGTTTGATTGCGTGTGGCCGGTTGTGCTTTCCCCGACATAACTCGACGGTGGTTTGACGGCCTGTTCCCATTTTAGCGATTTCATCAGTGCCGACGGACGCGATGTAACTCAGTCCTTAGTGGGAGGTTTGATGTGATAGGATGATTGCAATCTGTTGGATTCCACCGGAATGGGGAATTGTTAGTTGTACTAGGGACAGGTTAATTGAGCCCTCTGCCTAAAATAGATGCGATGACGTGTGGGTTACTTCGAACAAGTTTTCAGTTTGTACGAACGTGGCCATACCGATTTATATATATTTATATAAATCGTTCATTGTATATATTTATAACAGGCGGGCAGTTCCAAGTTACGATTACTGATGTTCCAAAGGGACTGTTGTTAGTCATTACGGAACAAGAATGGTATGAGCCAAAGGTTTCTGCTCATGATAAGATCCGCTTCAATAGTTTAGTACTAATGCTTGTAAATTGGTCGGAGGTATTAACTCACCTCCACAAACACGAGGTCGAGACTGGAAGTCAGCTTGAATGTCTCAATCACCTCACCAATCTCATTCGAAAGTACGTATCTACGTGCTAGAATACATCAGGTTAGATGACCAAGCCGATCGTTCACAACAGGCTTCTTCCTAATTGTGTTCCATCTGGTAGAGATGGCAGTACATGATACCCAGCCAGCAACATTTGGTTTAGCAACACAAGTTCTTATCTACCTACTCATCAGTTCTGGGTGACTGAGATTGTTGACCGAGTGTACAAGATGTTCAGCTTGATGGTTCCAATCTTCTGGTTTGTCTTCAATCTATGACTTCAAACAAAGGTGAGACCAATCACGTAAGAACAAGTTTGAGAATGAACACTGATAAGCATTTCGATTTCAAATCCTCAAGGTTGTAACCAATGTAAGTTCATCATGGAGGACCGAGTCTTCATCCCAGCATTCTGTCTTATTCCATTCAGCACTGCTACAAGCCCCGTGTTGGATCTGTTGAAGCTCGTCCGGTACATTTGTCGTGTTTGTTTGGTATGATGCAGAGCGGTGAATTCGTTGCGGCGTGTTTGGTTTGTTTGCAAAAGCCGAACCTAAATTGGACATTTTTAGTCCCTGTTTTGTGTAGTAGACGAACATGACGAATTTTATAACATAACTGCACAGCATTTACTTTCTTGTATAATTATCATTGCTTATCTAGCAAAACTTTCCTTCTTTATATTGTTTGACATGTACCCACCTTCAATCACACCCGACTGTTTTTAAAACTTCATTTCCCGTTGACTGGTGGCCGTTGGCGGATTCGTGTTTCGGTTACTCCAATTTGAACGTCTTCCTTGTTGAATAATTTGTATATCCAATTAATTCAAATTCAATGTGAGATAGCACGCTTATTGTACTTTTATTCAATAGTACCGTATAAATTCCAATCCTTTCGATCACCGTTTCTGGCATTGGTTGGACGTGAAAGATAGTCCCGTTAACCCGACCGTCTGAATAAGCGTCACTGGAATTGTGGAGTACGTGTTACTGAGTGAATTACCCTCCCAAACCGCCGTGTATAACAAATGTTGCTCTAAAATGGATGCTTTTTTACACCCACTAATAGATGTGTGATCACACACACACACATGCATCGATGAGTTCACTCTTCAAATCATCATCATCATCATCATCATCATCATCATCATAGACAGCAATACATCAGTGGTTAACACTAATGCTTAACTGTCACACAACCATGAAGAAACAGCAAACCCCATATAGAAAGTGAGAAGGAAAAAGAAGGGGACGGGAAGGGACCTAACCACTGAAAATGACTACGTTCCTATTCAAACATTCAACATCAAGGTGCCTACACCTTGCAAACAAACAACCGAGCTGCAATTGAGAGTAAGGCGTAATCAGCGAGACAGCTTCCTTAAGGCTTTCACTGCCCCGCGTCAGTAAATGCACTCATTTTACAGACAACTCGGACAAACAACGACAACATTCACGCCACTGAGCTCGATTAACCATCTCGTCTAGAGTCTCCAACCACCGACTCTGTGAGTCGCGAGGGCCCCAGCCCGGCCTTTGTGAGCACCGCGGTCTGTGTGACCCGAAACACGCTCAGCCATATTGTTAGGTTGGTGTGGATGACATTCACGTTCCTTATGTTACCAAGGTTGCTTAGATCCTGCCGGATATGTGGTACTGCGGTATCTCTTTAAGAGGTTGGAAGTTGCAGTTACCTGCCTCGTGAAAAAGTTAAATTAAGCTGGCTTTTGCAATCGTCAGATCCGATCCAATCTTACATTACGGACGTGAATTCATTTGTGAAGTGTTATACCGAACTGTATCTTGTGTTGCGAACACATGGTAGTTAGAGACTGTACCAAACCTATACCTGTATGGAAGTCAGACAGAACAAATAATGTTTCAGTAATTTGCCTTCAAAATAACTAACAAATCACTCTGAAGGTGATTCATATTTCCGCGTGTAAATATGAGTGCGAAATCGATGTGGTCAATGAAGGATATATTGGGTACGTCGACAAAAACTTAAATCAGAGTGTTCAGATTTAGAAACGCGCATTCGTCAAACTGATTTGTCTAACGCAGAGCAAAAGGGGTGAAAAACAGCACTTTCAACTCTAACAGATGGCAACTGTGTTAGTGTAGAGACCAGTTATTTAAAAATAAAATACGGTAATATATATATATATATCTACATGTGTATATGTATATATGCATATGGTTGTGTAGTACAGCACTAGAGTGGGAAGCATAAATGCATAAGTAAGAATAAGGTGATGGATCGCCATCAGTTGTACACATTCACTAACGTGTCATAACTTTATCCACACGCATCCAGGCCGTCTGCCTATGTATGCGTGATTGAAAGTTGCAACTGACCCTGATTTTGTCCGAATGATTGATAACTGGCACAATCAGGGTGGATCAGCCATCTCCCTTATGTCGGCCAACACTAAGACCAACTTACAGATTGGACAGACTTCCTGTTCTCTCCGTGGGCAGGGCTACTAACCGACTATGTATGAGAGTTTATTGATGTCATCTGTGTTGTTATAAGTTGCATCATTGTTCAGAAGGACTAAACAGAAAGGTATTCAACGATAATTAAGGTGATCATGCAAATGATGAATAGTGGAAATGCCATTGTTGTCATAACTCACAGTTGGTGAATCGGAAGAAGAGACTTCATCGTCGTCATGGCAACAGGTGTCGGACTGTTTCATGCACGAATAAACTTGAGTTGTTTATTTCCAGTATTCTAGTGCGTTTCTAATGTTTGTTTTGTGCCAGCGCTTATTAGGTTTATGTGTAAACAAACACGGTAGTTTACCATGTTAAATGGCGTGGTTAAAATCTGACGAGGAATGGGGAGATCATGAGGAACGTACATATCTGATGAGGTTCTTTCAAACAAGTCTTCTTTTTAATGAAACACAGACAAGTCAGTCCACCGTGAGAAAGCGAAGCCGGTTTAGCCCGCACGATGTCAACCGTAATGAAAGCGGCTGTCAGGCTGAGACCGATATGTAGCGGAATTTTCGTTGATGTCAGGCTTTTAACTAAGTAGATGTATCCAATTTTTGGAATCCATAAAAAAATTAGGATACTCTGTTCAGAGTAACCATTGTCATTCCTTCTGTTACTTCATGATGCACTTGTCTTACATGAGATTTAAAAAAATCATTTCGTTTTTCTGTCCACTTTACACCACTGATAGCATGGAAACAATACCAGATAGGTAGTCAGAATAACGAGTGTTGGTCTTAATTCAGTCTATCAGTGTAATTAATTCAACACCAATATGAAACTCGCCCTGAGGCATAAATTCAAGCATGGAAACAAAGACTTACCTTCCAAACATATAATTGACTAGACTTCACAAGAAAAGAGGAACCTACGTTTACAACTATCACGTTCAGTCTAGAAGTTGTGGGTTGTGACAAATTGGGTTTGGGCATATCCCATGATCTACAAACATTGCGACTAAAGATAATGGGCACCGACATGCCCCATTTGGTTCGTGGCTTGCTTGAGCTTTCTGAGCCAGTTTGAGAGTGACCATGAGATGCACATTTTAAATACAAACCAGGATTTAACACAGGTGGACCATGTCAGTATAGATCGGTTAAGTAGCCCGAGGGAAACCGAACCAAGATTGTAGCGTCCACAAACCTAATGAATGAATTCGTTTTGAGAGTAAGTTGGCGTGAGCGTGCGGAGTTACATGGGTGCTGAACGACGCACATGCGATAAGACAGGGACGGTTAGAAAAAGTCCACTCCAGTAAACAGTGGTGATGTGATTATACGCACAAACGTCTTTTGCTCTGGGCATTTCCTGTGCGTATAATGGGTGAGACTGCTGCTGACTCTAATACTGTGTGAAGTGACGTGAACAAACAGGTACAGATGGAACATTACTCAAAATAGAGGACAGATGGGCGCTTGAATGTGACAATACACTCATGTCCACTATGAGATGAATGACTCAGTGATCAACAAAGCTGCATCAGGAAAGCCTGATCAGTGAACTAGTCCTGACTGTAGCAAACACCTGCTCCATTGGCAAAATCCAACAGGAGCGGCAGTTGAGTCTAGTACTTCTTTACGAAAGGGGCTTACTGGAATGCCCATGGGAATGCGAAAACCGCAATCTGCAGTGGGTGGTGTTCTAAACATATGAATACAGGTGTGCAAGATAGGTGAATAGTCAAAAACAAACGTCAAAAATTCTCGAAGAATAAATGTCAAAAAGCATATGAATGTACACCGGACGTTGACTACGACACATTGCCAGATCCGGGAGTGCTACGAACCAGCAATGTGGGTGACCGTGCCTTCCCCAGCCTTGTTCAACGGGGCAGGCAAGGTTTCCGTATATCTCGACCGTATTATCCCCTGGCTGACTTATGGTTTTCTCCTATCATCAACAGCCTCACTGAACAACGTTCACTGAGACACGAGGAAGATTTGGTCCATCCAACGAAGACCACAAAAGTTCAGGATCTTGAACGTCGTTGGCGAAATTGTGGAGTTTCATAACTGGCGCACTGCCTGTACAGTTAACCCAGAACTGGGATAAGTGGTAAAGACGACGGTGACCGGAAATCGTATTGTATGCACCTCTTGTGCTAACGAACCACGTTTCTGATCCGTTGAACGACCCTCGGAGCAGATACGCACTGTACACCATTCCCATGATCTACGCTAGGATTTCTTTTTGATGATGTGAATAACGCACCTTTGTGAATGCACTAATATTTTGAGATGATGAGACCATGCTACCCACGTAGATGGAGCAACTGGAAAGTACCATCTACCTGGCTACAGCAAAAACACATGAGGGTCAGCGAAACCTTAGCATTTAGAAGTTTGGGGAGTACACCACACAGCCCAACATTATCATCTAATGGATTAAACAGGGACACAATGTTTTATGCAGAAAATGTTGGGAGTACAATATTGTCCTTGTACTCATTATGGGTAGGTCGACTATCTAACAGAAACTCCTATCCATCCTCCTCAAAATCCTTTAGTGTTCATTTCAGAGAATTATCTGTCATGTAGTTGAACAGAAAAGTGAAAAGTGAACGCTGTAGAATGGGAGCTGCCTAAATTGGCTGCTCACAGATGTAAGCTATACATTAAGTGTGGGCATGAAACCAGTTGAACATATCGATATATTTCACTGATACTTCTCTCGAGCAACTCAGTCAAATGCTCTTTTTCGGTCCAACAATGCAACTACCGTTGGATGTGAATGGAGGGTAATGCCCCATCGTCTGTCAGAAAATGAGATAACATCTATACGTCCATGAGTAGGCTGGCAACAATATTCGTAAATATTGTGGATTTGACAAGGTGATTGTCTCACGGTGTTCTGAAACACCTGTGAAGATAGACACGTTGATATACACAAGCCACGGCGTACTGATACCAGAATTGTGACCACACTTCTCAATTGATTTCCTACCACTGGTCATTCTGTTTGTACAAACATGTGTGAGAGTGTAGTAGATGGAGTTTAAACCTAAATTCTTGTTTGCCCATCTCCAGATAGTTCGTCACCTAAGCATCTGTTCAAACGAGTACTACTACTCCTTCGAGGATCGTTTGTATCGTGTTCTTCCGTTGAATTCTTTCTTGAATAGCAACCCCAGTATTCTTAACAGCGATCATAGGATGATTAAGTTTTCTCCCACAAATTCTGTTTATGGTCAGGTGGACTAGCGAACATCATGATACTAACAACAAATCGATTGTCTAGGGTACTCGTCTGATAATACTTTCAATTTCAGTGTGTAAGTATGCACCCGTCTATCTTTCTGGATTAATGTGCACACGTAGTGAGGTCTGCGTTGAAACTCAGGGACTGGAGGAGTACGTATCTTTGCAGACTCCCTCCATTCCTTGATCGATTATGCTTGGTTCCCTGAGTTTAATACGTCTCAACAATCTACCCAATTCTTTTTATGAACAAGAACTATTTCACTTGTACTTGTGACTACGATTTGTGCGCACATCTGCCCTAATCCTCCCAAAAGTTTATCAGTTGCATGCACCACATTCGAAACCAGACTGTCACACTTGTTTTCAAATGTTACATCTATCAATCGGCAAATTCACTAGCATCTTGTGGTGAATATTTGGAGGACATTCGGTCGGACATATGAGCTAAGTGATTCTGAAATGGATGGCCTGGTTTCGGAAGACGACCTTCAACGGTTTGTACTGTACTATACCATTATGAAACGTTAGTCCGAATGGATTTAGTTGAGTCATGTCACTGTCGTTCACTGAGAAGTTCGAATGTAACTTGTATGGAGACATTTTACATACTAATTCTAAGTAGCGAGAAAAATTAAGGCAACAACGAACTGTCGTGAGATACATCACAAATATGGATGTTCACAATGCTATTTTAAGTCCCGCTGAGAAGATTTTGTGATTTAGTCAGGGTTTGGATAAGAGAACCGTGGTATAGCGTTGCACGACATTCTTGAAGTGGAGTGTGATTTCATTAGGCAGCTGAACAACTAAAATGAACAACAGGTTTCGAGAGAGAAAATTATCTTGATTTTCTAACATGCTACAGTTGCCTTAGTATCACAGAGGACTAGGTGGTCAGTAAGTTAATTGAACAAAGTTAGGGACAAAACTCGAATACACTGACCGCACAAAAGAGTTTGAAAAACTGCTTGAAATGGGCGAGCAGCGGCGAATTTATGGGGTCTAACATGTACGGTGAATCATTAATATGTTTTTAAGACGATCTTACTGAATTTTCCTCGGAAAACCAATAGTATTTACAAACGTAATACCTCGCCCTTTGTAGTGATTAAAAACGTTACCAGAATCCAGAATACAAGACCACAAACGTTCATATTTATGATCAGACAGTGGTAAAGCATACTGTACACTACTTGTGCTGACTTCTGTGGAGGTTAGCGGTAACCCGCTCATGCATACTATTGGAGTAAATAAAAAGACTGCAGTTTGTAATTTGCGTAGAACATAAGCATTAAAATAACGGATAGTGGTTCGATTACATCACTGGTTTATCATCGTTTCTTGATTGGGGCTCCATCTACAAAATTTTAACGATCGGCAATTTGCTCATCTCATAGTGCCTAGTTGGAACACCCTGTGACCCAATCATCTGTAAGCCAAGTTTATGATCTCTGTTAACGTTTCATTCATTTTGACGAAACAGTTGATAACATTTGTGAGTTTATTGTAAGCATCAGTGTTTTCTTTCCAATCCCGGTGATCGAACGGAAGTCATCACTACTTCTGTGTGCACATAACTAAGGATTCAATTTCCAGCCGTACAGTTTTCGACAAGTGAACAGGGTTGTTATGGGCACTCTGCTGGGTCTATTACTAACGGATTTCCTCATGACTGAAGTAGAATTCAGAGCATACAAAAACCTCTCAAAACCGGTGTTTTACAGACGTTATTCAGATGAAGTTCTGGCAATTTTTGAGAGCTCAAGAGACTCAAATACGTTATCCCTGAATTTCAGCCAACCTCAGCCGAACTTAAAACTGCTGAAAGAACGAAGCGAATGACTGTCTTTCGTACCCGAATATTCAAGTCACGCGAAGGCCAGGTGCTACGGTACGAAGATCCGTCGACAGGAAACCTACCTGGGTAGGGCAGTGTGTGCATTTCAAAAGCTTCTCTATGGTGCAGTATAAGAAAATTCCATTCAAGACACTTTTCACAGAGCAGGGAGGGTTTGCACAGAGACAACCCACAGCCAAGGTTAAGCTTATTGACAGACGAGTACATCATGCAATTTGTTAGAAAGTACAGCAGGGCCGTCATCCCAACGGTAGGAGTAACGATAGTACCCGACGTGTACGGTATATTTAAAACTCTCGTTTCTAGGAAACAGCTGGTTAACAATGACGAGGAAACATCTAACAGCCGCTGTGTCCAGGATTTAAGACGCTGTAGAACTGTGCATAGTATAGCTAACCAGAACCCTACCAGTGTCCCCGGTTGTGAGCAAACAGTCTACGTCTATTAGGTCCCACTCTTTATAGAAATATTCGTGTAGCTGCAGTATAAGTTACATAGGTAAGACAACCCGACAACTAGCTGTTCGTATCAAGCATCATGTTCCCAAATGGCTGGAAACTCAGCTGAAAACTCCAGGAGCCTGTGTAGATGTCAATGGATGGTACTCAACAGAGTCAAAGTCCCTGACTCACACCTGATGATTTTTAGGAGCAACCGGAAACGTATATTCCAGTTTGTTGGGGCTTTGACTAGAAACGTCAAAGTTCCTCTTGTGTGACCAAAAACACATTGTGTTCACGCTACGGCTACCCTGGTAGTAGACATTCCCACAATCTTCACTCAGTTTTTGTATCCATCTGTTTAACCCTTTAAGCCGTAACTTATGGAATTCTGACTGGTCTAAAATTAGATACATTTCCATATGTGATAAGAATGTACGAAAGTTTACTCCGTAGAACATTACATGATTTACGCCCTTTCACCGTTTTATTCAGATGAGGAAATCAGAGGATAATGAAAGGTTCAAAAGCTCAATCACTCTAGATCAAGTAAACAACAGTCACACTAAAACAAGGCAAACAGCAGCTAGCCAACATTAACAGTGAACGGTTGAGCGTGTCTTTATTGTGTCACAATAATTCTGACAATCAAATTATTTGGAATCTTGGTTTGGTGTTGTGGAAAGTGAATTCGCGGCAGTAGATTTTTTATTTGTCACTGTGGTTAAGCAACTGTCCATCGACTAGAATACCTATAATTGTTAGTGTATAGATGGAAGCCTTCACCAAAACGTCATAACCATGGTCGTGGCAACACACTGGACTTCATCAACTTAACTGGAAGACTTCATGCATATTTTCTAGAAGGGTTTTCAGCAGACCCCAAATATCGATCAGAAAGACTAAGACTGTTTCAATGGAAGACAAGAACAAATATCAAATTAACTAAGTAATTTTCAGCGAAGTAGTACGGCGATACCGCAATGGCACAAAAAAATTACTGAGGCAGTGTCCTGTAGCTAGTCTATTTTGGTCGTGTCTGCGCGACGCGAACATTGGCAGCTTTGAAGAACGGCATATTTATGGGTGGTTTACTTATGTTCAATGCGCACAGCTTTTAGTTCGAAAAGAAATCAACTATCCTTCTACCTACCACGAAGCGCCACCTGCATTCGGTTTTCAAATAGTCGCCACCAACATTTGCAAACAATCAGAGTGATTTCTACTACCGCTGGCCATCTAACGATCTTCCGAATATGTGCGTCAAGTCTGCATTTGAGCTCAACTACCAACGACGCGATTACAGCAAAATCTGATAGACTATTTCAGATTGGACACACCCGGACAACAAAAGTGTTCTGTGCAATTCAGCTTTTTGGCTTTGTAGCTTTAGAAAGTTGCCCTTGAGATGGTTAGTTTAACTAGGCACAATTATTTATAACTTAGAAACAGTTGGTTCCATTCATAAGCTTCAACACAGCAGTAAGAAAACGGACACTAGTAGATGCCAGCATTTCTTATTGCCTCCCCCTACCAAATAACAATAATCATATATATATATAACACTAATGGGATACGGGACGAAGAAATAAAACAGCAAGTGGGGTGAAAGACAACAACGCAAAACCATTGGGTCCATATGAGTTTAAGGCTTATACTTAGGTGCTTTTGTGCACGCAATTCTGGTTTGAGATGGTTAATCGCGACCGCCTCAACGAAACAGAGGGAACGCAGGTTGGAGTATGGTGATGTAATCGTGAATGTCAATAGCGGGTGACCAATATACGTTCGACAACAAATAAAGCCAGAAGTTTGCTAGATCCCAAAAAGAAGGAATTAGATTGCGGAGTCACACTAAGAACCAATATTAGCAGATATTCTTTCACCCTAGAGAACAAACAACTATCGGTTTTGCCTGTGTAACTTTCACAACAATTTACACACAGACTGATAAGTGCAGTATGAGTTGTCGCCAACAGGTTGCTGTCACTTTATTGAAGATAACGGTGGCTTGTGTAGAGTCTGTTACCCTTTCGATCTCTTGTTACGTACCATTCTTCATACCGGTTATGTTCATTGTACATATTAACTACTTGTCTATTGTTCGAATAAATACACACTTCGTCCTCGCGCGTTTCGCCTTCTGCTCGCACGCGGTCCTGGTTATCGTGGACTAACGGTGGCAACGTTCATTTAGCTCGCTGGAGGAACCAAATCCGTTATTACTGAAGGGGAAGATCTTCTTGCAATACGCAGCAGACTTAGTGTAGTGGAATTAGTTGCGGACACCTACTGTGAGTTCTTGTATTTGCCTTGAGGTACTGTTGCCCCAACTCTTTGTTCCACTACACTTGCGAGTTCGGTCAAAGATTGAGATTTCGGCTATATTATAAGCTCGCTCAAGTGATGTGACGTGACTTTTTGTGGTTTGAAACGAAGAAGTGACACATTTGAATGGCAGTTCATCTGAGACTCCCTTCTTCCCAGCCGCTGAGGCTTTGTCTCCTTCTACGCGTTGCTGGTTCTGTTGATAAATGTCATTGGGTATCCATTACCTTGTCACGTGTCTGTAATCAGTCCAATTTCGTTGACTAAACATTCAAATTAGCAGATTACTTACGGGTATTGGGGTTAATGGAGGGTCATATGTAGTGAACTCAGTTTTCCTATGATAATCCGGTGGCGCATTAAGAAATGCCCAGTTCATGTAGCCTATCTGAGTAGGACAGAAAGTGTAGTGCCATAACCTGTTTTTTAGCTGTATGTTATATTCTTTCAAACTGAAGAGGACAAGCTGGAATATTTTGATCAAAAATGGAAGCGCATTAGCGAAATGAACCTGTAGTATTAATACAGTCTGAGTGGAATCACTCACACAGTCGTGTGGGGAGCCCCACTACCGAGTTGGCTTTCTTGACCATTGACACGCTGCTGAGAAACAGGCTTATGTCATTTGAAGCATCCGTGCCCATGCTGTGCTAATGTGCAATGACCCCTAGTTCTCTCTCTCGCTCAGAAAGCAATTATCAGTGCTGGCGCTTGTTTTGATACGATAACTGGCTCTGAAAGTTCAGTCTTCGACAAACATCGGCAGGAAAGCGGCGTGAAAGCTATTCGGCATACTTCAGGTCTTGCCAGTTATCTATCAAGTGTCAACTAGTATTTAGTTATCAGAGTAAACCTTCTTACATAGTGACCCACGGCGGATCATTACATTATCAGGCATATTCATTCTGATGTCAACAGCTCGGAATCTGACGTTGAAATGGTGTGGAGGAAGAATCGTCGTCTCTTGAACCACTGTGAAACGCACGGAAGTGAGTTACAATCAGACACTATTTCTGATCGGACGATGGCACACACTCCTCTTTAAGTAATGATTGTTAACTTGTACGCTATACAACAAACGATCGTTTTTACTTACCTAAATTTACACACACTGAATATTGTTATGCAATAAAATGAGCTATTTTAAAGGTGTTCAAAGCGGACAAAAACAGTTGGCATTATATACGTATGGCCAGAATGGTACTGCATGAACACCTGGAAAATAAGTTGGAAATCTACCAGATCACTTAAGTGATTCGCTACAGAGGTGTGATTTTTTCTCGGATTTCCTTTATAGTACCTAAACTTTGTTAACAGGCTGTCTAATCCATGCACCCAGGCTAGCCAGACATACGTATGCAACGTTCACCAGAATTTCTCACTTTGATGCATCCTTCATTGGCGATGTTAGCCTATTATTCAGCGGATAGCCATTCGGACGGCATTGCTGCACCGATGAATTCGTCCATCCCAATTATGACACTGATGATCATTTAATCGTGGACCACTCTGACAACATTTCATGAGGCAACATTATAAATGGACGCACATTTACATTCTTATATCTTCCGTTATTCATCAAGCTAGTTGCTCAATACAAGACCAATCAGAGAATAGTTTGTGCTACCACTCCTGTTGTCACTGGGACACAGTTGTATACACTGATTTCTCTGATACCAGTATAATTCTAAAGATCCGTGCTCTTGTACCCTGAATGTAAACTGCTCACTACAACCAGCTCGATGTCTTCTCCTTACTGAATGCGCCGGTGGTTGCGATTCAAGTTCAGTTTTTTAGGCTTCTAGAAAACTAATTCCAATTATTGGAATTTATCACCTGAGACAAAGTGTCCCAATAACAGCATTGATTAGGGCGAACTGAATGAGTAGTCGATTCATAGATTGATTCTGACCATTCACGTTGTTGATTAGAAATCTAATTCGATGGCTGTTCAATTTTGCTCCCTGAAGGTTGCTGAAGTTCGGTAGCTTTGATTTGCTTCAGTGAGATGTTGAATGACACTCACTTGTGATGCTGCATATAATGAAAATGAAAGCCAGATTAGGTGAGGAAAAGGAACCGACAATTAAAGCACACGATATAAACAGTTTAAGTCTGCTACTGTACTGTACTCATTCGACCCGTTCACGGCTGTGTTTGTTTAACCTTGGGATGTCGTGTGGTCCGAAATTACAATGCGATTTTCAGAAAGCGTAACTTTGTCGTCACAACAATGTTACTAAATGGCCCTTTGGTAGATATAGAGGTTCGTTGCTAATGGCGGCTGCATTTAGTTCCCCAAGTATTGAGAAAAAATTTTATGCTCCAAAATTTTATATGCTGTATCCTTCTCATTATTCTATTCACCAAACCAACAGCCAAAGCAGATGTAATGAGTCCGTATGAAACTGCTGATTGATCGGGATATGGCACGATTGTTTCTTATGTAATCGTGCCTCAGGACGTGTTGAGATTTGAGCGTCGACATGTACGATGACAAATATTTCCCCTCTTTTAACAACTTCTCATGAGGTGAATCTAAGACTAACAAATTACTGCTGTATTTTGATCTGGTCGCACGAAAAAGGTTACTTCTATTTTGGTGGATTGTCAGGTCGGAGGTGCGAGTTTTCGAACGCTCGACCGAATACCTCAACGCGGGGGGGT